>JAVSCE010021741.1:0-445462 GCA_032199065.1 Smutsia gigantea | reverse complement strand
AGATAGCCAATAGCCACCAACATAATAAATAAGTATATTATACACAGTGTGCATAGTGCTGGGGTCCTCTGCTAAGGAGAAGGTAAGAGCAGGGAGAAGGGGAGGAGGAGGACGAAGAGGATGTGGCCAGGGCAGCTTCATTGAGAAGGTGGGATTTGAGCACAGACTTGCAGGAGTGGGGAATGAGCAGTGTGTCTCTAGGGAAGAGCTTTCTGGGCAGGGGAACAGCCAGGGCAAAGGCCTGGAGCAAGAGTGTGCTCAGCATGGAAGCGTGTACAGCTGGAGCAGAATACTGCCAGGGCCTATAAAGCCTGTCGACTGAGAGACGACTCTGGAGTGGAGAAGCATCATTGACCCGAGAGGTGTCGGGGGCGAATAAAAAGAATCACAGCGAGTGAACTGCCTTCCCAAAGTGTTCAAAGAACAAAGTATTTCTGCACAAAGTCGAGAAGCCTCTCTACTTACATAAAGTTATTCTGGTGAAAGCTATGTGCCGACCCATTTGCTTGTAAGTCCAAAGTGACTGGGAGGGGTTTACGTTGCCATCTCCGGGAACATTTCTGTGAAATGGGAGTGCGAGTCAGTCTTCCAAGCTTTAAAACCAGGCCAACTCTTTTCTTTCTTGCAAATGTGATGTTTGATAGGCATCTTTCCCCGAAGTAGACCTGTTTGGTGGACACTGGAAACCTCCGGAGGCAGGTAACCCTCCACATTGCTGGTCTCCACCAGCGCCCCAGTGAACTCCTAGGCAGCTGTACCAAAGGCCCATGCAGCTTCCAGTTGGTTTGATGTTGGGTGGATTCCAAAGGGCCTTGAACCTGAAGAACCACCCCCGGCTTGTGGCTGAAGTTCCAACGGCACCACTTAACCTTGCTCACCTCTGAACTCCTTTACTGGCATCCGCATAGATGCCAAGCAACACATGGACCACGTTTTCAATGTCCTCCATCACCGCTCCTTGTCGCTTACTTTTACTGCCAGGTTGCATGGCCTAGCAGCCCTTTGCGCATGCCATCCGATTTCTTCTCTGCCCTCAGAATGGCCCTCGCGGTCACACAGTTCATCCTGCAGGGAAGCAGTGCAATGCTGGGCACTTCCCACTTCTCGTTTTTGAATTTCCTCACTTCAGACCTATCACGGCGGCTTTCCAGCGCTACAACACTTCCTGCCTTTGCATTTCCCAAACACGAAGAAGTTAGCAAAATGGTCACAAAATCCCTCACAACTAAGCACAAACACAGCAACTGGGTGACGCAGACGTGGCAGCACAGAGGCCAAAATGACTTGGGTGGGCACTGCAAAGCTCAGCGCCACCGAGGAGGCTTGACTGCCCTCCACACAGAGCTTTGTTCACATCTGCAGAAGGTTGGAAGCAAAAGCTTCTTAAGTAGAGGAGCTTTTACCAGTTGTTTCCAAATGCAATCCAGAGCCTTCTCACAGTTCTTGTAGTTTCCACCACAGCTCGGCGGTCCATCTTTAAGAAGCTTCCAGAGCCGGGGAACTGGAGGGCTGAGCCGACCTGCCTCAGCACCACGGCCGCTGCCCTGCCCACCACTCTTGCTGCTGGTTAGTTCTTCCCTCTCTTTCCTTCATCTCCCTTCCCCCGAATCTCTTCACTTTCCTCCTGTATGCAAGAAATAAGCACACTGCAATAAAGTGGCCAACTGCCCCCAAGGTGTCCACAAGCAGCCTCCACTCTAGGACTGGCTTTGGGGTGAGTAACACACCACCAGGAACTGGGTTGGGTGCTTCAGTGACGGCTCTTGACGTGCCCCTCCTGTCAGGGCTCAGTGGACAGTATGGGACCTAGGGGTAGGCGTGCATTGATGGGTACCAATCACAATAGCCCCTTATTTTCTGTGTCAGACCTTCCATGTAGTATCTGCTGGCTTTACAACATCCCTTTAATAGAAATGACAGTCCCCATTTTAGAAAGAGGGAACTTGAGTCCAGGAAAGTGAAGCACTTTCGTTCGTTCATTCATTCATTCATTCATTCATTCATTCACAAAGTGTCTACTCTATGTTGCTCTATGTTTGCTACTGGCTAAGAACTAACATTCAAGCCCAAGTCTGCTGGATCCACGAACCCAGGCTTCCTTGACCTTGGACTTTAGAGAACTTGCCTTCCGGCCAAGGAGACCCACATGTCAGCATTTCACTGCAACTCATAAAATGTGCCAGCTCAGAGAGAGAAGCAATTCTGAGGGCATCTGGGAGGCACACAGAGGAGGTGACATTTGCATGGGAGTTAGCCCACACGCCCTGGGGTCCAGGCACAAGGGGGAGATGAGTTTGCGATGGGTTCAGGGAGCAGCCTGTCCTGGGCGGTGAGCATGTGTGGGGATCAGAGGGCCGCATTGGGAGCCATGGTGTATTATAACGGGGATGTGGGTTCCCCCAGCCCTGCACAGCAGGACAGCACCTTGAAGGGCACCTTCCATGCCCCTGGTAGCTGGTCCTCAGTGCCGGGTCAGACCCAGAGGCCCCGAAAGCCTGCCTTTCTGAACCAAGGCTATAGGTGGCAGGGCTGCCACCAGCTGTGGGCTGTGATGCCCCCGCTATCTCAGCACTGGCTCTCCAGCAGAGGCTGTGAGGCAGTTCTGGCTGCCTCCCCACCCCTGCCATGTACCATGGTTCTCCAGGGCTTCTGTGCCCATGGAATCTCTGTGTGCAGTCATGTATTCATTCTGCATCTACCAGGTGACACTGTGAAAGATGCTGGGGATGCAACCAGGGTCAAAACAAACATCGTTCCATCCCAAGGAAGCAGATACTTAACAGGGGAATGCAGACACAAAAGGCAGTTGCTGTGTGGTGGTATGCAGTAGGCCCAGGTGCATGTAGGAGCAGCGTCCAGCGCATCCTGAGTAGCGCCCCAGGGGTCCTCAGTGACATGGAAAGCTGAGCTACAACCTGGAGAGGCGGGGTTACTGGAGGAGGAGGGAGGACAGATGGCATGGCACATGCAAACACCCGGGGAACAGAGAAAGAGAACAAGGGGACCACAAGCGGCTCTGGGCTGTGGGGTCAGGTGAGGGCCGGGGGCAGCCGGAGGAAAGCCCCCCAGAACTGCAGAAAGGCTTGCATCCTGACAGCAGCACAGAACCGCTGCAGGGTTGTAAGCGGAGGTGTGGCAGGATCACAGAGTGACCTCACTAGCGAGTCTGGCACAAGACCTCGTTCTGCACAAGGAAACCAAAGCCCGGAGAGGGGAAGCCAGGGGGCCAGGGTCACTCTGCTGATTTGGTTAGCGCACAGGTCTCCTGACTCACAGCCCAGCGCTCAACCCCTGGCCACAGTCTAATTTCCCATTCGGGAGGGGTCTGCAGGTGTAAGAGGGAAAGGGCTCTCAGCCACCTAGCCGCCCTGGTGGGGAAGTCCTGCCCTGTGCGACTTGCTGTCCATGCTGCTGGCCACCAGTGACCTGTGTCCCAATGGCTGCTGGACAGTGGCTGTGTCCACGTCCCCAGCGCCCAACCTCCATCTCCATCCCTGGGCAGCCTGGAGCCCAGCCATCAGGACACCTCTTGGTCCGGGCCAACCAGGATGGAGGAGTTGAAGCTTTGTTAAGTATTCCGTGTCACTGCCTCATGAAAAATTTAGTAAATGAAGATTAATTTTACAACAGTAAAGCCTCAGAGGGGGTGCACAGTGGGGGAGAAGGGGTGCCGGCATGTCCAGAATGAAAGCTCTGGGCCCTGAAGCAATGATGGTTGGGCAGGATATTTTACCAATCTGTTCTGATGCCTGCTGCCCGCAGGGCCTCTCCCAGGTCTGGGCAGGAGGCCGAAGGGCTGGCTAGGCAGGACGCACAGGAGTTACATCTGGAACCACCCTCATGAAGAGGCGGGCAGAGGCAGAGCAGGAAGCGTTGTCCTCTCTAAGTTCTAGAAGGTCTAGAAAGAGCCTTGGTGGGAGTCAAAAAGTGGGGTCCTGGTCTGGCTTTCCCGCGAATGAACTGGGCATCCTCAATTGTCTTAAAGGTGAAATAGGGTCATTGCTCCTAGCCCAGGGTATTGATGGGGCAACCTGCTGAGGAAATGAGAGGTAGATTTTCAGGCAGCGATATAACGCAGAATGAAGATATGACAGCAGAGAAAGGGACAGTGGTGGCTGGGCAGCCTTAGGCAGCCTGGGGCATCACCTCACCTGCAGGCTAGGTTGCACACCACGCAGAGTCTCTATGCTGATTAAAGGGCTACCTCAGGAGAACGCCTAGAACTGCGCCCTGCGCCCGGCATAGAGGTGCTCCGCAGATGGAGCGTGTTCCAAGCTGTTACCACTTCCATCATCAACCTCAGTGCTAGTAAGAGGCAGTCCTGTCCACCCTTGAACTCTTCACTGTGTCCCAGTCAGAGGGTACGCTGCCCTCGGTGCCCCCATGCTGCCCCCGCCCCGGCAGCCAGGCCTGCCTGTCTCCACTAGGGGAGCCCGCCCAAGGAGCCGGGCCAGGGTGGAGCTCCTCTGGCGTGGGGAAGGCCTCTGCTCGGGGCCCTTCGTCCTGCCCCCACCCCCTGGGTGCCATGTCCCCTCCATCCTGGCCCTGACTCACCCCAGCCCACCTGCCCATCTCTGCCCTGAACAGCACCCCACTCGTGCCCCCCATTCCACCTGCCCCAAGACACTGGACCTGTACTGCCAGTGGGTCCTTGCGCACGAGCAGCAACAGAGAGCCGCTGGCCTCTGTGGATTCTGCAGCGCCAGCCCTGCCCTGTGCCTGGGTGACCCGGTTAGGGCTGGTGCCTCACCCCACCCCCTGCCACCGCTCTGCTTTTTCCCTCTTGCCTCTGATTCTCCCCTCCCCACCTCCCGCCCCCACCAGGGTCTCTCACCCTCAGCACCATTGACCCTGTGGGCCTGCGATAATCCTCTGTCGGTGGCTGGCCTGCGCTTGCAGGGTATTAGCAGCCGCTTCCTTGGCCTCTGCCTACTAGATGCCAGGACCAACGCCCCCCACCCAATTGTGACACCCAGAAGTGTCTCTGGGCAATGCCCAGTGTCTCCTGGGGGGCAAAACTGCCCCCACCCCAGAGCCACTGCCCTAGGCCTAATCCCTGTGCCCCTGACTCCCATCTCCGTGCTCCCTAGCTTTGTCCCCTCTCATCTCAGGGCAACGCCCCCCCACCACCACTTCACAGCCCACACTGGGCCGAGCACCTTCTCTGGCCCAAGCTGCCGCTCCTTCCTCTGGTCATGAAGGCCGGCTCCCCTCCCATGGAGATAGGAAGCGCGAACTGCATGTAGCAGAATGCTCTGCTGGCTCCTGAGGCGTCTCCCTTATTTTCCGCTCCAATGAAAGCAGGACGAGAGGCTGTGGCTAAGTAAGAGAGGCTGGGGCTCCTGGAAGCCCAGCTTCACTCCCTCCAACCCCCCTGACTCCCAGCTCCTCTGTCAGGTGCCTCCTGGAGGGTAGGGCAGGGTGGGGTTGGGGCTGGCCGGACGGTTCTGGTTCCATCCAGGACGGGGACCTGGGCAAGTTCCAGGCTCTGCAAAAATACAGAAAACAGGTGGGGTAGGGTGGAGCCTCTTCCCTGGAGGTAGGAAGCTCGGAGGCCCACATCTGTTCCAGGCAAGCAGCCTGGCCTGGCGTTAAGCCATTCTGTCTGATCCCAGGAGGTCACCTCTGCCTCTTGTCAGAGCCTCTCCTGCCACATTGTGCCTTTGAGCCTGTTTCCCCAAGTCTCCACACACTTGACCTCCTATCCACAGCATTTGACTCTGACTAGAGTGTCTGGGGGACATTTTCCATTCCTTCAGCATCTCCATGAGGAGCCCAGAAAAAAATCCTCATGCCCATTTTAAAGATCCCTCAACCAAGGTCTAGCCCAGCTTCTCACCTGCCAGGTCCTGTCTGGACTGGCCCTTTTCTGCGTGCATCTCCCCTCTGGGAGAAACCAACATGCCACCTCTCTAACTGGCACCTTCTGCCCCACCAGCCCAGTTTAATCCAACAAACATGGGTCAGCCCTGCTGCTCAGAAGGGGCCGCAGGTGGGCAGGCGGGCTCTAGGTGCAGAGTCATGGAACACCAGCGCTTCACCGGTGGCAATGAGGTCCTGCTGAATCAGCGGACTGCTCAGGGCCCTTGACCTTCACTTGGAGGTCAGAGACGTGGCCACACCCATCTCCCTGGCTCTTAGCATTCACACAGGCTGCAGGGGGTGGGGTACCGGCGCCCGGCAAAGTCCGCACTCCAGGGTCCCGCAGTCCATGGGATCTCACGTGGGGCATGTTGATAGGATGTGACTTGGTCGCAGCTCTACGCCACGTCCCCTCCACCTGCCCCCTCCTGGGCCCATTCATAGGGTCCCTCTCCTCATCTTCCTCAAGAGTCGCTGAGCTCTTACTGTGTATCAGACTGCAGCTTATTACTTAAAGTGGCACGTCTCACACATGTCTCATAGCATACCTCTAATAACAGTTTTATGACAAACCCCATTTTATAAATGTGGAAACCAGGACACAGAGGAATTGGAAATTGGCCATAAGTGACATCGGGGAGTAACAGAGCCAGATCATGGTCTTGGACATTCTGACCGCAGAGTCCCCTCTCTCTGCTGAACGACGCGTCCCTTCCCCTTCCCCTCCCCCTTTACCACCTTCCCCTCCCCTTCTGTTTTGCACTGGGACTCCTGCAAAAGGCTTCTGCTGGCTGCCTGGGCCATCTTGTCCTGGCTAAGCCGTCCTCTGCACGCCACCAGAGGGCTTTTCATGAATCAAAGTTGATTGCAATAGTTAACCGACAGGTACTCAGAGCTGACTGTGTGCCTAGCACAAGGACCCGAGCCCCCAACCATGACACTCTTTCCTCTGTCAGAAGCCCTCGGCAGCCCCCTCCCACGCACAGGCTGAAAGGCAAGCCCTTCGCCCTCGGGCCATCACGTCCAGACTCATCCCGCTCCCCTTTTGCCTTGTGGAGCCCTGCTTCCCAAAGTCCCCCTGCGCTGTCACGCCTCACACTTCCGCACACAGTGTCTCTCTCACTTCAGATACTTCCCCTCACTCACACCGGGAGGCAGGTGCACACTCAGCTGTCACCCACCCTGTGACAGAGTGGCCACTTGGTCCTCTGGGCTTCTGAGCACCTTGGGCTGCTCCTCTTAGGGAATCATTTCTGGGCCCAAATCCTCCTCCTCAAATTGTGAGTCCCTGGAAGTTGGAAGAGTTCTGGTCAACCCACTGTTACTCAGCACCTGCCATGTGCCTGGCAGGCACCAGGGGTCCGTATCTGAACAAGATCTCTATCTCCAAGGATCTAGAGGGGCAAGAGCGTGAAAATAGCCAGTTGTGAGAAAAGGGATAACTACTATGAAAATGGTGAGCATGGGGTGCTAGGGAGCCCAGACAAGGGGTAACTCGCCCACCCAGCCCGAACACAGAAGGCCGTGGAGAAGGCTGTGGGGCCCAAAAAAGGAGGCCACTCAGAAGGAAGAGGGGCCTGCAGAGGGCCTGGCCTGCACAAAGGCACAGAGCATGGTGTTCCCAGAGATACAAGGTCCTGTCATGTCAGAGAAGTTTGAGAAGATGGTAGTGCAAGATGCAGGAGGAGCGGGAGCATCTGGGGCTGATGAGCTTTAGAAGCTGTTTCCCCTAGGACCACAGCTGGCTGCATGGAGCAAGTCATCAGCAAAGGCTTAGACAAATTGGAGAGTTGTTTTTTTGGTGTAACAGAGAGTCTGGGGGCAGGCAGTTCAGGGCCGGCCAGGTTGCTGAGAAACCAGACTCCTTTTCCCTTCCTGTTCTGCCATCCTCATGACTACAAGATAGCTGCTGTGCTCCCAAGCCTCATGTCCATCCTTTCAGCAGGAAAAAAGGAGGAAGGGCAAAGTGAAAAGGTTTGTGCCAGTAGCATCAGCCCTTTTATTATTTTTAAATTGTGCTAGAATATTACATTAAATTACCATCTTTAACACTTTTAAGTGTACAGCTCTGCTGCATTCAGTACATTCATGTTGCCGTGCATCCATAGACAGTAATATTTAAGTTCTGTTTTATCTTGCAAAACGAAAACTCTATACCTATTAAACAACAACTCCCCATTTCCCTTTCCCCCACAAGCCCCTGTCAACCGTTAATTCTAATTTCTGTTTCTACAAAGTTGACTGCTCTAGGTGTAAGTGGAATCAAATGAAATTTGTCCTTTTGTGGCTGGCTTATTTCACTTAGAACGATGTCCTCAAGGCTCATTCATGTGTGACGTGTGTCTGAATTTCCTTCCTTTTGAAGGCTGAGTAAAAGTCCATTGTGTGTGTAGACCACAGTTCATTTATCTACTCGTCTGTGAATGGACACTTTGGTTGCTTCCATGTTAGCCATTGTGAATAATTCAGCTGTGAACATGGGTGTACTAATATCTTTCAGAGTCCCTGATTTCAGTTCTTTGGGATATGTACCCAGAAGTGGAATTGCGAGATCACACGGCAATTCTATTTTTAATTTTTTGAGGAATCTCCCTACTGTTTTCCATTGGGATACACAACTTTACATTCCCTCCAGCAGTGCCCCCGGGTTTCATTTTTTTTCCACATCCTCCTAACACTTGCTGAGGGGCTTGGATTTGACCTTGGACTTGACTACTATAAAATTGTAAGTGTCTTTACATCTGTCCCTGATTTAACACAGCAGCAGGTATGTAAGTGCTCCATAAATGTTGAACGGCCATCTGACTTCTCTTTGTCTACCCAAACCCCACACATCCTTTAAGACCCACGGCAAGTCTTGACTCCCGTGTGGCACCCTCCCTCACGGCAGGGTTCCAATGGTCTATGCCCTTGTTGCATGTCCATGGGGATTTTCATCTGGCCATTTGTCCTATGCACTTGAGTATTTGGGGTGTGGGTGGGGGGGACAGAGGAGGCGCCCTGACTTGACTCTTCTCAGAGCTCCATGGATCTGCCTCCTCTTCCCAGCTGGGTGCTTTGCCCTCGACCTCACTGGTTTCTCCAGGCCAGCCAGGAGAAAACTGAGTACATCATGGCCCGTAATAAACAGATACTCAGGTTTGTGCTGACCAACTTCCCTGATGATGTCAGACAAGGCAATGATGTGCTTTAATGGCAGCAGAATTGCCCCTGGGTTTGGAACCAAAGGTTCAAGCTGTGGTTTGCCATTTCCACCTCTTTACGTCCAGCAAGACGCTTAACCTGTTGTCTCAACTCCAAAATGGCTTTAACAATCACTTCCCCTATGAGAATGCTTCACAGATTGCCAGCCCTCTTGTATACATTATCCTTTATAATCCATACAAGGACCCTGTGAAGTAGGTAGGGCAGGATTTACTCAATCTCTATTTTCCAGATGTGAAAACAGTCACTCAGAGAGGTTAAGTGATTTGCCCAAAATGTTCAGCCCATAAGGGCCAGAAACAGCCCTCTGATTTCCTAGACCTTGTAGACCCTTCCTGCCCATCTCTCAGGAAAGGGGGGGCTGTGAGAGTCAAATAAGAGCCCAGACCAGAAAGCACTTCACAGACAAGTGGGTGCACTCTGCTTCTTCAGCATCTGTGCTGATTGGGGGTGGTCCTCATTGATCCATGGGAGATGGGACAAGATGGGGCACGCGAGGTTGGTCAGAAGGAGGGCGGCTATTCTCCGGCGCCTGTGGGTCAGACAATAGGCAGGGCAGGGAGGGTGTTCCCAGCAGCCCAGCAGGGAGCTTGCTGTAAGGGGAGCTTTCACCCTTGGCCTCCCCTTGGGAGGAGCAGAAACAAGACAGGCAACCTGCCCCTCCAGATGCCTGCCAGTCACATGTCTCCTTCCCTGGAGGCCGCAGCTCCTCTGCCTCTCTGCTTCCTTCTCCAGGGCTGGAGCCCCACTGCACTCCCCCCACCTCCCTTCCCCCTCTTGCTCCCTCCTTTCAAAAGCATAATGAGTTTGATAAGAAATTGTCTTGTTAACAGGATTAGCCATGGAAATCTCTTGTCCCCCCCATTCATTCTGTAATGCTCCTGTCTCGCGTCCTGTAATTTTCTGCTGGTATCAGAGGCTCTGGACCACCTCGGGGATATTAATTCCTACTTGTTCTTTGATCGAGGGACTGCTGATATGCCAGGACGCCCCCCCCCCCCCACCCACAGCCACTGGGCCAGGAGGCCTTGTGAGTAAATTACACTGAGGCCCTCCAGAGTCAGCCTCTGCCTGATTTTCGGTCTCCATCACCCCAACTCCCTCCCCCTCCCCCCCACTCCCTTATCCCCCACCCCCCACCACCACCCCCCTACCCACCCCTGCTCCCCTCAGCTTCCAGCTCTGGGGGCAGCAACTGCCTCTAGCTTGTAGGCCAGAGAGGAAGATCTAAAGCTGGAGCTTGGATATCAGAAGAATGATAAGCAGATGCCCCCAGCGCACCCCTTCCCTCCCCTTTCTACTCCCCGCCCCCACCCCACAATGTTCTAGAGAGGGGGATGGAGAGACAGCTCAGCACAGTGGATGAGAGCATGGAGCTCAGACCTGGCTTCACTTCCTTGACACAGACAACAACTTGCCCAAACTCTCTGAGCCTCAGTCTTCTCTTCTGTACATTGGGAACGATCTGGCACATAGAATATAATATCTAACATACAGTAGGTGCTCAATTAATGATATTTTCCTTCTCTGCTCTTTCAAGACTGCAGTTTAGTGGGGAGAGGGGAATACAGTTCTTGGAATTTACCAAGAAATTCTTGTTTCAACCCCAAAGTTATATCTCTAGGCTCTTTCCTTGCACTGATTCCCTCTGATCTTTGTCGGCCCAAATGTCTTTCTCTTTACACATTTTTAGGGACTTATGCAGAGGAGACATTATGGCCCTTCAACCCCAAACATTAACTAAAAGAAAGCTCAGAATGTAGAATAAATCCCAAGGAGAGAGAGCAGGAAAAGAAAGGAATCGCCTGTCCTGAGCCTCTAAACAAGGGCTGAGAGCAGAGCAGTGAAGCCTCCTGAGACAGGGACCAAGTCCAAAAGGATCCTTGACAAGGGGGTCATAAGAGGCAGAAACTGGACTCCGGGTCAGCTGGGCATGAGGGAGAGGCAGAGATACAGGAAGGCCAGTGCCTGGAGAAGTTAACCTAGGAGGTAGATAGGAAAGGGCTAGAGGTAGAAAAGGGGAGACTGGAGCTAAATCTAGGTTAATTTGTGAATAGTTTGGGGATCAATCACACAGAAAGTGTCAGAGAGTAAGAGGTGCAAGGTTGCACCTGTCTGGTGAATGAGCTCAGAATCCCAAGTGCTGTGGGGAGGCCTGGGAGCTGACACTACTCCGGGCAAGGTGGCAGGCAGCCCATGTCCAGGGAGCTGGTGGCGTGGCCAGAGCTATGCTGAGAGGTCACCAGCCACGGACCGGGCCGCTGTCACCGCTTGGATTCCACATGCACGGAGCAGAGCACAAATTGTCAATAGCGCCTCATGAGATGCTGACCTGGGGGAAGCCTTTACCTACATGTCTCATTCAGTGTTTGTACTACCCTGAAAGATGGCCACTGTCAGCAGCTAACGTCAATAAACAGACCATGGGCTCCCGGGCCAGGCCTGTGGACACCGCGTGGGGAGATCTGAGGCCTCTGTCCTCAGCAATCTGGGTTCAAATCCCAATTACTTTGTTTTCTGACTGTGTGTCCTTGGGCAGTTTTCTGAATCTCCATGCATCAGTTTCCTTATCTATAGGATGGGGTTGATGTTGCCTGCCTCTCGGGATTAAACTGAGACAATGCATGTTAAGTATCTCACACTCTGCTTGGTGCGTAATGGAAACCCATCCGTGAGAGTTACAGACCCCCACCCACTCCCCCGTCTCCGCCTGTGCACTGCCACCAAGGGAGACGAGCCACTGATGCATTTTTTTTAAAGCACCAATAAAAAGCAAGTGTAGATGAAAGCTGGGTAAGGGGTACGGATACCACAAGTCAGGGGAGGCGGGCAGGCTCCTGGAGAAGCAGGGTGTCATGTGGAGCCGGGTGCTGAGATTACATCAGGTTGGAGGAAGTGGATGGGCCTAGGGTTGGACAGACTGCTTGAATATTCACAACATTTAAGTAAGACCGCTGGTAAGACACAAAGGCTGTGGGGCCAGAAACATCCCTACCTTTCCTGACATGTCCTTTGGCTGGCCTCACTGCTGCTGCCATACAGTCAGGCTGATTAGCCTGTAAATAAAAAAAGTAGATGTTCAAGATAGCAGAATGCCTCTGCTGTTTGAGCAGTGTCGGAGGATTTTCACGGGTTCTGGAAAGAGGGGGATGAGAGTCAGGAGCGATCTGGAACCACCGAGACGAGTGGATGCTCCAGGCTCCCACGTGGGTAGAAGCTGCGTAGTTATAACAGTGAGAACCGCCGCTCACAGAACCATCACTGGGCACGCACTGGGTCAGGCGCTTTATTCTTGTGTGACTGGGACTGTTACTGGGACAGTTTTATAGGTGAGGAAACTTAAGTCAGAGAGGTTAGGTCCAAGATCACAGCACTGGCCAAAGCCTGTCTGACTTCAGAGCCCCAGTACTTAACCGTGGAGGGAAAGAAGCTGAGATTCCTTCACCCATTCATTCACTCGTTCATTCACGGCATAGGATTGAGCACCACCACATACAGGCATTGAGCCCAAACCGAGATCAGAGCAGCGGCCAGGCAGGCAGCCCTGCCCTCACAGAGGGAGGTCATGGTCTCATTCGCCAACGGGGCCTCTGGCAGTGCCAGACTTGGGCCATGCTAGGGGCTGGGAGGCAGAGGTGATGGGCCTGCCAGCCGCTCTTGGCCTTTGGGGGCTCCGGGCCTCATCAGGGAGCTTCTGTCAGCAGCATGCAGACACTGAGACCTCTGAGCCAGGCAGACCTCTGGGGCGGGGAGTGCTGTATCGGGAGGGACGGTCTCCCCTGCTGCCCCGCTGCCCTGACGCTACAGCATGTGGCTTTGAGACGTCACCGTGCCACGTCCCTTTTAGCCAGACCCCCTTCTGGGACTCTGGAAGACCAGCTTTCTCGTTCCCTGTCTATATCTATGCCATCGTCACCGATCTCAGAGGCCACATGAAGGGGGAGGAAAGGAACAAGCTTCCTGCAGCAGCACTGGACCCCCCACAGCGACCCTCAGGGGGCGTCGTTATTACCACCTTGCCGGGGAGCCAGCTGAGCTCAGAGGGTTTCTTCTCTGGGGCTTGTCCCCGGGCCACACAGATGCTAGGGGCAAAGCCTTCACTGAAGATCCAGGCCCTGTTTGTAGTGTATGCCAAGCCCTGGCCCAGGTATTATAAGATTCAGGAGAGTGACATGCAGTGTTTAAGGAACCTGCCTTCCACCTAGGGGATACCAGAATGACGCCCATGGGGCAGTCAGGAAACACTCCAGGTGTGAAATGCCAGGCCCTTCTGGGTCCCGTGGATGTGGCCCCACAGGAGGAGCCGTGAACTGTCTGGAAAGGAGAGAGGGGTCACGTTAGCTGGGCTCTCAAAGAGGTCTTCCAAAAGATGTAGGGTTTGAGAAGGGCCTTGGGGGGTGGGGGAGGCGGGCAGCTGGAGGCGGGCGGCCCTGACCATGGGAGGGACGGGCAGGGAAGCCCATGGCCATGCAGTGCCCTAGAAGGTAGCCCAACGAAAGCATGGCTTTGGAGTCAGACAGCCCCAGCTCTGTGATTTGGCAAAAATCGCTTTGAGCTCTCTGAGTTTCAGTTTCCTCCTCTATTAGAGGGAAAGAAAGCCCTCTCTCTCTCAGGAAGGCTGTAGCAAGGATTAAACCAGGTGCCTTATCAGAAAGAGGCCCTGGCCCTGCGCCTGGCATCCATCCCGTGTGCTGGGCCTTCACCACGGTGTGGTCGCTGGGCCCACAGCAGTGACCAGGACCCTCAAGGGCTCATGGACTAGGGATGGTGCCAGGCCCTTGATGGCTCAGTACAGCTTCATCGCAGCTGTGACCAGTGTGCAGGGAACAAGGACCCGGAGTGACTTGTGGGGAGGGTCTTCCTGAGGAAGGGAGTATGAGCTGAGCTACAAGGGGTGCGTCAGAGTGAACTTGGGAAGCAGGTGGGATAGGCGTCCAAGTGGCAGCAAGACCTGTGGAGGGAGCTCGACTCTCAGACTCAGCTCAGCACCCAGGGGGAAGCAGGAGGCCAGTGTGGCTGGGGGCTGGCCAGAGAGGGGACCCAGTGGGGCCAGGGAAAGATGGCAGGCTTTGGCTGCCCTGTTAAGGATTTTTATTTTTATCCTAAGAGAGACAGGAAGCCACAGCATGGTTTTCAACGTGATCAGATGTGCATTTTAACGGGGACTGTGTGTGTGTCAAGGATATGAAACCACAGGTGGGTACAGACACATAGTAGGTGGGCCTGTGGCACACAGTGGGCCCTTCTTGGTCCTCGCAGGCTGCCACGGGGCCAGTGGGCTCACTGGAGAAGGAGGTGGAGCAGGGAGCAAGGGCTCCTGGAGGGCCAGGCCCTGGGGTCAGAATGGACCTCCCAGTCTGCCTGTCACTGCAGAGCCCCCCAGTGAAAAAGAAGAATCTCAGTTACTCAGTAACCCATGGGGGTTCCAGGTGTGGGTGGTCATTCAGGCGGCAGGGCAGAAGGAGGAGGGCTGCACTGCAGAGGTGAGCCCTTGGCGGACAGGCCCCATCCAGCTCCCCAGGCCCAAGGACACAGGGTCCTCCTCCTGGCCAGCCGCCTGGCTGTCGGGGTTCTGTGGAAGCCAGGCAGCTCCCCCGAACGGTAATGGCAGTTATTTCTACTACACCCTGGGCATCTGACACATGGAGTGAGGAGCTATGAGGCACCCCCAGCGGGTAACATAAAAGTGGGGGTGGGGGCTCGGGGGAGGGTTGGAAGCTGCGCTCCGGCTGGGCTCTGCCATGTGCAGTGGGAGGACTGGGAAGAAAGAGGCTTATTTCAGCACCCTGTTATTATGGCATCTTGTTTTCATAGTTTGTTCAACAAACCACTCTCCCTCTCTCTCTCCCCCCTTGCTTCTCTTTTTTCATCTTCCTCTCTCAGCAAATCCATTTAAATGCAATTCTATTCTTAAAGCGCCCCTCTCATGCATGTCTAATGAATGTCAGAGAAATGCTATTACAATGGGGCTGAGGAGGATCCGATCTGCAGTGTGTGTACAAGTCATTTGAGAGCAAGCCTGGGAGTGCTCCAGTTTTATTACAGCATAATTAGAAATAAAATCTTGTAGCAATAGGAGAATGAGAGATGTGTGCTAATCCTGCAGCAGAGAAAGATAGAGCTGTATTTAAAGAAAAGGACTCTGGGAGAGAGAGAGAACGAGCCGCAGGGTTTCTGTCCCCCTCCACCAAGACTCTCCTGCTGGTCCCCCCCTCCATCCTCTCACCCCCTGGGACTCCGAGCTCCCTAGGGACCGCTCCAGAGAAAGTGCCGACACCCTTCCAGATCTCAGCTGCCCAAAATGGTCAGTCTGCCAGGGCGCCAGGGGAGACAGGCCCGGCCCCTCCTTGGAAATCCATACCTTCCCATCTACTCAAGAGGCCAGCTTGTGGGCGGCTGGGAGGTGGGGGGAATGCTCAGCAGAGCCCTGCACTTGGAGGCTGGGACTGGGTCAGGTTCAGAGCCACCCCCCCCGCCTTACGAGAGTTCATTCATTCAGTCATTCAACAGCTACTAACTGACCACCTATTCCATGCCAGGCACTATGCTGGGGACATTCTTTAACTCATTTAATTCTCATAGGAAACAGGTTCAGAGAGGTTCAGTGGCTTACCCAGCACCATCCTGCTAGAAAGGGGAGCACAATTTGAATCCCAGCCCCTGACTCCAGAGCTGGGCCTTTTCTCCTCCACCCTCAACAGCCTGGGTCTGCTGAGAGACCAGACACCCAGTCCTCCAGTAACTCCTTGTTGTAGAGCCCAGAAGGCGGAGATAAGTGTGGGGGGACCTGGCTGATCCCTCTTACAGGGTGGAAATGGGGACGCCAGGGTGGTGACAGCTCAGTACGGTCAGGCCAGGGTAGGGGTGGGGCTGGGCAGCTGTTCCATGGCTGTGGGTGACTCTGGCCCTGGGGCTTGAGGGCCTCCTGCCTCCTGTGCTCAGCGCCTCTCAGATCCCTGACTGAGATGTCCAGCCGAGGGGAAGGAGGACATAGAATCACAAAGAAAGTGGGGCCTGGGAGGTACCTTCAGGACCAAATGGTTCAATCCCCTCACTCATCATTTAGGGGAACTGAGGCCCAGAGTAGTGCTGAAACTTGGCAAAAGTCACACAGCACGTTAGGTGCGAGGTTTCTCATCTCCCAGCCCAGAGGTCTCAACCCTGCCGTGCCCGCCTCTGCCTAAGTGTTCCCAGAGGAGAGACTCCCACAGGTGACATTTCTAAGCCTCGGTACTCTTCCAGGAAAAGTCTTGACTCTCCTTAGAAGGCCATGGTTGGGCGGAGTCGGGGGGCATGGCGATGAGGGGACTGCCCCGCTGCACTTAACTCAAGGTCCCCCACGCTCTGGGGCCACGCTTGGCCCACAGCTTCATTCAGCCTAGGGGAAAGCAACCCCTGGACAGGTATGGGCCCCTCCAGCCTTTTAGGGGAACCAGCCTGAGTCACACCCCACAGGGTAATATCAGCTTCGCTCCATAGTGCCGCGTCTTCTTTGACCGCTCGTCCTCTCACCCACAGAGGGGAGCGCAGGAGGAAGGGCTGCTCCCCAAGACCCCTGGGAGCACAGGCAGGGCATCGGGCCGCCCATCAGGAGCCTGGCACACCAACCCAGCCCAGCCTGGCATCCTACTTAGAAGGTGAACATGAGACCATGGTGGCTTCCCAAGCACCTGGGAGCCCCTGTGCCAGAAAGCAGTCCCCTGCCACATGGAGGGCACTAAACTGCAAAGCCCTCCTCCAGCTCAGCTCCCCACTTGAGCCTTGGCTCCAGGGTTCCCTTACTCTTCCCACTGACCAGGGCCGGGGCAAAGTTTCTGGCTACACAGCAGAGATCCCAGCTCCCATCCCTCCGGTCTCCTCGGGACCCAGGCGTGTCTGCGGTGCCTGGTTTCAGTTGCACAGGAGAAGAGCAGGGGGCCCAGGTCAGCTATGTGACCCTCTGTGCCTCGGTTCCCTCGATGGTGAATCAGATCTGAGTGTTTGACAGCAAGGGCAGGTGGGGCCCCCTCTGGGAGCAGAGGCCTTACCGGGGCCGGTTCCCTGCCCATCTCGTCCAGAATGATGCCTCCCTCGGCTCCTGGCACCCGATGCTCCCTAAGGGTCTCAGCTCAGGCTCTGTGCCATCACCCTCTCTTCCCTAAACCCGACCCGCATGGCTCACTCAGTGCCCCAGGACTGGCTTGCCACGGTCTCCTCTCCACCCCTACCCCAGAGTCCCCGCGCCAGCGTCTTCACGGAATAGTGCCGAGCTCCAGAATCTTAGCCCTGCAAGGTCCTCAGGGAATAGCATGGCCAGATGAGGCGGGCGTTCATGCTCCAGAGCTTCCATAACAAAACCCCAGAGTGAGCAGCTTGGACTATTTCTCACCATCCTGGAGGCTGGAAGCCCAAGATCAAGGCGTCAGCAGGGGTGGTTTCTGCGGAGGCCTCGCCTCGGCCGGCAGGTGGCTGTCTTCTCCCCATGTCCTCATGTGGCCTTCCTGTGTGCTGTGTCCTGGTGTCTCCTCCTCTCCTTATAAGGGCATAACTCCTATTGGATTAGAGCCCCATCTTATGAGCTCATTTAGCCTTAATTATCTGTTTAAAGGCCCTGTCTCCAAATGCAGTCATTTTGGGGGTTAAGGCTTCAACTATGAATTTTGTGGGGACACAATTCAGTGCATACCAGGGAGGGTCTAGGACTTAGAGCAGGCCAGTGCTGGTTGGAATCCAAATTCCCTACCCAGGGCCCCCCACCCTGCTACAAATCTCTCTTCAGGGTCTTGGCTGAAGGGCTTTCAATCCTGGGAGTCCAGAGTCCAGGGAAGAAGAGGAGGCAGAATGGGCTTCTGTCTTCCTCTCCAAGCCCAGGCGGGTGGTACCCGCAGGGCCCTTGCCCCCAGCAGGAATAACAGTAAGGAAGAAAAGGAAGGGGCTCTCAGGGTCGGCCCTAAACAGCTCCTCGTGGGCTGCCCTGGTGCTGGGGCCCCCAGACAGGGCTACTTCCTACCAGCCAGGAAGCACTGATTACCCCCACCTGCCCTGCCCCACGGTGCCAACAGCCTGGGAAGAAGAGTCCCCCAGCCTCGGGGTGGGGTGATAGCTATCTCATCAGGCTATGACTCTCCAGGCTCAGAGCTGCAGGCTGGCCACATTGCTTTTGCACATCTGTATTGGATGGAGCTGAAACTGGTAACCTGTATGGATTGCAATTTCTCTTTTGGAACTGGGAGGCCCCTGGGGGCCAATCAAGATGCTTGGAGGCAGGCCCTGGCCTCCTGCGGCTGCCCCGGGAAACAGACTTGGGCTGTGATGGGCTAAGTATCTCTTCCCTTCCAAGAGAGACTGAAAGATTTTTCTGACCCTGGCCGAAGGCTGGTCTCAGTCAAAGTTCCATCGATTCCTTGTCTCCGCCCCCTTCCCCACTCCATACCTCCCCTTGCCTACTGGGACCCTCCTTGGAGAGGGGAGGCAGGGGGACAGCGCAGGAAACCCCTCCCTCAGCTTGTGGTTTTCCTGCTTCAGGAAGGCATCTCACTCCAGGAGCTGAGAAGCAGCTCTATGGTCAGGATGCATTCAGTCACCACACTTCCTGCACAAATACCTATGTTGTACGTATGACCTATGGACACGCATGCCCTGTGCTTTTCCACACTTCATATTATGGCAATAACCCCTCCTGATGCCTCTGCAGAGCAGTACATGTCACAGCGCCCTTCCAGAGACATTGTCACATGGGCACAGCAAAAGGATCCTGTGATCAAATTAGTATCTCCAGTTTGGGGATGAGAGAGAAGCCCAGACAGGTTAAGCTGTTTTCCTAAAGCCACACAGTTGGTAGGCAGCAGATCTCAAATCTCCCATTTCTGACTCCAAATACAATGGTCCACATAGCACCCAATGGGACATATGCTCTCCCAAGCTGCCAGCCCCTTCTCTGTCCCCTTCAATGGCCCATAGGTCCAGCAAATGTACCTAACAACATCCGGGCAGCACTCCACCTTGTTCCCTCACAGACACGTACAGTCACCTGCCCGTGACCACACCTTCCTGCTGACAGACACCCCAGGTGCATGACACCATCATGGAAAGGCTTCTTTGCTCCCCAAGTCTGAGGTCTCCCAAAACAGGCTACTGCCTAATGCTCCGGACCTCTTACTCACTGCACACCAGCCTCCTGAGAGACATGAGTTCTCTAATTTTTCAGCTCTGGAGCTGGGCTCACCCTATCCCTCACACCTTTCTGCTCACCCACTGTTCTGGCCCTGCCGAGTGAGAGGGAAGCCCCTGCCGGAGAAGCAGAAGAGGTGGAGAAGCCCACCTCACAGGGGAGGGCTGGCCAAAGGGCTGGCAGATGCTCTCCTGGCTGCAGGGTTTGGGGAAACAGCCCTGGGCTTGTCCACAGACCCTGGTAGGAACCATGGCTCTTCCATTCACTAGACGTGTAACTTGGACAAGTCTCCGCCTGAACCAGTTTCCTCATCTGTACAGCAGGAGGAGCAGCGTGTGCTTCCTGGGCTGACGGCCGCACTTAGGAGAGGGAACGTAGGCGAGAGCACCTAGCAGCGTGCATGGCGCATCCATGCCCACTGGTTCATGCACCTGGGGTGTCTGTCTTCCTGAGTTTAAGACACATCAGCAACTAAGTCTGGATCCCTCTCCCAGGCCAAGGCAGGCTCTACCCAAAAAGCCGGAGAGGGGAAGTTCACAGCTGCAGGTCCCTGGACACGAGTCTTCTTCCTCAAAGGCCCCAACTCTGGAAGCCTCTAGCGTCTAAGGACTGAGCCTGCCTGACAGCAGGCCGAGATGGGCCACGCCAAGCAGCTTGGTTACAGTTCTCTGTCCACTGTAGTGCATACTTCTGGTCTGAGCGTGGGTCCCGGGATGCGAATGTGGTTCTTACCTAGAACCAGTGACGCTGGCTAGGGTTGGTGTTTCCTCCCCAACCCCACCCCGCCCCACCCCCCAGCCCCCAGCCCCCAGGTGAGGAGAGCATTTCTGTTCCACTAAGGCAGAGGTCAGTCCTTGGTCGGGGAGACTGTGGAAGGCCAGCCTCAGGCCTGGAGAGGGAGTATCTGTGTCCCTCGACCCTGGACCCTCAGCCCTGGGTCTCCATGTGTTTGAGTAGCTCCTGGGAAGTGTGAGGTCATTCCCTGCACGGACCGCCCACTGAAGATGAGTCAGCCACAGTCACGCTCCCGATTGGCCCACTCGTGTGCTTATCTGTTTACTTCCCTTTTGTTAGCCCAAAGCAGCACTTCCCTTCATGTCCCCGCCTGAGCTTGGCTGAGGTAGAGCACCAGACAAGGATCAAGGTGGCCTGAAGGTGGAGCAGTGGCCCTAACCATTGCAGGGTGCTTAGAGGGTACAAGGGAACCCAGGACAGGCCTCCAGGCCTCCAAGCCCAGCTATCTCACCCCATTGGATGGGCCCCCTCTCCTGCCAGGGTTCATTCATTCAAAACATGTTCTGTGAGCACCTACTGAGCACCGGCCAGGAGCTGGGATGCTAAAATAGCTCCTTGGTCTCGACGAGGAGAAACACCACGTGCTCTGAAGACAGAAAGGCAGGCACGGCACTGGGCAGGGACATGGGCACAGTCGGATTTGACAGAGGGGACAGGCAAGTCCTCTCCCAGGAGGGGCCTGGTATAAGTCAAGGAAAGAGCATTTCAGGCACCGAAGGAACAGTCACAGCATAGGCTCTGGGCTGGAAACAAGCACACAGGGACCCTGAGTTCTGCCATGCTCTAAGCTGGGGGTTTGTAAGTTGCTGGGAGGGAAGGGACCTTAAACATGGTCTCATTTCTTTTTCTCACTTAATAACTATACTTAAATCTTCTATGCAGTACCTCAGCCAAGCGTTTCTTCAGCCTCTGTGTAAATACCCCTGTTGACAGGAAACTCCCTTCCTCACAAAGACACACTCCAATTCTTTAAAATCTTGACTATTTGCATTTTTTAATTTTAGTTGTGGTAAAATACACCACATAAAATTTACTATCTTAGCCATTTGCAAGTTTAGCAGCGTTTCAGCTCAGGTTTAAGTTTAGTTTCTTCTTGCAGACCTGAGGTTCCATACCCATCAAACTGTAACTCCCCACTCCCCCTCGCCCCAGCCCCTTGCAACCATTCTACTTTCTGTCTCTATGAAGTTGCTGTTCTAGGAATCTCATGGAATTGGACTCACATTGTATTTGTGTTTTTGTAACTGGCTTATTTCACTTGGAATAATTTCTTCAAGATTCATCCATGTGATAGCATATGACAGAATTTCCTTCCTTAAGGCTGAGTAATATTTGTGTGTGTGTGTGTGTGTGAGTGTGTGTGCGTGTGCACGCATCCATCGATGCACACTTGGGCTCCTTTTACCTCTTGGCTATGGTGAATAATGTTGCTATGAATATGGGTAAACAAATATGTTTTCGAGGGCGTGCTTTCAATTCTTTCGGGTCTATATCCAAAAGTGGCATCATTGATCATATGGTAATTCTATTTTTAATTTTTTGTGAGACCACCATACCGTTTACCTTGACTTTTGGATGCTCAAAAATAATTATTATAAAGGTCTAATTGGATATTGTAGAAACTGTGATTAGCAGTGGCAAGAAGTTCACCAGATGTAGAAACCCTCAGACCTGGTGGGTTCATCTGGAAAGGCTTCCTGAAAGAGGTAAATTTAGAGCTGGGATCTGACTTGTCTGAGTTTCAGTTTCCTCACAAGTAAAATGGGGATAAAACGACCTTGGAGTTTTAGGAAGGTTCATTCATTCTTTCATTCTAGAAATATCGATGATTACCTATTTTGTGAGTGGCACTGTTTTCACGCTGAGTGAACTGGGAGTGATTGGAGGAATTTGGCCAAAAGAGCCGCATGATCTGACTTGGTTTTCAAGCATTTCTCTGGCTGCATGTTGGGAACAGATGGAGGAGGGGCAGGAGCTGAAGCAGGGGGGCCAGTTAGGAAGCTAGTAATTCAGTAATTTCCTCATTCAGTCATTTTCCTAACCTCGCTCTAAAGGCTAGAGCGGGATCTGTCCAGTTCATACGGTCCAGCAAACACCTAGCTCCCTGCTCCTCCTCTGCCCAGCACCCTCTCCCCACCAAACTCACGCTCACGACCTGCTGAGAACAGAGAGGGGGCCCCGCCTTTGAGGGCATCTTCTCTCCTTGGGCCCTCCGGGCCCACCAGCAGCCCAGAGGTTTCTATCAGTTCTCTCTCCCAGGCTCCTGCAGCTCTGGGGAATCTCCAAGGCCCAGGTCAATGACCTTTTAAAAAAAGACAGAAAAGATGCTAACAGCTGGCTTAACACCTGTGTGCAGGGCCTACAAACTGCCCAGCAAGGCCTCCTTTATTGCTGCGCTCCTGAGGCAGAAGGGGGAGAGTCTGCAGGAAGCCGACCGTGGGAGGGCCCGAGAGCCCCCGCGGTCCCCTGCCCTTCCCCCGCGGGAGATGGAGTGACTTGTGCTGACACCCAGGGAGCACCAGGCGCTGGGGACCTCCACATGAAGGATCCCATCTAATTCTCCCAACAACTCTGTGACATAAGCCCTATTCATTTTCTCCACTTCCCTGAAGGAGAAATGGGGCTCAGAAGTTTGGTGTGATCCTACAGACATCAACTGTCAGTGCGAAGGGGCCTTAATGAGTTCATCTAATCCCGTGGTTCTCTGCGCTGGCTGCGCATTCCATCACCCAAAAAGCTTTTTGAAAATACCAAATCCAGGCCACCCTCTCAGAGATTCTGAGTTTAATTTGAAAAGCTCCTTAGGTGATTCTAATGTACAAACATGATCAAAAAAAAAAATACACACCTAATCCAACTCCTCCCTCTTTTTATGAGGGCCTGGGAGAACCCTGGACTTCCTAAGGCCCCCCTGCTTTGGTTTCCCTGGGCTTACTGATGCTGGGTGGTATAAAGAAGCAGAGATTTATTGTGTCACAGTTCCGGAGGCCAGACGTCCAAACTCAAGGTGTGGGCAGGGCCTGCTACCTCTGCGGGCTCTGGGGGAGGACCTCTCCTTGTCTCCTGCCTGGCTTCTGGGGTTCCCAGCCATCCTTGGCGTTCCCTTGCTTGTAGAGGCATCACTGCCATCTCTGCCTGCCTTCACATGGCATTCTCCCTGTGCGTGTGGGCCCCTGCCCACCTCCACCTCTTCTTCCAAGGACACCACTCACAGTGGATCTAGAGACCCCCCGATCCAGCATGACTGCATCTTGACTTGATCACATTTGCAAAGATCTCATTTCCAATAAGGTCACATTCATGAGCTCTGGGAGGTCATTAATTTCAGGGGGACACTATTCAACCTACTGTCTACCCCCTCCTTAGTGGCTGAGCCAGAACTCCAATCCAGTCTCCTATAGCCCAGTCCTGGGCTTGCCCCACCTCACCAGAGAGCTTAACCCTCTTTATCCTCCACTTCCCACTAATGGCTCCCATAGAGCCCCTCTCACCACTGCACCCGCCCAGCCCTGGTGGCCACCTTCCCTGGAGGAAGGATGCAGTACTCCAAATGTGAAAGCCCAGAGGTTAGAGACCAAGTCCAGGATGTATCCATGGAGTCCAGTCCAGGACCTCGGGATGCTCCATAGAGGTGATACATTGAGCCAAGCAGGGTTGAATGAGTGAGGAGTCCTTCCTGAGGGTGTGAGGACCCCACTACCAGAAGCGGCCAAGCAGAGGCTGGCTGACCGTGTGTCCCCATGAGAGGTGCTGTTACTCTAGAGAGTCAGTCTAGCACAGAGCTTTAGAAGAACATGGGAAGGGGATCAGTGGTTCAGACTCTCCCACTTATTAGCTGTATAACTGTGGGTGGGTTACTTAACCTCTCTGTGCTTTGGTTAGTAATAGTAATAGTGTCCATTTCAAAGAGTCATGGAGATTCCATGAGATTATGTTGATAAAGCCCTTGGTCTAACATGTAATAGGTGCTCAATAAATATTCAGCTTTAAAAAAAGGACAGGTCTGCTCCAGATCACCGGGGAAAAGGCTGGGGAGGCAGACAGAATATTCATAGTAATAATGAAAGAAGAAAAGGAGTCATGAACCACTTACAGCACTCCCTGGTCACAGGCGTGTTCACAGTTGGTGCTGAGGCCTTGGAGATGTGACAGTCAAGCAGCGCAGCGGCGGAGTCCGCATGCAAACACAGGTCTCTGTCTCAGAGCCTAAGGGAAAGTGACCCTCTGGTGTATACCCATGGGACACTATTGGCATTTGGGTGGAACGGTTCTTTGTTACTCAAGATGTCCAGCACCCCTGGCCCCTGATCACTAAATACCATTAGCACCCCGAGTTATGGTGTCAACCGAGAATGATTTCCCAGTGGCCTCGGGACGGAGGCTAGGCAGGGAGGTCCTGGCTGCCACTCTGCCCCTCACCCAGCTGCCCCCGGCCTGCCCCCAGGAGGAGGCACTAAGGTGTGGATAGCTGCCCCTCTACCCATTCCAGGGATGGCTTGTCCTATCTGGGCGCAGAGCATGGGCTGCCAGACTACCAGAGCCCACCATGAGAGCCAGCCTCCGAGACCAGCCGCTTTGTGGAACCTGGACCCTCTGAACCACCCCTCCACGGCTGTGCCTCCAACCCCCCCAATTCCATCTGCCGCTCACCCCACAGGCCTCTTTCTCCTTCCTTCCCCAGCAGGGCCCATCATCTGATTCTCATCAAACATGCAGAACTAATGCTGCACAAGTCCCCCCAGAGGGGACTGACACAACGCCCCTGATTTCTCCTTCCCCTCTCTCGCACTGTGCATCCCCCTGGCTGCAGCCCGCCTTTGTTTCAGGAGGAACCATACACTGTGTCTGGAAATGTTACTGCAATTAAATATGCACAAGAAGGAGGGGGGAAATGAGGACAATGAAGGATGTGAAACATCAGATGCAGCAGCTGCTGGTTGCTATAGAAACCCCAGCTCCCCACGACCAGCACTCAGCACCCCTTCCCAGCTAAAAATTCCAGGAGGGCCGAGTGCACCAAGGTGCTGGCTGCAGAGCTGTGGGGTCACAGGGTCCATGCGTCCAGGCTGGACACCTGTGGGCTGCTCGGGGTGGCTTGAGGGTCTTTCCTGTTTTTCCGCACCCCACCACCACCACCTCCGACCGGGTACTTCTGACTGGCAGCAATACCCTCCAGTGGTTCTACATTCGGGTCCCAGTTACGTAATAAATCACAGGAGAGCTTCCGCATTTGACTTTGGGATGTCACAACATGGAGACAAAACGGCACATTCAGAGTCTGGTGGGGGAGCCAGGCTTTTCCTCTGCTTCCTCTGGGTCCTCTCCCACTCTGCTGCAGCAGTCCCGCGCCCCTCCCGCTTCCTGTTCATCTTTTCCCCACCGCTGAGTGGGGGGTCTGCGTGCTGTGGCCTGAGTGCCGGGAGCAGGCGCAGCGGGGGTCCACAGCTCCGTGTTTCAGGGGACTGGTAGGCTGCCAGACAGCCGAGGGTTCAGCTAGGGGGGATCCCAACAAGAGGCTGCTCAGCGAGGGTCCGGGCGAAGTCCCAAACCTGGGCCCACAGAGCCAGTTGTCCAAGGGGGGAGAGAGGGAAAAATGGCTTAACAGCAGCTCACACATGTGAGTCCACAGTGCAGCTGAGAGTAAGCAGCGAGTGAGGGCAGCCTCCCCGCTCCCACTCCATCCCCATAAAAAGCTAGTGTAGTCTTGGGCTGGGGGTTGGCAGATCTGATCTATTCTGCCCGGGCCAGGTAAGGCTGATTGTCAGATCTCCACCACCTGGCAAAGTGCCTGGCACATAATAGGTCTAGTCCTGTACAAAGATGTATGGGAGGGAGAAAGACAGAGACAGGGAAGGGGGGAAAGTTAGGAGATGTATAGACAAACCAAAGTTTGTTAAGAAGCAAAAGACCAACCAGATGGAAGTTATTTGAAACCATATTAAATAAACATTAAAAAATAAAATCCTAAGCCTGCTTAGCCTGAAGAAAAGTCAAAGGCATGTTAGCTGCCTTCCAGTTTGTGGGAGAGAGCGTGTCAACAATGTGGGCTTAGGCTAGTTCTGCAGGGCCTAAGCGAGTAGAACCAGGACCCCTGGAGGCAGCTATGGAGGGACCAAGTTGTGACCAAAGGAAGATCTTACAAAGTCATTGCCAATGAGTATGGAATGGGCTGTTGAATGAGGTAGTGAGTTCCCCATCCCAGAGATAATCAAGTGAAGGCTGGAGAACCTTTCACAAGGATGTGGCGAAGCACATTCAACTTTTCACCCCTGCAATTCTACAGCATTCATTGTTGGAGAGTGTCCTTTGGTGAGGTCCCTGTCCCCAGGTACTGAGATTCTGGACTTGTGCTTAGAGGGAATATTCTTTATAGGAGATATTCTTAATTTTCTTAATAGGAGGGCGAGCTAGTATCAGAGCTCCTGTCATTGGTTGAGGGGGTTCACCCAGGCCCCAGGTGGAGAAAGCAGACCTCTGGATAGTAGGACCTGAAGGGCATGGGGTCACCCAAAATGTTTCCCTATGACAGCCTGGCATTCTGATATTAGCAGGTCCTCCTGTGGGGTCAGCCTTACCCTCCCACCCCAAAGCTTTCTTTTAAGTCATTCTCACTGCCCTGGTTCCCGTGTTCCCTCCCGGTAGAAATAGCAGGCTGGAGTCTTCTGTGCCTACCTGAGAAAGCAGTCTAGCCCCCAGAGAGCAGGCAGAGGGACCCAAAATTAGCTTTCAATCTCAGTCTGGCTGCGTCTTGGGTGGGAGGACACTGCCATGAGGTTAGGGAGTCCAGAAGCCAAATGCGAGCCCCTCCCGTATCTCCAGTCCACCTTCTCCCCTTTTAAAATCAGCCCTGAACCAGCTCAAGTTCAGGTTTGCCTTAGGACCTGGGACAAGGAGATCCACTCCACGTCTGAGTGGGGTTCTGTGTCATAATCAGCAAAATGAGTGTCTTATAGCCTGTCCGTCCAGCATCCCTGCCAAGCCCGGCAAGACTGTGCAGGGGCTGGGAAAAGGAAAGCACAGGGCCTGGACCTTTGCCATGCGCAAAAGGGTGCTCAAGGACTGCATATTGAATTGTTATCGTGTATCTGCATCTCCATGTCCCCACTCCTAGTAGAGCTTAACCTCAGTAATTACTTACTGAGTAAATGGTTAACACTGAGAGGAAAGGACTTAGGCTTGTGTTTGGCTCAGTACATAGGGAAAGCAGGGAGCGGGGAGGCCCAGTTATGGTCTGCTTCCTGGTTGTGTGACCTGAAAATGGCGACAATACGTCAAACAGTTGTAAGAACAAATGAGCAAGAATGTGAAAGAACTTGACACTCTCACAGAGAAGGGAAGATGGGGGACTGCTAGTCACTAAGTGAGCATTTATTTACTGTGTGCCAGACTATTATTTCTTTAATCCTGACATCTGCCCTGTGAAGTATTATTTGCACCCCATTGTGCAGATGAGACTCAGAGGAGTTAAGTGAATTTCCCAAGGTCACACAGCTAATAAGTGGACAAGTCAGATTACAACCCAGATCTCGGTCTGCTTCAAAAGCCCAATATCTTTTTGTAAAACACTGAAGCATATATACTTAAGGGAGTAATTACAGTAATTTCTATTTGTTTGTCAGAAAATCCTCATGTGTTTGAGATGCTCCCCTGTCTTCGAGGCTGCATCAACTTCACCCCCTTGTTGTCTCCATCGCCTCCTCCCTCCAGGCAACAGTCCTAGCCTGGGAGAGGGCCAGCGGCCAGCCCGAGTTGCTTCTGATGGTGTGTCCAGCCAGGGGAGTAACGGACTATGTCCTGATTGTGTCTCCAGAAAACAGGTTTTTTATTACTTTCCACGGCGGGCTGTACATCTCTGACGTGCAGAAGGAGGACGCCCTCTCCACCTACCGCTGCATCACCAAACACAAGTATAGCGGGGAGACCCGGCAGAGCAATGGGGCCCGCCTCTCCGTGACAGGTAGGCAAGAGGGCCCCAGCCCACTGCGGGGACTGGGCTCGTCCACAGCACGGACTGGGAGTCTGCTGTGTACGGTGGGGACTCAGAGCAGGAGACTGAAGGACACAGGTACTAGAACCACTGGGGCAGACCAAGTCCAGTGTGGTCTGGGTTCCCCTCATGTATGGACTCCGGAGATAAATTCTTTTTTAGAGTCTGTACTTCAGGAAGCTTAACTCTCCTGGCTGCAACTCACCAAATAGGTTTCATAACCTGCGAACAGTTTGCGACCTGCGATCTGAAAGCCTCTGTTCTTGAGGAGGTGGGATTAGGTGACTTTTGGCTGGAGGATGAACTGATGGAACCCCCAGGGTGGAGATGGCACCAAATCACGGGACCTTGATGGCCTCTGGAAAAGTGGTTTGACTGGGTGACTGCTCAGATTGTCTGCCCCTGACATTCTGTGGTCTGGTCCGGACTTCCCCGACCAGCAGGACCCTCTCTCACTTGCCTGACTTATTCGGAGGCAAGACCAGGAGAGAGGAGGCAAGGACTGGGTTCCCAGATTCCTCCTTGCATCTCCAGCACCTGGCCCTCTGCCTGGCACATCGTCAGTGCTAAGTAAATATCGGTGGAATTAACCAATGCCAGGGGAAACTATGCTGTCATATAGGGAGGAGATGGGGCTGCACTGTGGCCGCGCCTCTGCGGGAATCTCCAGCCCACTCCCCAAATGCGTCAGAGTGGTTCCCTTCCACATTATAGGGGCTGGTTTATATGTGTTCTGCATCTCATTTACATACTTGTCATAGAATGTGGGAAAGACATAGGAAACCACCCCCCTGGTGGGACTGATGATTTCTCCTACACAGATATTTAGCCCCCTCATGCTCCACTTGTGGGGGGATAGCAAGAGTCCTTCAAAACAGACCCTCTTTAAACTGGAGGATATACTGACCCTTCCTCTGCTCTGCCTTCCCCACCAGCTATGAGGAGTAGGGGAGGGCAGGAGAATGAGAGATGCCCACCAAGAGATAAAGCCCTAACAGAGAAACAGAGAAGACAGGGGGATGCCCAGCAGACAAGAGGGGAGATGCCCAGGCACAGAGAAAGACATAGGCCGGTGGGGAGATCAGACAGAGACAGAGCAGAGGAGGTGACAGCAACAGAGAGTGAAAGCGATCTAAGAGAAGTGGGAGGGAGCTGATGGGCAAGGAACAGGGGGTGCCAAGGGGAAGGGGCCCATGGAGGGACACAGCCCTGATGTGATGTGATGTGACAAGGTGTTCGGCAAGCTGCTTGTCTCGGCAAAAATACAACTGATACGGGAACAAGGCAGAGCAGAGGGGCGCGCATGTGCAGAGCCTCACCTCCAGCCCCACCATCCCCCAGTATCAGATCCCCTCCCAAAGCTGAGGTGGAGTCAATCCTGAGGGAGGCGCTGGGCACAGGTTTCAGCTGAGAGGTTCCACTCATCATGATGAGGGGCCGGGAGCTCCTGGGCTGATGGCTGGGCAGGATGTGGCCCCTCCTTAGCCAGAAGCTCAGGACCACAGATGGGGAGATGCAGCTGGGGATCTCCTGGTAGAGGCGGCCAAGGTGGCCTGGTCAACACACCTGCTGGCTGGGGCGGTCTGAGCCCAGCCTGCCCCCAAGGGCCACAGCTCTTCCCTCTCCCCAGGCCCAAGGCTAGAAAAGGAGAGTGATAGATGGTGTGTTAGAAGCAAGCCAAAGTTTCCGTCTGAGCCTCACCACTCCCTAGCTCCGCAACCTGGCATAAAATAACCTCCTCAAACCTCAGCTTCCTCATCTGTAAAATGGAAGTGAAAAAATGTGCTCTAAGGGGTTGTAGAAATTAAATAGGACACCAGATGTAAACAGCTTCGCCTGACGCCTGATACGTGGGACGCCCAGTAGTGAGTACCTGGGGCCCTTGTGGTGGCTGTTATTGTCCCTCTGTTGCTGCTTATTATTTTTCCTACTACATTTCCAGAGTGTGCACATCTGGGAGTCTGGGGATGGGGGGAGCAACTTTTGTTTCTCTCTATTGTTAAGTTAGAGGAAGCAGTTGCAAGAGTATTCTGAGCCCCCTAAAATGCCATCTAATAACAACCATTCCATGCACAGAGGTGCTTTTTAGGGTTTACCAAGGGCTTGCCTGCACATTAAGGAGTAGGCATTATTTGCATTTATAAAGGAGGAGGAAACCAGTGATCAGAGAGGCTCAGAGACTAACCCGGGGTTCCCCAGCTCACAGCGTGCTGAGCCATGTGCAGAAGCCATGCTCAGGGTGGGGGTGCAGGGGGAGAGGGGGGTACCCTTTCCAGGGCAGCACGATTCGGTGGCGGCAGGAGGTCCCAGCAACCTCCCCGGGGTGCTCTGACCCCCACCTGGCCCAGACCCGGCAGGCCCAGGATATTTCTCAGGCCCAGCCATCTGTGTCCCCCAGCCCCGCACCAGCCCTGGCAGCGCTGGGTCCTCCAGGGCTGTCGCCAGTACACGCCGCAGCATTTTACTTCTGCTCCACAGTAATGAAAGAGGTTTCTTTCCCTCAGAATTTAATTTCACGCCTGAGACTCCGTGATTAATTCCCTCCCCCTACCCCTTCCTCCACCACCCTGTCGGCCCCTCCGCTTGTAAATTCTGTGGTGTGCCACGGAATTTGTGTATTTTGCATCAGTTAAGTGTCACATTGAGTAATTCTTCCCGGGCACTGGGTTTGTTTATCCCAAGCATTCCCACAGGGTTGGGGGTAGGGGGAGAGAGGCACAGAGCGGGCAGGGAGGGAGGGCGGGTGCCAGATAGTAATTGCCCTGCACATCTGCTTAGTGATTTAGCATCCGTCAAGCTCTTTGACATGAATGTTGTCACTGCTACCTCCAACAGCCTTACAGGGTCCAGAGGCAGCACCTCCACCACCCAGAGGAAACTCAGGCTAAAAGATCTTCAGACTCACCCAAGGTCACACAGCTAATCAGTGACCCAGGCAGACTTGCGCCCAAGGTTCCTGATTCTCAGGCCATGCTCCTGAAGATCAGTGAAAGGTGGAAAGGGAGCAGAGAGTTTTCTAGAAACTCTTACCCCTAGAGAGGAGCATTCCTAGCCCAACTCTTCTCTAAGGGATATGAGCCAAAGACACAGGAAGTTTCCCATTAGTGAAAGAGGATCCAGAAGAGGTTGGCCACTCTCACCATTCATTCTTGAGCAAAATTCGTTATTAGACTATTCCGCCTCAGACCCTATTTACCGAACAAGGGTGGAGGGGAGATCTGGTTTCTGATCTTGTGATCCTAGGCAGGTCCCTGCACCTCTCTGGTCTCAGGGTCCTCATCTGTCTATGACTGCCAGGGTCCCTAAGCCAGCTCTACTCTTCCATGCCTATAATAATTCTGCAATGTGGAAAAATCAGACCACTGGCCCGCCCCACGCCTGAGTGTCCCTATACATCCTCCCTCAGACATTTCATGGTTCGACAGTCACAGGCCTGGCATGGGAGATACAGCAACGGATCGACACTGTCTCAAGATGCTTGCAGTCTTCTGGGGAAGACAGATCCATGCTAACTGATGCTGAGAGGGCCATGGGGGAAGTGGTGACAGTGTTTGGGAGGAAATGGGGTGGCTGAGGGCAGGGGTGAGGGAGACTTCATCTTCACTGTATACTCTTCTACACTTTCTGAAGTTCTGCCATGTGCATGTATTATCCTTTTAAATTTTTTCTTTAAAAATAAAAGGTTGTTTGAAAATAAAATGAAAGAAAAAGAAAACTCCATGGGAGTCCAATGAGAGTGGTGGGGGGAAACATCCAGAAGGGGTGACATTTGAGCCCGTTTGTGAAAGATGAATAGGGGCTGGCCAAGCAAAGCAGGCTGGAGAACAGTGTGAGGACACAGCCTGCCACAAGTGAGAAACTGTTGAGATGAGATAAGAAGGTGGGGCGAGGCAGGCCTGGTGGGCTAGGCCAGGGACTTGGTTGGAGCTAAATCATGATACTAGAAGGCCTAAGTCAGGGAGTGGGTTGCGTCATAGGGCAAAAGGGACCCCATGGAAGCCTTACAGCAGATAAAGTTCCCCAGTGGTCAGAAAACCCAGGGAGGCCTTTTAGGGTAAGAACTAGACTGAGCTAGCAGCCAGAGACTGCCCAGAAACAGCATGGGTATCACACACAGAATCCTACCAGCAGGGGCCTTGGTCTTCTGCAGGTTAGGGCCACAGGTCCCACAGGGTCTGGCTGCCCTTAGTTTGGGATTGTTTGGGGCTGGGGGTGGAGGGGTGGTTTGTAGAAGGCTTAGCCTCTGCATCCCCTGGGCTCCGGTGGAAATGCACTGGCCTTAGCTCCGAGTCTGCCCAGATCACAGGTGGGAGGAGACAGGACAGGGCAGGCAGATCGTTCCCTCCTCCTTGAGGGACACCTGCAGTCCAGTCTGAGGCCCAGACCAAGGCTTACCGAGAATTGCAAACGTGAAATGTTATGACTCTGCCCGTGAGCCCGGGCCAGAGTCCAGGACCATTCGTGTGAATGTGGCTCTCATGCTCTCCCTCGCTGCACCTCGTCCTGTTTCCTTTTTTCCATCTGTCTGTCTGTCTATCTGTTCAGTCTCTCATTGGACTTCCATGGAGCTTTCTTTTTCTTTCATTTTATTTTCAAACAACCTTTTCTTTTTAAAGAAAAAATTTTAAATATCCTCTCCTCCCCCGAGCTTTCAGTCCTGGTTCTCAGGGCCTCCCTCTAACCAGAGTCTGGGGCACAGGGAGAGGCAGTGAGCATCCCCCACTCTGGCCCCAGTGGGCAGCAGGTTCCTGCTCTGGGCTCTTGCCTCCCCTCCCCAGCCCCCACTTCATCCCTTCCAGGGCTGGCCAGGGCCCCTGATACTCTCTGCCTTGCAGACCCTGCCGAGTCGATCCCCACCATCCTGGATGGCTTCCACTCCCAGGAAGTGTGGGCCGGCCACACGGTGGAGCTGCCCTGCACCGCCTCCGGCTACCCCGTCCCCGCCATCCGCTGGCTTAAGGATGGCCGGCCCCTCCCAGCTGACAGCCGCTGGACCAAGCGCATCACAGGGCTGACCATCAGTGACCTGCGGACTGAGGACAGCGGCACCTACATTTGTGAGGTCACCAACACCTTTGGCTCAGCAGAGGCCACAGGCACCCTCACAGTCATCGGTGAGCAGGGGAAGGCACCATCCTGTGATGGGCCTGGGGGTCAGGGCAGCTGACCCCCCTGCTGGGGATAGTCCTCTGGGTGGGGAAGGCCATTTGGTGTCCTGTCTGGGAAAAGCCCTGGGTTTGAAATCAGATGACTTGCCTTTCGGGTCTGGCATTATTGCATAGTAACCGACCTTGGGTAAATCACATAACCGTGATGCTCACCTCTGTGTCCTTTTCTGCAAAATGGGATAATGATCCCAGCCTTCCTTCCTGCCAGAGGACACAGGAGTCAGAGCGGACGGTGATGTGATGGTGATGAACTTGCGAGCCTTCCTGGCTTACTGGAGAGAGGCAGAGTCTGTACTGAAAGAAGTACTGTGATGTTAATCCATTAGACAGGACACACGTCAGGGAGCCAGCGTGGAGAGCGGGAGGCTTGGCAGCCCCTGCAGCTACCGAGGCCCAGGGGGCAGTGAAGTAGAGGCCAAGGGCTGATGCCATGGAAGAACCCTGAGAAGGATTCGTGACACCAGGGGCGTCCTTTGCCCCACCCCATCCCTTACTCTCCCTTGTGTGAGTAGGCTCTGGGCTCCTCATCTGTAAAATGAGGAGGCCCCTTCCAGCTCTAGCATCAGAGTCAGACTCTAAGTTCCCTGCTCTCTATGCCCCAGGAAGGCCATGGCAGCAGCGGGGCTGGGGTGTGGAGGCCCCTGGGGAAATACACTCCTAGGTCACAGCAATAGCCTGAGGCCCTAAACATTGTGCTGATGGCAATGTGAGGGTACCGTGTGACCCAGGCAGTGGGCAGAGGCTGTCCGGAGGTGGTCCTGCCCCATCCTGCAGAAGGAGCCCCTCTGCCCCAAAGTCTGGCCAAAGAGGCACCCCTCCCCCCTCTGCCACCCAGCTCAGGAGCATAGAGCGGCAGGTCTGGGGCCCTCGGGTAGACCAGAAAGGCACCCAGAGTCCACGCCGTCCTGGGCTGGCCTCCTGGGCCTGCTGTCCTGTTGCCTTCAGCACAGATGTGGGCCCAGTCTCCTCTCTGCAGCCGAGAGCACCCTGACAGTGGGAGGGCATTTCTCTATAGCACCGAGCAGAGGCTGTCCCCGTGTGAATATATGTGAGCAGGAAGAGCAGAAGGAGGCCCTAGAAACGGTCTGGGAGTGACAGGGTCAGATGCAAATACACAGGTGAGAGGCCAAGAGCCGGCTTCAGGGGCTGGGGGCCCCCTCCTGTAAAACAAGCCCGAGACAGCAGAGCAGCTGGTAAAGGGACCAGGGTGCATGCCCTTACTTTTTGCCCGAAGCACTACCCCAAGTCATTCAGTCCAGTATGACCCACCCACTCCCCACCCTCCTGACACACACACACACACACACACACACACACACACACACACACACACACAGTCTCTCAGGGAGCAGGTCAGGAGGGCAGCACAGACCCAGATCCTTGGAAAATTAGCAAACCTGCCTCTGCGTAAATTGGTGTTCATAGCCCCTGCCTCAGTACACACAGGCCAGCAGGTCCTTACGGTCCTTACACACACACACACACACACACACACACACACACACACAGGAGGGTGTGCTGAAAGTTCACATTGCCACTTCCACTTCCCCATACACACATGCTCATATGCACGGCGCCCATACACATACACAGAGGCACACATTCGTCCACCATAACATGCCCACACTCTAGCACATGCACACAGATACCAGAAATAAAGCCCACATCTGTGTGCTCACCCCGCCGCCCCTGTGCGCACAGGCATATCTGGTTCTCTGGTACTCAGGCCCCCACCTCCCCGGCACTAGGCTTGGCTGGACGACCAGGTCCGAGAGGAAGCGACCAGGTGTCTCTCTGTCTTCCGTCCTCTGTGACAGCCCTTCTCTGCCAGGTTCAAGCAATATTTTGCATACCCACCCCCCATCCTGCCAACAAGCCCTGGGGGGCCCTTGAGGAAGGGGCTACTAGCAGGCAAGGCCCCGGGAGCCCTGGCTGGTGACAGGGACGGGCAGGACCCCACCCGCCTCACTGCGCAGTGACACTTCCTGGGCATGGGCAGAGGCTCCGGGGGTGAGCAGGAGAGCGGCGTGCAGCAGGCTCACATGGGCTTTGACTGCACCCCCCAGCCGGGCCTGCGGTCCCCCCTCCTGCAGGCTGCCTCTCAAGGGGCTCCAGGCTCCTCTATAGCACCCCAAGCCCACAGAGGTGAGGGGAGAGAGGCTGGCTTGCGGCTGGTAAGTCAATCAATATGACTCAGGCAGCAGTAGGGACGTAAAGGTGAGACATGCCCTCCTCTCAAGCGGCCCATAGTCCAGGGAAAGAGACAGGTGCAGAGGGGTGACTGAAAGGTCACATGCTTAGTGTGGTGTTCGTTACCCACAGGGAGACACAGAGGTGATCCTTAACCCGCTGGGAGGGAGGAGAGTGGCGTCCAGGGGGTCTTGCTTGAAGGCACAACCTAACTCAGTGCAAAGGATGAGAAGTAGGAATTAGTCCAGAGGGGCAAAGAGTGCTGTAGGCAGAGGCCCGGGGACGAGAGGCAGCACAGGTGTGCCGGTGCTGTGCTCCAGAAGCTCTGCGGGGGAGAAGGGGGCAAGGCGCCTGGGGGCTTTGATGGCCTCGAATGCCACGCGGAGTTGTTGGGCGCCATGCACGGTCTCCGCTGGGAGGGCACCGCACGGGCCCAGGCTGGGAGGCGTGGGCCTGCCCGGGGGGGGACGAGGAGCAGACAGTGGGCTGAAGAATGTGAAGCAGGTCAGAGGAGCACACGGCGGCAATCGCTTATCTCCGTGGGTGTGGGGACAGGCGGCTGGGCCAAGGGTGCCCCCTGGGTTCTGAGGCAGGGGACAGGACAGTGAGCCAGCCAAGCTCCCGTCCTCATGGGCCTCAGCAGCCCCGCCTGGGCAAAGGACACACACCAGGGAAGCTCAGGCCGTCTTAACAAGCATGTTGTCTCCTGGCCTGACCCTGCCGTTGAACAGCTGAGCAAACCGAGGTCTACGGGAGTTCACTAGGCCCAGTCCCTCTCGCACGGGCTCTGGGGACAGACCCAGGACCTCTTAGGACCACGGCCGGCCCCCAGCCGCACCCCACCCCAGTAAGCCCTTTTTCTGTGTCTTCTCCGTCCCTTCCCCCGCTGCCCCCGCTGCTTCCCTGCCCGGCTGGGCCCAGACCCCCTTCATGTGACCCTGACACCAAAGAAGCTGAAGACTGGCATCGGCAGCACGGTTATCCTCTCCTGTGCCCTGATGGGCTCCCCGGAGTTCTCCATCCGCTGGTACCGCAACACCGAGCTGCTGCTGCCCGGCGAGGCCATCTCCATCCGCGGGCTCAGCAACGAGACCCTGCTCATCACCTCGGCCCAGAAGAGCCATTCCGGGGCCTACCAGTGCTTCGCCACCCGCAAGACCCAGACCGCCCAGGACTTCGCCATCATTGTGCTCGAGGGTGAGCGGGGGCGGCCGGGACGGAGGTGGGGGGCAGGATTCTCACCGCGCAGCCAGGAGGAACCCTACCCAGGCTCCCTGCTCCCTTCCTGATAGGAGGCATTTAGCCAGCACTTACCACGTGCCCAGCCGATGCCTGTCTTAGTTAATGCTCCCAAGAGCTCTGTGGAGTGACACTGCTTAAATGTTCCCTATTTTGTCAGTTGCAGAAACTGAGGCTTCGGCCATTTGCTCAGGGTCACACAGCTCTGCCAAAGGACAGAGCTGGGATTTGAACCCAGGTCTCCTAACAGTCATGCTATATTGCCTCTGCATTCCCAAATCACTAGAACTTCACTATTAAAGGGGCTTCTTCAGGATCTCAAAGGTTTTCAATGTCCCGGAGGCCCTAGAACCTCCAGACTTTTGAATCCTCTCCCTACCTGAGGCCTCTTCACAGCAGGCCCTGTTTCTTACCTCGGACCTGGGTTTCCACCTGCTTCTCTCTCCCATCAAAGCTGCCACCACCCAGGGTCCTCACCCAGCACATCTGTATATGGTTGTCCAGGTTGTTCACTGCACAAAGTGCCTGACCGAGAGGGTGAGTAAAGACTGAAATCCTGCTTGCACTCTACTTGCCAAGCCATGAGCCCTGGTGTGGGTTGTTTTTTTTTTTGCACAAAGATACAATGAGAGTTAGCAGACGCCCTATCCTTCCCAACAAATTTAGTGATTCCGCAGCCCTCAAAAGAAAACAAAATAAAACCCCACCACCCTATTGCTTTCAATAGGATTTTTCTCCACAGTAACAAAGACGCCAAGCCCAGGCAAGCCCCATGGCTCTCAGGATCCCATGGGGGTCTGCCACACAGCTTGTGGGTCCTCATTCCTTGGAAGGTGGGAGCTGGGAGCTGGGCATTCCCTCACCCCTCACCCTGGGGCTGGGCCAGTACACCGCTCCTCCATCAGCCTGTCTCCTCTTGTCCTGCCAGATCCCTGCCTTGTCTTCCCAGTGAGGAAGCACACCTGCCAGACACAGAGACTTTGAAAGGGGTGCCTTTCATGTCAGGGGATTCCTTACCAGGCGCATTTTCTCTGAGGGGACAGCCATCATTGGCCAATTCAGAGCAGGGATTTGAAGAATGAGGCTGGTGGGAGGGGCAGAAAATGGGAAGGGCAGGACCGCCGGAGAGGAGGGGTCCTAGGCAATGATGCCCGGTGGGCAGTCCCTGGCTGTGCCAGGTACCAGGTTCTCCCAGATTTAGGTAAGAGTGTCCGCCAGAAATGGGGCTAGGGGCTGGCAGACGGGATTAACCTCAGCATTCTGGTATGAAGGGTCGGTGGGCAGTAGAGGGTCATGTTACATTTGCCTGTCTTTCCCTTTTTATGTTTTTTTGGTTTTTTGCTTGTTAAAGTACTTAACACCTATTTCAACCCTTTTCAACAATCCCATGTAGAAGGATGGCCAGGATTAATAGTTGCATCCCCCATGTACCTTGGAAGAAATTGAGGCTCGTGGTTACTTAACCTTGGCCCAGTCATTCGTTTAGCCAAGACTTAAGGCCTGGCCAGAGATGCCCACCACCACTGCCCCTGGGCAGCTTGCAGTTTAAGCCTCTAACTTGAGGTTTTTTTGCTAACAGGGCTCTAGCACCACCCCCCTCCTGCTGGAATGGCTGCTGGAATCGGGTTCTGCGGGTCCAGCCCAGTCAGTTCCTGGCTCCACACAGAGTAACCCCTGAGTCCCTTTGTCTTTATGAATAAAGGGAGGAGAAGGAGGCAGAAAAGGAGCAGTGGAGAGGAGCTAACAGTTATTAAGCACTTACAAAGCACCGCTAAGCATCTGTAATGCGTTCATTCATTCAGTCCTCACAGCATTGGCATTAGGAGGGTGAAGCCATTACCCCAATTTTCTCCATCCTCCACAGATAAGAGATGGGAAGGCTGGAGACACAGCGCTGAGAAGTGCTTGAGGGAGAATTCGAATCCAGGGTCTTAGCTCCTGGGCAGTAGTAATGGGTGCCTGGCAGGGGTTGTGGATAGCCTGTGAATTGTGTACCTGGAAGCTCTGTGCAGTTATTACAGTTGCTCCTTCCCCTGCTGGGATGGGTGCCTTGGTGGGATGGTCCCTCTGTGGCTCGGTGACCCTGAAGGGGAACCCTCGCTCCCTGCAGACGGCACGCCCCGCATCGTCTCGTCCTTCAGTGAGAAGGTGGTCAACCCCGGGGAGCAGTTCTCGCTGATGTGCGCGGCCAAGGGCGCCCCACCCCCCACGGTCACCTGGGCCCTGGACGACGAGCCCATCGTGAGGGACGGAAGCCACCGCACCAGCCAGTACACCATGTCCGACGGCACCACCATCAGCCACATGAACGTCACGGGGCCCCAGATCCGCGACGGGGGCGTATACCGGTGCACGGCACGGAACTCGGTGGGCAGTGCTGAATATCAGGCGCGAATAAACGTAAGAGGTGCCTGTCTACATTTAAATATCAGAATAGGCTTTTGAGTTCCTTGCCATCTCTGTGGTTTCCATTGTTCTTGTGGTGATTAGTGCTTACTATTAATTGTCATTTTGATTTTAGTAGAAGTCTCCCTCCTCTCTTTCTCCCCCTTCCCCTGCCCTCCACAAGTCCCATCAGCCATTCTTGTGTGTGTGTGTGTGTGTGTGTGTGTGTGCAGACGTGTGTGTATGTGTGTGTGTGTGTGTGTTTTTGTGAGTGTTTGTGTGTCTGGTATAGTTCACACCCCTTTGTATTCCCATCCCCTCCTTCTCCCCCCTTTTCTCCTGTGATCTGACCTGTCCCCCGACCCTGTTCCTCCCCATCAAATCCCTCAGGCCCCAGGTACACTAAGCCCCCCACCAGCATTCACCAGCTGGACAGGGAAGGGGCAGTGGGGCTGGGCTTGACATTTGATAAGGGTGCCCACCAAGGCCGTGCTCCCTGCGTCCTCCCACTGTGCCAGCCCCCATGCTCCAGGAGGCGTAAGCAGCCGGGAGCCAGGGCGTCAGCTCCCCATGTGCCACCCCCTCCTCCCCGCCAAGGCCCAAACCATCAAGAGTTGGGGGCTGAGGCTGGGGGGGTGCCCCAAGGCTGATGGAAGGAATCCTCAGTTGATGGTCCCCATATCTCAGTTCTTCAAGTCACTGTGATGAGAACAGTCTCCTCTGAAGTTCTTTGCAGCCTCATGGGGTTGGACTGGTCCTCATCTGACCCTACCAGTGACCTCTGACCTCAGGCAGAGGAGGAACGTGGAAGGAGGAGTGGGGTGCTGGTTGAGGGCACTGGTAGCTGCCATGGGGAGCAGAGGTTCATGCTAAATTCACCTGGGCTGGGCCTCCAATCCCACAGAAGAAATGTGGCCTCCCATTTGACCACAGTCACGCCCTCTCCTCTGAATTGGAAGGGGACAGAGCTGCAGGGTCCTGGGAGATTCCCTGGCCCAGCCTCTCCTCTACTAGGTGGAAAACATGAACCCCGAGGTTCTTGTACCTACTCTAGCACTGTCCCTGCCGGTGGCCTCTGAGCCCCCTTTAGAACTGCCACATTGCATCTGCCTCACAACCCAGCTGAAGACACCCCCTCCCCACAGTGTGATCTGAGCCCCCCACTGATAGCCCCTTCTCCAGGGCTCACAAAACCTGTTAAAAGGAAATGAACTCATCCCATGAAGACCTTCCTGCTGCCCTTTTAACTTTCAATGTATGTAAGATCCTTTTTGGTTACAAGACCATCAAGAACAAGGCAAATTAAAATAGCAAAATATCCACAGTTGCCATTTAACCCCGAAATCTTAATCTCCTCATAAATGAGGACTTTCCCTCCTTCCCCCACAAATCCTAGTCACTTCTTAGTGAGGCTTTGGTTTGCTCATATACCCCATCCCATTAGGGGAATGGATTCCTGCCCCAGGCATGAGTGGAACATGTCTGTTTGCAACTATTTGAAACTAGTGACCGTGTGTCCCGGAGAGACCACGGGTGTCCCAGTTGCCACCTCCGCCTTTAGCTTTGTAGTAAAGGCTCCATCTCCCCGCACCACGTGGCCGTCCCCTGATGGTTTCAGAGGCCAAGAAACTGAGAAGAGCATCACAGGGCAGCTCCTGGCTGTCCCTGGCTAACCCCCGCCCCCGGCTCCTCCTCTCCTCCTCCTCATCCCTCCTGACTCCCGCCCAGGGCCCCCGAGCATCCGAGCCATGAGGAACATCACAGCGGTGGCCGGGCGGGACACGCTTATCAACTGCAGAGTCATCGGCTATCCCTACTACTCCATCAAGTGGTACAAGGACGCCCTGCTGCTGCCCGACAACCACCGCCAGGTGGTGTTCGAGAACGGGACTCTCAAGCTGACCGACGTGCAGAAGGGCATGGACGAGGGGGAGTACCTGTGCAGCGTCCTCATCCAGCCCCAGCTCTCCATCAGCCAGAGTGTCCACGTGGCCGTCAAAGGTAGGCCTCCCCCTGACGCAGGGCCCGCCTGCTCCCCCAGGATTGGGGGACCCCCTCCAGCCAGCCGCCCGGGAGCAGTGGAAGGCCAAGGACGAGGTCCCCAAGCCGGCGTTTGGGAGAAAGGGGGCAGGTGGGAGATTTTGTGTGGGGACACAAGCAAGCCATGAATCCTCTCTACTCAGGTTCCCTCTGGAGGCTGCAGGGTAAGGCAGCACTGACCCCAGGGGTGTTGGGGCCAGGGACACACAGAGGAGCTCAGGTCAGAGAGGGTGGGCTGTGTAAGTCCCCTGATGTCAGCAGAGAGCCACCAAGAGCTCAGCAGGGGCCCCCGGAGACCCGCAGGGGTGGGAGAGGGGGAAGGAGAGTGAAGTGATAGGAAGCTGGGTGCCCTGACTCCTTTCTGGGGCCCAGACTGGCGGCGTGGGCTGCTTTTACGGGGTGGTCAAGGCCTGTCCACCTGCTAAAGCTTTGAGGCCTAGAAAGTGCCACCTGGTGCCTAAAATACTCCTCCCTCCTAGGCCCTCGCGCTCACCTGCATGAGGCATGTGTTTTGCGTGGGGGCATTTAGCACGGTGCCTGGTACATGGTAGCCAGTCAGCAAATGTCTGTGGTTTAAATGAAAGAATGAATAGAAAAGAGCAAGTCAGTGAATGTGTGAGTGAACAGTGGATATCCCTTGTGTAGGTGTGTGGCACTTCCCCCCAAATAAATTCTTCGGAACTGTCAGGCCTGGAGACCGTCTGGGCAGTGGGTGAGAGCAGGGTGGCCTGGTTGCTCTGGGGGCAGGATGGGGAGGAAAGGCCCCATGAGAGCCAGGTGGCTGGTGGGGGGAAGTCACGGAGTCAGTGGTGGCATGATAGGCAAGGGGCTTAGGTCCCTTTCTGAAGAGCCAGGTGGGTTCAAGCACAGGGTGGATATGCAGGGGCCTGTCCTCTGCTGCCTGAGGCCCTGGAAGCATATACAGGTGGCAGCCTGAGCTCCACCTGGGAGGAAGGAGGGCTGAGGTCTCCGGCCCCCACCCTGACCTCCAGCAGCCGACTGCAGTCGCTCCAATAACAAGGCGGCTGTCACCGTGGAGGGCGATGGGCCAACCACATGCTCTGTTCCATTTAATGCTGCCACTGCCCACTTATCTAAGGTAGGTGCTGTTTTATCCATGATTTCCGGGGCAGAAAGCTGAGGCATAAAAAATGAAGTAAACAGTTGTCTGGAGTCAGAATTTTTCCCAGGTCTGTTTAACTCTAGACTCTGGGCTCAAACCCAGAACGACCTGGAGCTGGAGAAAGTGCAGGCTGGGAGGAGGAGCGTTCCTACGCTCCATCTCAGGCAGAAAGAGGGCTCACAGGACCGCCAGAGAGGGAGACAGGCCTGTGAGAACACTGGGAGCCCCCATCACCTGGGCGTCTGCATCACCCCGAGTGGAGAGGAGTGGCGTCCCCCTCTCCACGTCCCTGAGAGACAACACGAACCCGGAGAGGACAGACAGCTAGCCAGGGCTCCAGCCCAGAGGAAGGGAGAAAAGGCAGAGGGGCCAGTCTGCACAAGACCCTGGCACAGATGTGAGGCCCCAGTGGGACCCAGACTCCAGAAGCAGTGGAAGCCTTGGGAACAGAAGAGGGGAGTGTGGGAGAAGGAGTTCAGGGAGGCAGGTGCAGCATTTGCTTTTGGCCCCTCCAAGCCTGTGGTGCTGACAGGAGCAGGGGGAAAGCAGGAAAACCTGAGCAGGACCAGTGAAAGGCGGGCTCTGTACTTCTCTCCCTTGAGCCTTGTCACCTGGCCTCACCCTCATCGGCACCCAGGGAACGTGTCACATGCATCCTTGTCATGCACCCACCACCTGTCATAGTGCCAGACAGTGTGTTTTTTGAGCTGAAACTGAGACAGTCTGGGATGGAGTGACTTGCTGGGAAGCCTCGCTTTGAGCCCCCAGAACTGGGGGAGCTCTGTGGCCATCTCAGGCACAGGACACCCTAACAGCTTCTGCCTCCCTGCCTCTCCGCTGCTGCACCCCAGCCAGGCAGAGAGGTGTCCTGGCCACCTTCTCAGCCTAATGCCTCTGCCCACCTGGAGTCCTGTGCAAACCCCAGGCCACATCACCAACCTGGTGGTCATGGAATACAGCACAGCCTGCCTCCCCGACTCCTGGCATCAAAGGCCACCCATATCCATTTCCATTACAAGCGTGGACTGCGAGTTTACAGTGTAAACATCACATATTAAAACATCGAACCTTTACTCCACTCCCTTTGCCTGCCTGTACCAGTGAGCATTTGGCCTGGTTTGTCGGCTTTAAAAAAAAAAAAAAAAAAAAAGCAGGGCTCCAGCGAGCCTCAGAGTACGCAGAACATCCTGAAAGCTGCTTCTGCTCATCAATTATTCAACCCCATTCAGGGAGCGATCAGTCCTAATGAATTGAATCTGATGCATTCCATCTCAGCGACTCGCTGGGGCTGTTGTGATTGTGCTTAGTGATAACAGGAAAGGGGGAGTGTGTGCATGTGTGTGCAAGATCCTAGAGGGCACGGTCCGTGCACTGGGTGCTTGTCTCCCCCACCCAGCACAAAGCCTGGCATTCATAAAGCAAGGGCGTGTGTGTGTACAATGTGTGCATACAGGAACGTGTGCACACATCCCCTCTTCCCCACTCTCAGGGTCTGAAAATCCAGCCTAGAAGGGGTGTCATCTATTTTCTATGAGGGGCTCTGGGACCGTGTATGAGGCGGGGCCGCTCCGAAAGCTCAGGCACTTCCTCCTCATCTCCCTGCTCCCTCTTCCTCTACCTCATTAGAATGCATTTTTGCAGAAGAACCCATCAGAGCTGATTATGATCCCGCTGCTTGATTAGCTGATGTGCTGTTCCAGGAACTACTCGAGGAGGAGGGTGGAGGAGGTGCCCCTGGGCGTGGATCGGGGCCTAACTGGGGGAGGCAAGGAACAGGCCCAGGGACAGCTCTCTAAAGCCCACTCCTACTGCCCGGCTGGGCCATGCATCCCCACCTAGAAGATCAGAGCAGAGACCTGGAGTAGAGAAAAGGGCCAGGTGAGGGTGGGCAGGACACTAGAAGCTTGAGGTCAGTTGGAAGTGTGTCATCCCCCTCCCCCCACCACCCTTCCACCTCCGACCCCTGCATCTCTCCGTGGGGCACAGGCTGGTGGGGGAGGTGGGGCCAAACCTCATGCTGCTCCATGAGCTGGAAAAACAACTGCTGACGCCGTTCCTTCTGGGACTGCTTGTCTTCTGATGAATTTTTCAAACACTGAGCCAAGAGGAACACACACCAAACACACATGCACATACATGTGCAGAGACCTGTGTGCATGCATATGCATGTGTTGACATATTGGTAAATATTATATGCAAAAAATATATACACATTAACCTGTCCACACATTCACACACGTGCATATGTGCATGCTGGCAGTTCAATATACACAGATGTTAAATACACACAAATTCTGTCTGTAACCTCCTATAAGGCAACTCCTGGGCCACAACAGATGGCTGCAGGTGGCACTATATAAAATATTGCCCAGGTGAGTCTGCTGTGGCCCAGCAAGGTGGACAGGATGAGGATGCTCTGAGGGCGGCTTGGGCCTTGGTGCCTGTGACACTGACTGCAGGGAAGAGCCAGTCTGTGGGGTGGGCAAGCACTTCTCTCTGGGCATCCGGAGAGCTCCTTGGCAGGATGGGAGGACGGCACATAGATCCAATCTAGATTTAATGTCTTTAGGACCCCCTGTAGCTGAAAAATAATATAGCATAGAAGCATCTCTGGGCACACAGAATAAATGTCTAATTAACTAAGAGAGCAAGGCTTGCAACTGGGGCTCCTTGGCTTCAGCTCATTGAGGGAACATCTCCATGCCCACATCTGAGCCTCTGAGGGGCTTTGGAGCCAAACAAGGGCATGAGGTGCTTTGTGCCCATGTTCAGCAAGGCCAGGGTAGGGCGGTGGTGCCAGGGTCGTATGGAAGTAAATGGGAGAGGACACACATACACACCCTCACTCCCAAATGCCCGTCCTCCCCACCACACCCATTCTTCCGACGCTGCGCAAAACAGTCCTGCCCTGTGCTTGGAGCCTTCGGAGGAGGCCCCCTTCCTCCCCAGCAGACGGGCTGGCATTTCTGTGATCGTGGGGCTTACGGAAGAGCCAGTCACCTGGCGGAGCACCTGCTGGTGGCAGAGGCAGAGGTTTGGAAGGAATCCACCCGAATCCACAGGAAGGGGACACATCAGGTTCCAGAGGGTCAGACTGCCCAGGTGCGCCTGGGGGAGAGTATCGCAAGGACGCCGCTGCCAGCAGCCCTGTTCCTGAGCGGGTGAGCCGGGCACGCAGATGCGAGCGTCCTCCTCACTGGGCGGACAGTGTCATGACCATGATGCTGATGATCAAACAGCAGCAGCCATGTGCTCAGTCAGGACGGCTCCTGGGCTCCCTCTGGGCTCCGGGCACTATTGCTGAGCCCAGCTACGCTCCACACAGACAAAAACCCCTGCCCTCGGGGAGCTTCCATTCCAGTGGGGAAATGGATAATACGTAAAACATGTAAAAGATGTCCCATGTTGAATAGGGAGTGGGGATGAGAGTGCCAGGGGGAGGGAACAGTGGTTGCAATTTTACAAAGGGTGGCTCGGGAAGGCCCTCCTGAGAAGAGGGGGTTGCCTTAGAAAAGAAAAACTGAAGTAAGTTATAATTTCTAAAATATTAGACTTGTTACACCTGGAAAATCAGCATCAGCCTTCGGAGAGTACTTGGTGCAACCCCTCCGTCTTTCAGAGAGGGGTCTGAGGTGCACAGCAGAGGCAGCATGGTGGTGAGGAGGGGACTTGCCCAGGGTCACTTGCGGGGAGAGCAGAGTCTGGAACCCAGGTGTCCTGGCTCGCAGGTGTGGCTCTTTCCCTATCTCCATGCTGTTGGGCAGAGAGGCGCCAACTTCCCACAGTGCCCATTCTTTGCTAAATAGCTGCAGTAAATAAAAAGTCTCAGTCTCAGAGAGAGATGGTGAAAGATGCCATAAAGCATTTATGGTCTGGGCTGGTGGTCAGCACACCCGCCTTTGCGCAACACTCCCAAACAAGTGGTCATAAAGGCTTGATGGCGGCAGGACACCTCACGGCCTGCCACAACTACTGTGTCTCCTCAGCCACTCCAGCCTCCAGCCCCAACGCCATTGCAGCACCTTGCTCAGACCCTGCATCCCTCAAAGCTGAGTTACCCTCTCGCCAAAGATGACTGTGGCCGGAACCGGGCTTTCGGAGAAAAGTCCCTGGGTTATGTGGCATTCATGCCCCCTACGTTTAGCTATGTGCTGGGGACATGCTGGGACTCAGGGTTGGGGGGGATCCCTGATGGGCTACAATCAACACTGAAGAGGTCTCTGGCCATCGTTGTGATGGAGGTGGTCAGAGCCCCCAGCCCCTGAGAATTGCTTTCCCAGAGGTGGAAGTGACCACACACACATTCAGCTAGCCCATGTCTACCTCCGAGCGTTGGGGAAGACGCTGCTGACTCACAGGTCAGAAAGCAGCCCCACTGCAAGGCAGCTGCCCACATACGCATCACAGAGCCCCAGAGCCCCCACACCCGGCTTCTCAAGCCTCACACTGACAGCGATCCTCCTAGTATGCAGCAAGCCCGTGAAAGAGCAGGGTCCTTGGGCTTTCTTCCTCCTGGCTGTCCTCGCGTGCCTGGTGTTACGGGATCGTCAGAATGCTAGCCTAGAGCCAAGGGCTTCAGCTCAGGCCCCTAGCACTCCCACCAAGGAGTTCCTGAGGGGTGCTCACCAACCCCAGTGGCACGCCTGCCCTCTAAACCTGTTGGGGGGCAGTGAGGGGAGCTGGGAGCCTGCCGTGGATCTCTGGGAGCTGTCTGCCCATCTGCCTGCCAGAGGACGGTAGCACTCCAGAGAACTCTGGCCAAGCCCAGGTGAATGTCTAACCCCCAAGGAGGGAACTTGATTACTCTCTACTTCAGCGGGCTCTCCGGTAGCCATCAGTGTTATTCCTAAAGAATGGAAGTAAATGACAGCCCCAATTTGGTCTCTGCCTTTTGGCTCGGACTTTCCCCTCTCTACCACCCCATGTACTTTTCAAAGAGTCTGTGTCCCTTAAACTTTCAGTCCAAATGCCATCTCCTCTGTGAAGCTGGAATTGCCCAACCGGAGGACTCCTCTCTCTGCTCTGAGTCCAGCCTCTGTGTGTTCAGGTGGTGGTGGTCCGACAATCATTGAGGGAAATATCTCACCTCCCCTAGCAAATGAAGAGCTACTGAAGGATCTATATTTTAAGCGTGTTCCTACTTTCCCCAGCCCACATGGAGCATAATAATGCCTTCATAGAGCAGGCATTTCATTAATATTAGATGAATTAGTTAATTAATGAATTAAGCTGCCTTAGTAACTTGTTCCATTATCTAAATCCCTTCTTACTAAGAGAGAGACCGTCTCCCCTCGCCTGAGCGAAATCTTCCTGCCTAATTCCAATCTGTCCTCAATGAAAATGTAGCGCTTGACCATCCACCCCAGGAGCATGGCCCTCCGGACTTGACAACCCCTCAGCCCTCTCCTCCCCAAGCAGAACTTGCCAGCGACTTGCTTTGCCCACAGTCCCCCTCTGCAACCCTCATCACTGCCTGTACCCTCCCCTGGGTCATGTTCAAGCATTCATGGATGAGGTGGTCCCTGGAGCAGCATCTGAAAGAATGGGAAGGAGGTTCCCAGGAGGCCTGTTGACTCTAGCTTTGGGCCTTTGTGGGAAGGAGGACTGGACCCAAATTGGTTCTGCCAGGACTAAGGAAACCTGGGGGCCGATCTGGGTCTCTGCAACAGCTCCATCAGAAAGTTCTGGGAGGCTAGAGGTTGCAATCCCATCTCTGCACCAAAAAAAGTTGTGTTGGGGAGGTGGGCGGCATCAGCAGAGCCCAAGAGAGGAATCTCGGGATATCTCAGCAGTGGTCATTGGGCCATTACTAAGGTCAGGGTTCCAGAGAAATCTATCTGGACGTTCCCAAGGCCCAGGAAGCCACTCGAAATAGTGCAGACGAGGCCCCAGCCCACGGAGCAGGGCAGCCCGAGGTTGGAATGGAGAGATCCAGACAATGACTGGAGCCCCAGAAAACCTGGCTGGACTCAGGGCCCAGATCTGGGCCCCCGTGGAGCACACGTAACAGCAGACAAGGACAGATCTCCAGCTGTGTCCATCCAGGCCGGGGCTGAGTCCTGGAGCTGTGGGTGTTCATGGTGCCCTGGGGAGCCCTGTGGCTGGATGACGGGGAAGGCGGGAGGTGACGGTGGGAAGGTCATTCAGGGCCCTGCTGAAGGGTCTGGCTGTCCTCCCCTAGGTCATAGGTCATGGAGGCAATGTCTCCTAAATGTCACTTCCTCTGGACCCAAAGCAATCGATCCAGAACTTTCCCAGGGATCCAAAGGGCCGCCAAGGGTTTTGCTCAGACCGCCTCTGGCTCTCCCCAGGGGCAGCTCCCTACTGAGACCTGAAAATCCCAGGGGTGCATGAAGGGCCTTTGGGAATGCATAGGCTGCCCCCTAGCCTTTCCCCCTCAGGGACTGTCCCCGCTGTGGCTGCCCTAGGGGAGCCTAGGGTAGAGAGGAGCAGGCTTCTCAGGAGGGCTGGAGCTGGTGCCTGGGGGAAGGCCAGAGGACTGTGGACAGCCTCGTAATTTAATTATTCGACTGCAGAAAGGAGATCTCATCTACTGGGTGCTCATCTTTGTTAAACTAATTGTCTGTCTCCTCTCCCTTCTCCCCCCACTTGCCGGGGAAGTCGCTGTGGCCTGATGGAGTTATCCTAAAGATAATGGCTGGTGCTCTTACCAGAGCTGAGAAAGGAGAAGCCCTCTCACAACAGCTCAGGCTCCAGACAGGCCCCCAGGGCTGAGATGTGGACAGGGAGGTGGGGGGGCTGGACCTCTGCAGGGAGGGAGGCTGTGTGCTTGGCGTTCAGCTGGATGGATCTAAGCAACAGGGCGACCACTCTGCTCTTTCCTGCCACCTGAGGGGAGCTCACTTACGAGACAAAGGGTGTGGGCATGTGTGGGACTTGCTCAGAAAGGCTCCCAGGCAGCAGGAAGGAGAGAGCGTGGACTTGACAGCAGACAGATCAGGGCTCAATCCCATGGCACCTCTCATGAGCTGGGTGGCCTGGGACCAGTTCTCTGCTCTGAGCTTCAGTTTTCTCATCCGTAAAACAGAGACAATCAAGCTCACATCATATGACTGGTGAGAGGATTCAGTGAGATGGTGTGTATAACTGAAACAACCGGCCACGGGAGCTTCCGCTCGCCAGTCCTAATGCTTGATGATGATGGAAAGGGCCGGGGCGGGTAACAGGAGACCAGGTACAGCGCCCAGGTTGTAGATGAGCAGCTGTGGGACGTGCATGGTGGGCAGTCTAGCGCGGGCTTCTTCCCCTGCCAGCCTGTACGCGTCGTCTTTACCCACCCTAGTCCCCCAGAGAGCTATGAGATGCAGCTCCAGGAGGAGACAGTGGGCTTGGGAGCACTGAGGGGCAGCAGGAAGTTGGGGGAGCTGAGCAGTGTCAGCGGGCAGAGGGAACCGGGAAGCACAGAGTCATCACCTGTCAAGCTCCAGGGTAAACTTGAAAGTCAGGATGAACACAGACCAGCCAGGGCCCTGAACAGTGACCGTGGGGCCAGCCTGGGTGGGCAAGGAGATGTGAGCCTAGAGCCAATGCAGGGCTCCCCAAGAGATTCTGCAGGTATAGAACAAGGCACCAGTCCCTCAGGGGACTGTCAACCCAGCGCACCCCGGAGTCAGGAGCACGAAGATGAGGCAGGTGAACAGGCTGGGGCGAGTCGGGAGCCTGACAGCAGTGTCCCCCTTGCCTCCCCAGTGCCCCCTCTAATCCAGCCCTTCGAGTTCCCGCCTGCCTCCATCGGCCAGCTCCTCTACATCCCCTGTGTGGTGTCCTCGGGGGACATGCCTATCCGCATCACCTGGAGGAAGGACGGACAGGTGATCATCTCTGGCTCAGGTGTGACCATCGAAAGTAAGGAATTCATGAGCTCCCTGCAGATCTCCAGCGTCTCCCTCAAACACAATGGCAACTACACATGCATCGCTAGCAATGCAGCGGCCACCGTGAGCCGGGAGCGCCGGCTCATCGTGCGTGGTGAGCAGGCCAGCGGCAGGGGAGGGAGGGTCCGGCTCTGTCTGTGGCTAAAGTGGTCTCTCTACGTTTCGGGTTTGAATGACAGGCTGATGGGAGGTTGTCTCCAACAGGGCCTTAAAGATCAAGAGAGTCAAGCCTCTTACATTCCAGACCAGGAAACTGAGACCCTGGAAGGGGGATGCACTTGCTCAGTTAGCCATCGGAAAAGTCAGAGTTGAAACCCAGAACTCCCAGCTTCCCACCCACGCTCAGCAAAACCTCTCAGCATCTTGTGATTCAGAGCTGCCTGCTCCCAATTTTATAATGGGGGAGCTGGGCTCACATGGAACAGAAGGTGCCCAGAGCCCTAGAAAACCTATCAGACTGAGCTGCTCTGTTTCTCTCCACCTTCCCTCTTTCTGCAGTGCCGCCTCGATTTGTGGTGCAGCCCAACAACCAGGATGGCATCTATGGCAAAGCTGGTGTGCTCAACTGCTCAGTGGATGGCTACCCTCCGCCCAAGGTCATGTGGAAGCATGCCAAGGGTAAGCCCCAGCTAGCCAGCATCTCCGAGCATGGCCAGGGAGGAGGAGGGGAGGGTGATGCACCTGTTCCCTACATGCCCCTCCTGGCCCTGGGTTCTGAGCTTTAAGGGGACTCCAGGCTATGCTTGATGTGGACTCAGTCCTCAGCCACCCCCAGGGGAAGCTATCGTGCTGACTCCTAATGTTCTCTTGTCCCCACAGTGTGACCTCTTCCCTCATCCTCCAGCACTAAAACTCAGTCTCTCTCTGCCTTCCCCCGCCTCGTCACACTGCCCACCCTGCCCTGGGGGCCCAGACCCTCACTGGCCCCTGCTTCTCACCAGTCAACCAGTTCTGGGGTCTTGGGCCTTCATCCCAAGGACGCATTTGGAATCTGACTAAGCCCCATGTCAACCTCTTATACAACATGAGTGTCCATTGGACCGTGCCCACTGCCAACACTGGGGGAAGGAGAGAGGCTACCACAAAGTCCTGGAGGATGGCTGGCCTCTTCCCAGGCCTGGCTGCCTGAGGCCAGGCAACTGCCACGTGAGGGCTCAGTCTCACCTTTGTCTGCTGCCACATGGCCTAAAGACAACTCTTGCTTCTTCTCCAGGGATTTCATCCCCAAAGCAGCTCAGTGCCAAGGAGGCCATGGAGCTGAGGCCCCCGACTGCGTCTCCTTACCTCGGAGCGGGGGCAGGGCTGGACCTCCGTGAGGGTCTTTCCTGAAGCCCGACAGGGGCCATGTAGGCTCCCAGAATTTGGGGGAGGCTACAAAATGACCCTAGATCGTCAAGAGAAAGGAATCAGGGCCATTCCGTGGGGCACTCCAGTCCACCCCCGCTCGCGCCCTAGCCTAGACACCAGCCCTGCTAACCACTGCCTCCTTCCAGGGAGCGGGAACCCCCAGCAGTACCGCCCAGTGCCGCTCACCGGCCGCATCCAGATCCTGCCCAACAGCTCGCTGCTGATCCGCCACGTCCTGGAAGAGGACATCGGCTACTACCTCTGCCAGGCCAGCAATGGCGTGGGCACCGACATCAGCAAGTCCATGTTCCTCACTGTCAAGAGTGAGTCCTGCCCCCATGCAGCCCTCTGGGCATCTGATCCCCGGGCAAGGCCCCTCTCTGCACTCACCCTGCCTCCCCGCTTGGTTTCCATTGCTTCACCTGTGACAGGAGGCAGGAAGGAGCCCTAGTCAGAGGCAGGCTTGGGACCTCCAGATGTGGGGGACAAAAACCCTCTCATCTAAATCGGGGTGAGTTGAGGCCTCACCCCAAACGGCTCTGACTCACTCCAGCCGTGATGAGCTCGTGGTTTGCTGTAAGAGTGTCACGTGGTGCCCTATTTCTTTTGCCCTGTAGGTTGGCAATTTCATCTGAATAGTCGTATCAAATAGTTGATTTCTGTTGCTCGATAATATACACCTGTTTGTGGCTTAGAGGGAGGACACCTTATACACAATGTAGCACACAGGCCGGTGAGCAGAAAACCTGGGTCCAGTTCCAGATCTCCCGGATGAGTTTCGTGGCTTTGGGTTGGTCACCTCACCTCTCTGAGCTTGTTTGCTCCCCTCTACTAGCAGGTCCTTTCCTGCCCACCCACCCCACAGAATTGTTGTGCAAAACACAGGAACTGATCACGGAAAGAGGAAGATGTTTTGGAAAAGCCAGGAGAGCGATAAAACTCTCCATAGCTTGGCACCCTACCTATGGCTTCTAAATCCTCAGGCGCAGAGCCGGGCTCAGTGGCCTGGGGAGCCCAGACTCCCCTGAGTTCTAGGTCCCACACAGACACTCCTACCGGCTGAGCCTCTGCCTCTACACAATGAGGGGTCTGTAAACAGGCCCCCGGGCAGCCTGTTGGAAGGACAGTGTCCATCTGACCCTGTGTCAGGAAACGAACACAGGCCATGGAGGATGAGCAGTGACAAGCCTGAGTTTTAGCATCTGACTAGCCAGGCATGAATCTGGTGTCATGTCATGGTTACCATGACCTTGAACTGTACTTGACTCTACTGTACTTCATTGTCCTGATACACAGAATAAGAGGCATACTAGCGCCTCCCCTGTTGTTTTGCATCAGGAGTGAGTCTGATGAGGTGTGTAAAACATGTTACCAGCATGGTGACCGGCCCCCCAGTAAGCTGTCAAGGATGTGGCCAACAGAAACAGACAGTTCTGTTATTCGGAACGGTAGTCCCTCCAGGCACGTGAGGAAAGGCTGCTGCACATGGAGCCCCGGCTGTGGTCTGCCGGCCTCTCCCCAGAGTTCTCTCCCTTAAGAACCATAGCTGCTTCATCGTTTGCCAAAGCCCGTGCGTGTTCAGCTCAGTGCAAGACAGGGAAGCCCCAGCGATCGATGCTTGGGGAGTGCCCGGCGCCGGCATGCCCGCCCTGGGGAGCCACTTCCTTCACACTATCAAAAAGCACTTTGTCCTTAATAAAACCAGGCAATCAATCTACATCCCTCAGCCAGGGAAAACTTCGCTAATTCTGCCTGTGTGAGGTGAGAGGAACAGCAGGCAGCTCCTGGAACAGCCTTGGTATTTGATCCTTATCTCCCACTTGCAGCAGGAGAGATGAGCCCAAACTCTCAGATTTTCTTTTTTTCAGTCTTTGCTCTTTTTCTCTAAGTTAGGGGCTTGAGCAAGCGTGGCTGTGGTCGTGGCAGTGGTTTCTCTGTTGAGTGAGGGGACACGGGTGACAGGAGATGCCGTGGTCAGGGTGTGCCATGTGCGAGGAGACCTGGGGCCCCAGGCACACCACTTCACCTTGCGGGGCCTGCATTGTGCCACCCTCACTGCACAATCCAGGCTGCGGCCAGGAAGCACCAGAGGCGTGTGGAGGAAGAACATTCTGTAAATGCAGGGCCACTTCCCGAACACGTGCAGCAAAAAATCACACACGCACACACACGCATCACTCGTGGGCAGAATCTAGACCTTGTTCCTTCCTCTCCTTGCCCCTGTCCTGATTTCATCTGCCTTGTCATTTACTCTGCTCCCTTCCACAGTAAGGCACACGCACATTCCTTCTTACACCTGTTCCATCTCACACACACCTTCGGGGCACATTTTCCCACTCACCACGCCATCCTTGCCCGCCTGCCTGGCATGTGTTCACACCACCTTTCCGCACCACCAGCTCCGGCCCCCACCCCCCACCCACACACCACCCTCAGCCGCAGGCTGCTTTCCAGCTCTGCTCCCCCAGGTGGCCCTTTCCTCACCCCCTTTCTCTGTCACAAGTGCCCCCGTTCCATTCCAGCCCCACTCTCCCCAGCAGCCTGCCTTGCCACACTGGACGCCCCTGTGCTGCCCCCAATGCCAGCAGGAGAGGAAGACCAGGGCCAGGGCATTTGAGGCCTAAGGGCCGGTGCTGTGCGGCGGCCTCTGTCTGGAACTGGAGGCTCTGACCGTCTTTCTGTAGTTCTCTAGCAGCCTGAATGATATAACACAGCATCTGACAACCTGTGAAAACCGGACAATGTCCAGGGGGCGGGAGTGGGCATTGGGGTGGGGCACAGATGCTCCTGACTCTCTTGGGAACATCCCTTCTGCACCTGCTGCTTCCCCACGGGCATACTGCTCCAGATGACCCTCCCTCAGACGCTCCCCACGCATGTCCCCCCTGCTGTGCCCTATTCCTCCTCCCAACACCCCCCACTCGGACTTCAAAGGGCACAGGAAGGTGGGGAAGGACCTTCAGGGCCTGGGCACGCAGGTCACCAGTGGGTTGTTGGTGTAAACCATTCTTAGTCACCCCTTAGTCCACCGCTAACCCTCACACCATCCGCGCTCCCCTCACTCACTTGCAGAGCCAGCCGCAGAAAGACCTGCCGTTTGCAAAGCCAATTTCAAGGCTTTTGCCTCAGTGCCTCTAACACACTCAGGAAAGTGTTGACCCAATACGGCTTCACCTCATCCGACCTCACACTTCTATGAGCTCTCAGAAGGCAAACTGACATTAATCCCCACTTTAGCCAGGTAGAGGTGAGAAAGAAAATACATCAAAGGGACATACATCATAAAAAGCATCCAAGTGTCAAATTGGACATTCATGGCTGGCCTGTCGGGGAGTGTGCACACCACTGACCCCTACAATCTCCAAGGATAACTCAACAGGTACTCGCGGAGCACCCACTAAATAAGTCAATAAAATGCCACAGCTAAGAGTATGGACTTTACAACCAGACAGAGCTGGGTTCAGATCCCAGCTCTGCCACTTGATAGCTGTGGGATCTTGGACAGTGATGTCTGTAAGCCCAATTTCCTCCTCCATAAGTTTGGAATTCTACTTTTTACTCAAGACATGCACTTACAGCAATTAATACAGAACTTGGCACAAAATGCATTCAATACATTAGCAATCATTAGTGTCAGGGGCTGCAAATCTAATGATGAGTGAGATAGAGGCACTGTTCTCAGAGAACTTAGAACCTTGAGGAGGCGAAAGGCGTATACCCAAAATACACATCATACGCAAAATGATGAGTGCCTTAAAAACTGTCAAGAATCAGGGATAGAGTAAATATTTTAACTTCAGGGGAGAATAAGGGACTGTCAAGAAAAGCTCGACAAAAGCTATAGTCACTCAGGAGGGATTGAAAACTGAGACAGATTCCGCCAGGAGTCAGCAGGGGCCAAGGTCATTCCCTCCCAGGCTGAGGAAAAGCACAGCGAGGGCATGGAGGCAGGAACGCCCAAGGATGTCAGCGGGTGAGGGGAGGACTTCGGGTGGCTGGTGGGGAGCAAAGGGAGGGTGGGCAGGGAAAATGAAATGCGGTGCTTGTGGGCTTTGGAAACTAAGCGTTTTCTATGTAGCACTGACTTTCGGTATCAGGCACCAGACTGGAGTTCCAGGGGCCCCGGGATCTGTTGGGAGGAGGGATTCCAGAGCTGACTCCTGCAGAATTCCTACAGAATCATGTAGACCCTTTCCTCAGGACCAAGGCTGCTTAAGCGTGTGGTAGAGCGGGCAAGAGGCTGCCCACGTCCCTGGACATCCTCGCTGGCAGCCACCCGGGCCAACCAGCCCCCGCTCCCCTGACCCGTTGGCATTGGCCTGAGCTGAGCCCATGCGGGCGGGAGCATATAGCCCAGTCTTGCCACTGTAGCAAGTACAGTACTGAACAGTTTACCAAGCTCTTCCCATGCCTTGCCTGTGAGGTCAGCCGGCAGTAGCTCCTTCTCAGAGAAGGTAAAGCACTGGGTCAAAGTCATTGGTAATATGTCCCAACTGAGACCGGAACTTGCCTCCATGGACTCATAGTTTGGTAGACAAGTACAGAGGGTCGGAGGCCTGGGTGCTGGGTCTGGCTTTGTCACTTGTCAGATTCACATCCAAGAGCTGCCCCTCCCTTCTCTGGGCCTCAGTTTCCTCTTCTGTACCATAAGAGGCCTGAGCTAGGATCTAGTCGCTAGCTGAGCCCAGGACCCTAGGATTCTAGCAGAGAGCAGGTCCTTGCCGGGCACCAGACTGCCTCCCAGAATGGTTGAAAACAAATGTAATTAACAGAAGAAAATACCAGGTCCACAGAGCTACCTTTTATCTCCCTTTTAAAGTGTAAAAAAAGGAGATAACGACCAAATGGAGGAGGCAGTTCCTCCTCCAACTGTCACCTGGGAAAAAATAGGGCATCTTCAAAGCGAATGCGCCCCGGAATCCCGGACAAGCTGCTTAGTCCGGGGGCAAGGGGCCGGCTGTGTTGTGATGTCGCCCAGGCGGGTGGCGCCTCCCTGGACCCAGCAGCACCTCGCGCAGCAGGTTACCTGATTAAACGGGTCGCGTAACATCCCCCAGACTCTCCTCCGCTTTGTGAAGGCTCCCGTGATTGGGCCAAGGCAGAGCCCACGGCCAATTAAACCCCTAAGGGCTCTTTGTTTGGTCTGAGTTTTGATTTGTTTGTTTAGCAAAATGTCAGACCAATTAAAGCCAGATCCAAAAGCCCCCCGCCCGCCCGCACACCCAGCCGCCGAGTCCCAGGAAGGCAGGAGGAGAAGGGAGCTAAGTAGGGCCAAGGGGGGCGGCAGGAGCCCACCCAGGCGGAAGGAAGCCCCCGGCCTGGATAGACCAGGCCACTTGCCAGCAGTTGGCTGTTGGTTCAGTGCGGAGGGCAGGATGCAAAACCTTGCAAAGCCAACTGTGTATCCGATGACCCAAAATGGTCCTAATTTCAAATTTGCCAAAGGAAACTCCTCTTGGTCAAGCAAAAGCAGCACCTTAGACGGGTGACTGGGGCCCGCGCCCCAGGAGGCCTCTTCTGCCCCCCCCCCAGGGGGTGAGGGCTCTGTGGCCGAAGGCAGTGGGCACCCAGAGCCCCCAGTTCCCTTCCTGGTGCACGCTCCAGGCACCCAGGCAATTCCCTACCCAAACCCCAAGCCCACTTCCAGGAGCTCCTGATGTACTCCCATCAGTCTGTCATCCCAAGGGTGGGCCCTAGGCCTGAGGGACGGCTGTTGGCAGGACGTGCAGATCGACCCCGGACATGTGGGTTGGGACACGCACACACATACTTAGCAGGCCCCTCCCAGAGCGCAGGATGAAACAAGCATGGAGAGAACGACTGGCCACGGGTGTCCCTGCATGCCCCCTGGTGGGGGAGTGGGGGTCCTGTCTCCCCACACCACGTCCACCGTGGCCTCTGTCCAGCTCGGCTGCCTTGCTGAGGACTGACAGGCTGATGGACCCCCAGCCTGCAGGTCTGGTCCAATCACACGTGGGGTCACCAGTCACCCCTCGGCTCTCCCCGCTGCCCTTCTGAGTGTCCCCCAGTGGGTGAGGGGTGGGTGGGACAGACCTTGTGCTGGGGCTGCAAAGGGGGAAGAAGAGACAGGGAAGCAGAGTGGGGGGCAGCAGAGCAGGGCGGAGGCTGAGCTCTGAGTCACACTAGCCTGGGCTGTGGAATTTGGGGCGAGTGACTTGCTCTCTTGACCCCAGTGGTGGATCCCCCTGCAGGCCTGGGCCCCGACCTCCCAGCCTCTGGTGGAGGAGAGCAGGCGGGCGGGAGGGGGAAGCAGCCGTTGCATGATGTCCACGGCAGTGAGTCCCCAGCCGGCGCTCTCTTTGGCCTTATTGATTTTCAGACTTCATAGAGGAAGGAGCAGCGCACTGTCTCCTGCTTCATCAAACAGAGATGAGCAGAGAGGCTGGACACATCCTGTCCCCAGGCCAGGCTCCCTCCTGTACCCCCACTGACCCCTCGCCAAGAGGTCTGCCCCCATGGGCCAGCCCAGGCTCTCCCAGCCTTAGGCAGGACCCAGGGAGACCAGCATGAGTAGACGGCTCAGGGGGCAGGAAGGCCCTGGCCAGGGACATGGGGGTGAACCCTTGTCCCAGTGTCCCCCACTGCACCCTGGTAACCTGTCACTCCCTCCTTCTCCCTGGGACTGTTTGCTTCCTGTTCACAGACATCACAACCCTCCCCTCCCACAGCCCCTCATGTATTAACAGAGCTAAACAAATGGGTCACATCCACTTACCCCAAGACCTGGCAGGGCCCATGTCGCCAGTTCCAGGCCCCACCTTTCAGAAGCTGGAGCCCTGGGTGTTTCAGGGTTTTATAGAAAAAGGCGAGTCTGAACCAAAGAAATGTGGGAGACCTTCCCAAGGCCCACAGTATCACTGGAACAAGTCATATCCCAAACCTAGCCCCCAAAGGTCCCTTTGTGCAAAGGTTTCAAGGTAGAGTAAAACAGTCTCCATGTGGGGTGGTCCCACCCACCCCCACTCCCTCTCCTCACTGTGACAGGTCAGATGCCCTGACAGGCAGGAGTGGTTTTACTGAATGACCCTGCCTGGGCAACCTCTACTCCCAGTTTCAGAGTGTCTATCCCAGGGTCTGTCTGGGCCCTTCCAGGCTTCAGGCAGTGGTGGTATAAAGCCCGTCACCACCGCTTCACCCTCATCCCTGCAGTCAGTCCCCATGACCCCAAGCAGCTTCCATATGGATCCGGCTCTAAAGGTGGTATTCAAAGCCTTTCTGATGTTCTGCTCTAGCAGATGTGATAAATAACAAAAATAAGTGCATCCTATTCTAATCAAGGAAAGGCTGCCAATAAACATTTGGAGGCACAAGGGTCCCAGGTTTATCACTGGGTGGCATGGTTTACTAGATGAGGAAATGCAGGCTGGCAAACAGCTGTGCCTCCACACCCTGCCGTGAGTGAGGAGCCCAGAACTGCTCTCCAGTTACCATCAAAGCCCCTCGGAACCATAGGGACAGACTAGACCATTGGATCAGTTAGTAAACTTGCACTTCCTGATTAAATCACTGATCCCGCCCTAAGGAACTCACGGACTACTTAGGAAGCTGGAACCAACCTTCAGGAAAGAGGCAAGATTAGAGGCTAAAAGGTCTGGCACTACAAGTGCAATGTTAGGTTAGAGAAGGAAAAACCCAGTGAGGACAGACGTGGTCAGACAGAGCTTTCTAGAAGAGTGGGACTTGGGCTAACCCTTGAAGAGTGGGTGTGGAAGGAATAACATGAGCAAAGGCACTGGGGTAGGAAGCCTGTGTGGCAGACAGTGGGGACCACATCTGATGAGAGGGAGGCAGCCGGGGATTAGGGGGAAAAATTGCATGGAAACAGTAGTGCTGGGGGAGCGTTGTGTATTTCCTCGGTCCTTGTCCCCTCTGCAACAAAGAATTGAAAGGCAGAGACACAGTAGTGAAGCAGAGTAAAAGTTTTATTAAAGTTATTTAAAGAAAAAGTGCAGGCGACCTCAGAGAGAGGAGTGCCCTGAAAGGTTGGGGGTTCCCCCTTTTAAGGATTCTTCAGGAATGTGACTAAGGGCTGGGGGTGCAGACTTGTTAAGTGGTCTTGGCATACTTAGAATTAACTTAACACAAGGAACTTCCTGCTCTGATTTCTCCCTGAGATACCGGCGTCTTGGTCTAGGAGCGCATCGAACGAGACTGCCTGCCCAGCCCCCAAGCTGGGCTGAGTTACTGTCTGTTTGCTAAAGAGTAAGTTAAGAATCTTACTTCTTAATTTCCTGCCTTTTACTATGTTGTTTACCGCTCGACCTGTAAATGCTAAATTAGTTGCCTAGGTTGCGAACTACTTGATTAGGGCCGAAGGAGAAATAAAACAACAGCATACAGGTAAAGTTAAAAAATAAGATGGGCCTGGATGATTAACACAATAAAGACATGGGCTACGCTGAGGTGCCCTCCTTTATCTGGGGAATATTCAGACATTCCAGGCCAAGTTGCTCCTGTCTTTTTGTGCTTTAACTGATTAACTCTGGGTCTTTTTAGCAGGCTTTCCTGGCCTTATTCTCTTTCTACCCTGCTCATATCTATTTTCCTGCCTAATAGTGGCATCAAAGTCTGGACAGGATACTAGGCCCCTGAGCAGGGAATGCGGAGGAAGGGGTAACCTGAGAGTCGGGTGTTGATGGATTGGACAGAAGGAGCCAGAGAGTCACAGGCTGGGAGGCTGAGAGATGGGAAGTATTATGGTGACGTCAACAGAAAGGGAACAGAGGAGCATGGGGAAATGGCGCATCTGCTTTGGCACTCAATGTCAAGGTGGGGGTAACGGGTGGCCTGAGACAACAGGAAGCTGCAGGATTCTACCTAAAGCAGCGTGCTGGACCAGGTGACCCTACAGCTCCCACCCCTCTATGATGACTCATGATTCATGGTGTGACTGGCAGGTGTCCCATCCTGGGCCAGAAAGGATGAGACCGGTGGGCTGACAGGAGACCCTCCAGAAGCCCACACCCTCCCCCAATCCTTGCCCGGTCTTCATAGCTCCCAGCCCAGGAATATCAGGCTTCCATCTGGGCCTCTCTGATGTACGGAGGCTTGAAATATGGCAAAATGGAGATTCTGAAGCAAGTTTTCTCCTGCTCATGTTTGCTTATGCCCAGGCCTGACCCCGTTCCTTCGTTATTCAGTAGTTACTGAGTACTTTCTGAGTGCATATCCCTGGGCCAGGTGCCGGGGAAGGGGGAAGGGAGTGTGGCCCTTGCACAGGCCTGCACCCGTGTGCCTGCTGCCAACCTGCCCTTGGGGCTGGGAGCGGCCCCGGGGCTGGGCTCCCCCAGAGCAGGGACAGCGAAGCCCACAAAGCCTCCCAGCTTAGGAGGCCCGCTCCAGCTCCGGCACTCTGCACAGGGAACTCTGCCACACACGGGCGCCTGTATTAGTTCCCTAGAACAAAGCACCATAGATTTACTGGCTTAAAAAAATAGAAATTTATTCTCTCACAGTTCTGGGAGGCTAGTAATCCAAAATGAAGATGTCAGCAGGGCTGTGCTTTCTCTGCAGGCTCCGGGGAACACACTTCCTTGCCCCCTGCGGCGGCTGCCAGCGATCCCTGGCACTGCCCAGACTGTAGATGCATCCTGCAGTCTCCGCCCCATCCCCCACGGCGGCCTTCCTGTGTGCCTGCACACCCCTCCTTCTATGTGTGACTCTTCTTGTAAGGACAGCAGTCAGACTAAGGGAACATTCTACTCTAGTAAGACTTCATCTCAGCTTACAGCTCCATCACCTCTGCACAGACCCTATTTTCAAATAAGGCCACACTCACCGGGACCAGGGATGAGGGCTTGACATATCTTTTTCCGGGGACGTGATTCAACCCACAACCATCCAGTAATTTAGTATTGATAACTCCCCACCTTCCAGAACTCTGTCCTTTCCAACATCCTACAGCTGCCCTTGTCTGAATGCTGTGGTCTAACCAGAAACGCCCTCTTGGTCGGTAAATTCAACCTCTCCTGTGCACTGAACTTGAGGGGTCAGCAAAGTGGGCCTGAGGCCAAATCTGGCCAGCCACCTGTTTGGCTGGAACCCAGCCATGCCCATTCCTAATGTCCTGTGGTCCCTGGCTGCTTATGAGCTACAGCCAGCAGAGGCGTCGCTGCCACAGAGACCTGTGGCCTACAAAGCCCAAAATACTTACTATCCAGCCTTACACAGAGGATTTTGCCAACCCTTCTTCTAGAGTAAGCTCCACAATGGCCCTGAAGTGTCTTCCAAGTACTTAAAGGTGAGGTGACCTCCTTTTGTTTCTGACAGGGTTCTGATGTTCAGGGTCATTTCAGAGTTGAGTGTTTTCTCTAAAACGGGAATAAAAATACTACCCACCTCCTACGGTTGGGGGGCAGGAATATAAGGAGATAATTCAGGTAAAGCATTAACCAGGGCACATGACATACAGCAAGCATTCAAGAAACGCTAGCTATTTTTATCATTACTCTCATTTTTCCAACATTCTGGGGAGGGATGAAGTGGGAGAGCCAGGTGCCCACCCTCAGTTGAGAATACCACCCCGCCTCGACCTGTACTCCTTGGCAAGTACAGCTCCATTTCAGGGCTGGAGAAAGCAAGATCTGGCGAGCTTAAAGGTCCCAACGGGGCCCACTATGTAGCGGAAACAGGTCTGCGGCCAAGTCTCAAAGATGCTGCCCCTCACACACCCTCTTGCCGGTTGTGCTCCCTATGGGCACGGCCAGTGGGCAGCTAAGGTGTCCCCAGCTACCCGGGCCCCTCCCTTCCAGCTCCCAGAGCCGAGGCTGATTGCTTCCATGCAATTTGAATTAATCTCATGCTTCAGGTGGAGCTTGGCTAATCAGGGGAGACAAGAAGCCAAAGTGGTGCGATCACATTAACAACGCCGTGGCCCTGGCTCTTTAAGAAGGAAAAACCAAGCAGGCAGCAGAAGGCATCCCCCCAGCAGCCTTTCCCAGGGGGAGCCCGGAGCTGCTGCCAGCCTCAGCTAAGAGCTTCCCCCCTCCCCACCCGCACCAGGCCGACCGCCCCATGGGCCACAAGGCCCCTGTGTGGCAGCTTATCTCACACCACCAAACTGGGCTGCAGCTCTTCTCAGGATCTTGTTAACAAGGAGTGGAGACAGACCTTTTGGGGGAAGGAAGGGAGCAGGTCGGGTGGGCAGGAGGGGAAGGGGGGGCCCACTCTTCTCGAATGGGTACGTGTAATCCTTTCGGAAAGGAAACAGACTGAGAGCCTGTGAGCCCCTTTCCCAGACCCTTCATGGAGTCTGCTCTCCCCTGGAAAATCCTCTCCCGGGGGGCAAAGAGGAGGACATCCAGAAAAGCATTTTAGCATGCCCAGAGCATCCTTACTAGTGAAAAGCTCTCTGAGAATCGTCTCAGTTAGACTCTCAGAAGGACTTCCTGGAACAGTACGGGCCCATCGTCTTTGGGGAAGGTGAAAGACACTAGGACTTTGCTGCCCTTCCTCCAGTCCTGCAGGCTTTGAGGTCATCCTGCCCGAGGCAGAGGAATGACCAGAGAGAACCTTCTAGCATGGGAGGAGGAAGAGGGGGGTTGTGCAGCCCCGCGGGCCCCCTGACAGGCCACACACGAGAGCCACGGCTCTGAAGGGTCACTGCTGCCGGGCCCGCTCTGGCCCCATCAAGTCACAGCCTCTGGGGGCTAATGTCTATGCCATAAGATTTTTTTAAAGCTTCCCAGGTAATTTTTGTGTGCAGCCAGGACTGAGGACCTCCTTAACCATCTTCCCCAGGCCCCCCCACCTGGAGCAGAATAGCCCAGACCCTCAGTCTCCTGGCTCCCAGACCCATCTTCTTCCCCTCAGATGTGACTGCATCTCTCTTCAGAGGCGCTCAGCTCATGGCATTCCCATTCCGGGCCACCTGCTCCCTGTCTACGGCTGTTCTCTGGCCAGTGTCGCATCGTCGGTAAAACCACAGATACCTGGGCTGAGTCCTGGCTCTGCCCCTTACCTGCTGTGTGATCCTGGGCATTTTACTTCTCTAAGCCTCAGTTTCCCCATCTGTAAAGTGGGGATAAAAATAGTGTTGTTGTTGTGGGGATTAAATGAGTTCATGCACATAAAAGAACAAAAAACAGTGCCTGGCCCAGAGTAAGCCCTCAGTTGTATACTCATGCCCGTTAATGGGTAGAGATGTGCCCGACCTTTCTTTTGAAATGAGGCATTCTATGCCCCCTCCCCGTGCCTCTCCCAACAGCCAGTGGCATCCCATTCTTTTTCTTCCACGTTCTCCTTCCCACACACACTGCTCCTCTCCTTTGGGTATTCATAACCGAATCTCTCCTCCCTGGGAACTTGGGGAATTGTCAGAAACACCAGCTGAGCCCCAATCACCAGGTGAAAGAGAGGGAGGGAGAGGAAGCCCGACTCACCACCCGCTAACTCCTGCCCCAGCCCTGCCCTACTCCAGTTCCAGCCTCCTGCTTGCCCCCCAGGACTCATCCATACTCCATCATTCCCACCCAGCTTCCCACTCCTGGGAGGAAGCCCAGAAAGGGAGAAAAATCAACCAGGCAGGAGAAGGCTGGAGTGAGAACCGAAGGAGGGGTGCTGGGAGTTGTCAGGGGGCTCGGCCTGGCGCTCACCAGCCATGTGACCTAGACTGACCCCCGTCACTTCTCTAGCCTCCACTTCCTCCCTGGTAGTGTAGGGGCTAAGACCCCCAGGCCACCTCCTTAACAAGGATGGAGCTCTTTGAGAAGGGTGCTTTGCTGCTCTCCACGCTGCAAGGAGCAGGTCCACCCCCAGCTGATGAGGCAGGAGCCCAGGGAAGGACGAAGCTGCATGAGTGGCAAAAGAGGGGCCGAGCAGGTGCAGAGCTCACAGCCGGCAGGCAGTGCACGGAGACAGAGAACTCCACCTCTAAGGGTGGGAAAGTCTGCAGATACTGGAGATGAGCGAGGAAGCAGAGCTGTCTTGTGGTGTTTTAAAAATCTATCAGCCACTCACATCAAATTAAAATGTAAATAGCAGCTGGTCCGGGCAGGACCTCAGGGGTGACAGGAGCTGGCCTGCGAGTAATTTCACAGACGGGAACCGGTTACATCGGATTCTGACAGCTGTCTTGTTTCTGAAATTGATTTCCTCTGCCCTGGCTTGCTGCCCCGGGAGGGCCCTGGAGTGATGGGTGGGAGTGATTCGGCTCCAGGCCCCGGCACCTTTCTCCTCTTCCAGGGGCCTGCCAGTAAGACCCCATCGGAACCAGGAGGAGGAAATAGGAAAGACAGTGGCCGGCACGGAAGGCCAGCCAGGCTCCCCCCTGCCCTGGAGTGAGTCTAACCGGGGACCCAGGCAGGCGGATCTGGAGCGCTGTGGGGAGCAGGAGGGGTGCCCTGGGCTTGGGAGCCTTCCTTCTTTGCACACGCATGTGCTAAGTCCCAATAGAGGTGCTTCTAATGTCACAGTCAGAAAGGAGACCTGACACTGCGGTATGACATGTGCCGTGCCAGGGACAATCGGTGCTCACAGAAGGGGCATCTGCAATGACATGGGGTGTCAGGGGAGGGCCTTGGAAGTCATCAGGAAGCCTCTCTGGCCTCTACCAGAGTTTGTCCCCGTCTGGCCATTCAGACAGCCAGGCATTGTCGCGGATGCTTGGCCTGGCTCAGCTCGCTTGAGGACCTCCCGCAGGACCGCGAGGTACAGCCCACCCTTTCCACCTGAAAAGGCTGTGTTGGAAGAGGCTAAGGACTAGGGGGCGGCTTGCCCACAGGGGTCTCCTTATGCCCCTGGGCCCAGCGTCTCCAGCCTCTGCCTGTCCCAAGTCCCCAGAGAATCCCCCCTGCACCCCTCTTTGTAAAAAGAAATTAGCTTTCCCTGGCTGTTAATTGAATTACACTGCAGGAAAGCAGAGAAGTTGTATCTCATTAACGCCTCCTGTGTCCTATTGGAGTATCGTGTTGCCTTTGTGGCTGGTATCAGCATTTGTCACACAGGACTCAGCCCTGCATGTACAATCCCTGCCCTCCCCGCTGCTGCACCCCTACAGTGCCTGAGTCCTCCAGATGCCTGCCCTGGGGGTGGCCCGCCGAGGCCACCACCACAGCTCTTTGGTGACAGCCAAATTCCATTTCCCAAAGCCTGATCCTGGGTGCATGTGTGACAGACAGACAGACTGTGGGAGGTGACCAGCCCCCCACAGCCACAGCAACACAGGCTTCAAGAGGGCAGAACAGTCTTCTGGAAGCCTTGGTTTCTCCACTTGAAAAATGGGGGATAATACGACTTCTTTGGCATGGGGGTCACTGGGCAATAAGCCAAGAGAAAAAAATCATCCTGCCTGTTGCCCGCTCCATCGCGGGCATCACGGGCATCGCGGGCCAGGGAGGCGGCGGAGCTCGGTCCGGAGACATCAGCACCCAGGCTTTGGAGTAACAGTACCTGGTCTCACATGAGTTAATTCATGTAACGACTCGAATACTGCCAGCACGTGGTATGCGGTAATTTCCTAGTAAAAGGTACCTGTAAAAGTGTGTGTGTGTGTGTGTGTGTGTCTAGGAGGGTGCACTTATTTATGTAAGGGGAGTAGATGTACATCAGACAACCACAGCAGGCTACTGACACCCAGCTGATAATCGCATCGGGTTATGTGTATGTGACACCATGTGTGAGCTTACGGTGAGGAGGTCGGAGCATAGGCCATGAGAGTGACTGTGTCTGTGACTGTTGGGGTATGTTTTTGACACTGTGTGTGTGTGCACACATGTGCGTGGGTGTGTGCACCTGTGCTGTGCTCCTGCAGGCCACCAAACATGAATGTCTCCGTAGGAATTCCTGGGGTCTGCCTTCAACCCAGAAAGCCCTGTGGGGCACAGCGGGGTCTCCGTGCAGTGAGGATTCAATCTTGTTTGTCACTGCGACTCAGTGGAGCAGAGAGACCTTGTGGTCCAGAGCAAGAAGCCAGAGAGGTGAAGGGAAGAAGGGGGCAGACGGGGCGGGGAGCTGATGCCCTGGACTCCCCTCCATTAGGGGGCTGCCTTGTTTAGTCCATCTGCACAACAGCCAGGGGGGTTGAGGCCCCCAGTTGGTGGGCGCAGGAGGGCACCTGGCCCTTGGAGGCCAGGGGCAGGGCCCTAGAAGGGGCACAGTAGTGCAGTTCCTGTTCTGGTGCTGGTAGGGAGACTGTGGGGCAGGGAGAAGGGACCAGGCCGCTCTCTGCTTCTTGCCAAGGGCAGGAGGCTAACAATCCCTATATTCGAGGAGAAAGAGCATGGCTGAATTGTCGAATCGTCTCCTAAAACAGTGAGCCAGATTCCCAGACCATCTTTCCCTCTCTCCAGAGAGCCAGATACCCCCAGGGGCCCAAAGACAAGGGCCTCTGATCCCTTTGTATGTTTTTCTCACTTTCATTCTCTCTATGATGTCCCTGGTTATCCACCTCCATCCAGTACAGAGCGCTCACTGTCTCCCACTGCAGCCCTTTCTCTAAACAGCAGACACTACTAGAAAATACCTTTGTGAGCCAGGTAGGAACTCTGCCCTTCCCCCTTTGCAAAGAGCTATCGTGCCTTGTCTTCACCACCACCACCCCGCCCGCTCCTTGCAAGGTGCACATCCCCTCTGCTCAGCCACTCTTCATATGGCTTGGTTTGAAGTCTGCCATCTTTCTTGTCACACTCTGGCTTATTAATATCCTCCGTCAAGCTGAGTACCCAGAACAAAACATAATGTTTCCTGAGTGATCTGGAGCTTGTCATTTTAAGTCCTAAGGAATTGGGAAATAGCTCTCTCCATGCCACCTCACCTTCCACCATTAGTAGTATAGCTTTGTGTGTGAAGTACTGTCCTCTCTCATCTGGCCCCTTTTGAGATGCACTGCTGTTTACTAGCAGTGTGACCATGGGCAAATTATTTCCCTGTGTGGCCTCAGTTTCTTCATTTGTAAAAGGAAGGGTCTGTGAAGATGACCCATACCAGTGCCATTCCATAAAAACAAAATGCAGGCCCCATATGTCATTTAAAATCTTCTAGTTGTCACAAAAAAAAGTGAGAACAAACAGCTGAGATTCATTGTAATCGTATATTTTATTTAACTCAATATATCTAAATTCTGAAGTGCAATCAATAGAAAAATTAATTCTATATTCTTCCTTCTTTTATTTTCTTCCTGTGTTTTTGAAGACCGGTGTGTGTGCACTACACAAATGCACACCTCAGTCTGCACTGGCCACATTTAAGGGCCCAATAGCCACATGCAGTTAGAGGCTACAATATCGGACCTTATCTGGGCTCTGGAATTCCAGGGCTCTGTGACTCCACGCAGTTGCCTAGCAGGGAACATCATGAGGTATCCGTATATTCATCTGATGCTTTTCTTGGAACAGGATGGGGGCATGAGAGCTTTGAGGCCGTGTTTCCTGAGCAGCTGCTATGTGACAGGCATTTGATATATTTGGATTCTGTTTGCCCTTGTGACAATTCTGGGGGTAGAAAGCCATGTCTTCATATCACAGGTGATGAGCCTGAGTCTCAGAGAAGTTAGAGACACTGTGCTGGAAGCCACATCGCTGGCAGAGACACAGGTAGAACCTGGCCCCCTGGCCCGTCAAGTTGGATGCGGAGTCACAGAAGCATTCTCCTCTTCATAAATGGGCTCCCATGAACCTGTCCTGAGCTGGGGGCTGTGAGGGAAGCATCGATTTGTGCTACATTGCCATAACAACAGTGAAGGGAACCCACCCCAGGCCCCAGGAATGGCTGTCACTCAGGGCTGAAGGACTAAGTGAGCTCTGAGGCCTTTCCAGGATCTCTGGACACCCTATTGTCTCTGGTTGCCCCACATCTCTCTTTGAACAAACATGACTGGGAAGTCTCCCTGAGGTGGGACTGGCATGTATGGATGCACAGGTGGTGCACTGCTCAAAGGTGCACAGTCTACAGGACGGGTGGAATCTGAAGCCAGGTCCTGCTCTTCCAGCCAAGCTATGGTTCCTGGCACCCAGCTGCACCCAGCCAGAGGGGTGCCTTTATAGTTCACTTGCGTGCATGCCCAAGGCAGGCCAGAGAAGTCCTGCCTGGAGAGCAAACCAAGGATGTGCTGCAAGTTTCCTGCTCTGATGCAGCCTTCAAGTCCTCCTACCAAAGAAAGACTCTTCCTTTCCCTTCCCTTCCTCAGAGCTCTGACCTAGGCTGAGGCTTGACCCATCTCCCACACCCTGCACACACACACACACACACACACACACACACACACCCTCTCTACAACCATCCCCCAGCTCCTCTGTGGCTTCAGCAGAGCCTCTCAGAAACAGGCCTTGTCCCACACAGGGGTCCTGGCCCCAGTCTCTGGCCAGCCACCGCGGGGAGAGCGACAGCCTGTGTGCCTGCCTCCCACCCCCCCACCTTCTAGTCCTCCAGAAAAATAGAGGCATCTGCAGTGCAAGGCCTGTAAGACTCGTTGCTGTAAAATCTCACTCTATATTCCATCCAGGTTTATACGAGTGAATTATGCAAATCTTTGATGGAAAAATATTCCTCCACACATCCTTGAGAGTGTAAAACCTTAGTCAATAATTCATACTTGGATGTCTCTGACTGCAGGCTTTTTCTTCATTATAACTTGTACCTCGTTATTTGTCTTTCACGTTTTATTGTGTATCCTGGTGTAATGCCACGCATTATAAAATTTATCTGCTTCATTATTTGATGAGCTGGGGCTGGGGATTGTGCTGAAATGCTGGTGCAGGGGCCAGGGGCCAGTGCTGCCCCCAGCATCAGGTCCTATATGACTGAAGGCCGAGGAGGAGGCTAGCTATGTGGTGTGACTTCAGGGACACCAGCAACTGCCCTTCATCCCCCACTCCTGGATCTCTGGTCACCCCATCACAGCTCCATGACTTCCTTTGTCTGTAGAAGTTAGATGACCCTGGAGGGTTTGCTGGGAAGAACGCTGTCTGAGTAGGTCTTTAAAAATGGAGGGGAGAGAAATCCTGAGGACACTGGGAGGGAAAGAAAGGGATAGCTTCTGAAGTGGAGCAGGGACAGGGTGCCCCAGAGGGGAGCTGGGGGTGGCTGTGAGGACAGAGAAGACAGAACACCCTCTTGTACAGTTGCCAAGAGGCCAGTGATGGGGACATGGTGGGCCAGGTCTCTGCTCTGCAGAATTCAGTGTAAGAACAGGTCCTCCCCAATGAGTGGGGATGGAATGTGTCTGATGCTTGCCGTCAGCCCCAGCCCACCCCAGTTTGTGTACTAGGCACTTCTGAGATAAGAACCGCTGGGGACATGTAGTCTGAGGGACAAGGTTTCCCAGGAAGGTGCTGAGGAAAGGGCGGGGACGAGGACAGCCCTTCGGCGCATCAAACCACTGGCCTTTCTGGGCCCTGCCTCCATATTGCCACTTTTGCTGCCCAGGCCCTTCGGCATCGCCCTGTCAAGGTCCCGCCAGGCCAGGCACGCATTTCTCCCAGCTGAGTACTTACCAGTCTTACTGCACCTGCCAGCTTTGTCATCAGTTCTCAGCACTGCAGTGAGACTCCAGAGATCAGAGCTGTGCTAGTCACTGTTAGCTACAGAAGCCAGCACTAGGCCTGGTGCATAGTAGGTGCTCAATAAATGCTTGCTGATTGGGGGGGTGGTGCCTTTCCAGATGCTCACCAGTCAAAATTAATCTCCCCCAGTACCCCTGTGAAATGTTCATCTGATTTTCCTCCTTTTCACATTGCTCATGCAGGTGTCTATCTGCCCTTCCACCAGGAGGCAAGGACTCTGCTCACATCACGTGTGTCCCTAAGCTTGGCATGGTGCCATGGAATGGCACAGGGGCTCGATGCGTGTTTGCTGAATTGGATGGAGGAGGAAGGGGACAGGGTTTCGCTGGCAGCTGAGACCATCTTCCCTCTGCCCCTAGCCTCCTCCTGCCGCTGGCCAGGGTGCTCGGGCCCACAGGGGGGTCAGGACTGGATGCCTCTTGCCAGGGCAGCGGGAGGTTCTCCTGATGGCCAGCCAGGGCCTTGATTGTTTCATGATAATTTCCTCAGCTCAGCGGTGGCGGCAGGGGTGGGGTTGGAGGGGCGCTGTTAGCAGGCTTGAGGGATCTTAATTAGGCAGCATTACCTGGGGTTTTCTGCCGCATTTGTTTGGAAAAACAGAGAAGTTTCTCAGCTGTTTGGGACGGGGGACACGAGCCCGCCTCTGTGGAGAGAGCCTGAGCCATGGACAGACACAAAGCAGGGCCAGAGGGCCTGGGGCCCAGAGACCACCTTCCCAGCTTCCTGGGAGGTCCATGGGTCCAATTCAAAGAGTCCATGAATTTGGGTCATGGAAAAATCGCATCTTTTTTCCCACTAACTTATAACTGAAGTGTAGCGTTTCCTTCCATTTGGATGTAAGCGACAAGCCACAGCTGAACCTGCCACTGTCTCCAACAGAGAGTCGCGTGTTCTCTTATCACGTAGCTCACACTATCACATGCTCAGCGCTAGGACAAAATCGTGCTAATATAAGCCGGCACCAGATCTTATTTGATAGAGTAATAGAGAACGTATATTGATATGTGGTCCGCTATATCAACAGTTTGCTTTGGAAGGTGTTTAATGTTTGCATAACCATACTTCAATATATCTGGTTTCCTTTATAATTCTGTGTACGTAATGTATTTTAAAACACTCTGAAGTGGGGGGGGGAGGTCCATGGCATATAAGAATCCCTGGTGAAGAGAGAGGCTGCCCGGTCATGGGTGGGGAGGGGGGGAAGGGGACAGGCAAGGGGGGTTTCCTATAGCCCCCCTCAACCTTTATTATCCCCTCTCCCTGTGGCTGCCGGGCAGGGAGGGGCGCCAGGGGCGGGGCCTCCGCCGGGCATGCCCCCCTCCCCCAGGCTGGCGTCCCCCCTCACTGGGCCTCCTGCGCCCCCTGCCGTCCCCAGTCCCGGCCATGATCACCTCGCACCCCAACACCACCATCGCCATCAAGGGCCACGCCAAGGAGCTGAACTGCACAGCGCGGGGGGAGAGACCTATCATTATTCGCTGGGAGAAGGGGGACACGGTCATCGACCCCGACCGTGCCACGCGGTATGCCATCGCCACCAAGGACAACGGCGACGAGGTGGTCTCCACGCTGAAGGTGAGCGTCCACGCCCCCGTCTCAGGGGAGCCCACAGCTATGACATCTGTATCCAGTGGAGGTGAACGGGGAGTCCAGAAGTACCCCCCCTTTCCTGCCTGTTTCCTCCTTCCTCCAGGAACCTCTGCCTCGGAACCTCACTACATCTCCTTTCCAACAACCCACAGCCATTAAATGTGTGGCTCCCTCGGCTCTCCCTCCCTCCTCCCTGGTCCCCTCAGAGCTCCTCCCTGTCCCATGACTCTCAGCTCCTCCATCCCTCCCCGACTCTCAGACCCTCCCTGCATGGACTCTTCCACACCTCCATCCTTGGAGCTTCCTGGGATGAAGAGTCCTTGACAAAGCCCCCTGGGGTCCCCCTCCCAGAAGAAGATGGCCTTGCTGATCCCCACGAGAGTGGGTCCCCCTCAGCATACCAGCTCTAAAAGACTCTCCCCATTTCCTCCCTCTCTCCCCGTCCTCCTGCCCCTGCTGGCCACTCCCAGCTCAAGCCAGCTGACCGTGGGGACTCTGTGTTCTTCAGCTGCCACGCAATCAACTCATATGGGGAGGACCGGGGCTTGATCCAACTCACTGTGCAAGGTACTTACACCTGCCCCTCATGCCCACCCCTTCCCCGGGGCCCCAGGTGCCCGCGGCTAACTCCACCTCAAGGGCAGGGATGGTGGCTGGGGACGGGACATGGCCTCTGGGGAAAAGCCTCCCTCCACCCTCCCTCCTGCTGAGAGTGGGACCAAGGGCGCCCTTCCATGCACACTTCTGCAGCAAGGTTGCAACAGCCCTGGTCCCTACAGAGCACGCTGCTGCTTCCAGAAGCGGGGCCGTCTGCGTTCGTGGGCCCAGACCCTAGAGGAAGTGTGGGAAGAGAAAGTCAAGAAGTTGGGAGCTTTGCATGGGGGACAAACAGGCTGTCAGCTCTGAGGAATCCCTGCACAAGGACCTGCCCTCTCCCTGCAGCAAAGCGGGAGACGGAGCTGGGTCCCCCTCTGCGTCTGAGCTGCTGCCGGACCTCCCCTGTCCTGCTCGCCTGCATTCCAGGGTGCCAGGGCCCTTGGTAGACCAGACGTGATGCCAACCCCCAGGGGTACAGCAGAGCTCTGGTCCTCTCTGGGGGTAAGCGCAAGCCAGACTCCCTGCTGCCATCCTCACTCCTGCCCCCTCCTTCTGCCACTCCCCAGAGCCCCCCGACCCCCCAGAGCTGGAGATCCGGGAGGTGAAGGCCCGGAGCATGAACCTGCGCTGGACCCAGCGCTTCGACGGAAACAGCATCATCACGGGCTTCGACATCGAATATAAGAACAAGTCAGGTAGGCAAGGGCTTGGCCACTGTGGCCCGCCTGGGGCGGACGTGGCAGTGCCCTCCAGTGCACAGAACCTGCAGCTCCTGGAGGGAGGGGCGGTGCTGGGCCAGGGACTCAGGGCACACCAAGGCACCCCCAGCAGATGGGGGGGAGTGTCAGCCCCTTCTCCCCAGGACTGTCCCTGAGCCCAGGTCAGCAGGTGGTCTGACTTAAAGCAACGTAAAAGTCCTGAGCCCTGGGCAATGGCCCGTGTCTGTGGGGTCAGAGACATCACAGGCTTGTTGGGGATGGGAATCCCTGTGGGACAGAGTGAACAATGGGTCCGCCGGGTTCTCTGGGGAAACGGGAGACCCATGGTCAGGTGGCAGGACTGGCGAAGATGACACGAGGCCTGGAGAACCTGACGTTCCTGTTTGTGTGACTCTGTGACTGTGTTGGAAGGAACGTGAAGTACGGGTGACAAGGCTTGCCCCTGAGAGGGTACTTGGTTAACTCCAATGCAGGAGTAGAAGGAAAACATACTTCCCATCTGGGATCTTTTGTTCCTTTTGAATTCAGTACCATAAACCTATATAAGCTTTGCAAAATAATTTTAAAATAAAACACACAGAAAATGTGTCTGGAGAATTCAACCCTCCCCAGACCACCATCCCCTGCCAACCCGTCATTTTTCAGGGCTTAGGGTATATCCGCTGCTTGTTTTCTCCCTTCCAGATCCTTCCTCTGTTCCTTAGCACAGCACACGGCCTCTGGCTAGCTGGCCAGCCTCTCCTTGAGACTGACCAAGCTCATGTCCCCGCATTCCCCAGCACCTGTCTCACCACCCACCACATGGTAAACAGTTGCTGGGTGAGGTGGGAGACACCAGTAAGGCCCTACCCTCAGAAGCTTACTGTCAGCTGAGGAGAAAGGGCAGGTTTCGGCCAGCCAGCCCTGAGCACAGGAAGAGGGCCACAGAGAGGGGCGCCGCCTCCCACAGGGGCCCCAGGAAGCATTACCCTGGTCCCTGTAGATGCAGCACTGAGGACTGAAAGGTAACAGCCTCTAGCCAGAGAAAACAGAAGCACAGAGCCCAAGCAAGGCACAGTGCCCTCCAGGGAGTGGCATGGCTCAGAGGGGTCACAGACATAGCTCCTGGGCCCAAAGATGAAAATACGCTCCAAGGCCAGGTTGGGAGGTGGCCTCTGGGCTGAGCACTTTCCTTTGTTGGGGAAGGTCACTGAGAGCCCTGGAGCTCCCAGAGAGAGACTTGGCCTACAGAGTCCCTTGGAAAAATGCACCTGGCGTCCGTGGGAAGGATAGGCACCCAGAAAGTGAGCAAGGAGGTCGCACAGCCCACAGCTGGGGAGAGGGGCAGAGAAAGGGCACAGAGAGGGCAGGAGGCTGACTGTGTCCATGTCACATCTTGGGACTTCCTGAGGTTGGGTACAGGCTGCCCAGGAGGCTGACAGGAAGAGACATGCGTGCTCCGTCTCTCTGCCAGGCTGACATGGTTGGCAGGGCTCTGCTCACGTCGGGGTGGGGAGTGGAAGCCAGAGCTGTCAGGCCCACCCCTCTCCACTGCTCCTTGTAACTGCCTCCCTGCCCTCTGCCATGCTGTGGGCTGCCCACTCCCCCTTCACGGACCACTAGCTCAAGTGTGAAAGTCTTTCCTGGGGCATCACCCAGCAGGGCAAAGATGAGAACATCACACATCTGGAGAGTGATGCAAAAGGGGATGCTACTGCCAGAGTACATCCAAGTATCGCTGGACCCACCCCAGCTCCCCTGAGGGAGCGGCGCTGCCCTGCCCTTACCGGGGGCTGGGGTGCCAGGAGGCATGTCAGGGTGGAGGCAGGGTCATGAAAACCAGCCTGAGACTCTCCCTTCAACAAGGACTTTGCACCTGTAAAAAATACCCATCAGGAACAGTCGCCAGCTGCCCTCTCCCTGTTGGCATTGAGGGGAAGGAGTTCCATAAGAATTGCAATGAGTTATCACTGGAGTTGAGCAGAAGGTGGGAGGACAGCTTGTCTGGAAGGTGGGAGCATTGAGCCTACCTCATGGGACTGTTTTGAGGACTGAAGAGAAAGCATCTATCACTGGGCTATAGTAAACCTTTAATAAGTGTAAGTTCCTCTCTCACTTCTAACTCAAATACCTCGGTGGCGACATAGAGCCCTATGGGACTTGCAGGCTGAAATATATGTGTCTGTCAGTCAGCAGCATGTACTGAGCGCCAATAATTTTTTTGTAGAATCATGTACCAGCCATGTGGTAGGGAAAAAAAAAGGAATAGGAGACAGAGTAGTGTCCTTGGAGCTTACAATACCGATGAGAACCTGCAGTACACACACACGCATGCACGCACGCACCCTTCAGAACCATTACAAAGCACTGTCCAGTCACACGTAATACACCACAGACTGTATTACGTGAAAACTGAAAAAAGGTATCCTAGGGAACAGACGGGTGACTCAAAGGAAGGAGGCGGGGGTGTGCATGTGTGTGTGTGTGTGTGTGTGAGTGTGTGTAAGTAGATCTTCCTGCACATGGAATAGTGGAGCAAGAATAACTCTCACAGCAGAAGACTTGGGGTGATCAACTGTCAGAGCTGGTGATCTTAAACAAGCAACTTACTGTCCTCGGCCCTCCCTTCATCAAGGGGAAACAATACTGTGTCATTCTCTGCGGGATGGTAAGGCTTAGGGGACTGTGATGACTTATGTGGCAGTGCCCAGTACAGAGCCTGGCACATCCCAACCCCCCACGCGACTCCATCCTGTGCCTCCCTCTCCCTTCTCCTCTTCCTCCCGCCTCAGACCACACCCGTTCTGGGTTGGGGCTGTCAGCCCCCCGACCCCCATCTCTGCACACTGTGCTTTTCCAGGTTTTCTGCCATGTTGCTCATTGTGCTAATTTTCCGAGGGAAATTACCAAGTCTGCCCTTTCTAAGCTATCCCGCGCATGCTGACTTCTCCTGGCCCCAGGCAGCAGAGTAATAATACATGAACACTGAATGATAAATAGCACCATCCACCTAAATCTATCAGATGGTGCTGTGCAGATTTAATGCAGACACCCCATTTTGCCCCTGTTCCCCAAGCTAGGAGCAGGGATATGCTTTTTGAGGATGGCCCCCCAAACCCAGAAGGCAGCCCCATGGGGCGAGCCCACCATGGGGAGAGTGTCATTCTGTGTGAGCTAGAGTGTAGCTGGGAAAGGAACTGGTGCCAGATGTTGTGAGTGGTCGTTGGGACCCAGGGAGCCTCTTCTCAGTGCTGCGGACACACTGCCGTGGGGGCCCAGAGCTGTGATGCGAGGAGGAAATCAGAGAAGCAGAACGGATTTGTTTCCCAAGCACAGACAGCTAAACGCTCCAGATGTGGCTTTTGTCCAAGCTGCTTCCCCCTCTACAGTGACTGTGTCTCCTGAACAACCGAAAGCTCCAGGTCCCCTCCCAGCAAGCAGCCCACAGAGTTGAAGGCACTAACATCTCCCCAGCCGCTTCTTTATTTTTCAAGAAGAATATTTTGCATCAGAAACCCTTTGATGAAGAAAGGAAGAGAGAGCCCTTAATGAAATATGTTAATCTGGGTAAGCCAGGCACATATGAAAGGGAATATTAAAAGAGACAATATTCGCCAAAGCCAGCTCTATGCTCTGAGGGAGCTGAAAAGGAAAGGGAAGAAAACTGGGCTCCTGATTTCAGCTATTCAGGGTCAGAAAGATGGCAGTGATTAAGTTGGGGAAAAGCAGCTAGGGGCTTCCAGATTTGACTCTGAGGCATTCGCTTGGAAGGCTGTGGGGAGAGATTTGTTTTGTGCCAACATCAAAGGTGATTTGTTAACACAAGGTCAAATCTACCTGCAAATGACTGGCAAAAGCAGAAAAAAGGGGCCGCTGTCTGGAACGTGCCCCTCCACCCCCCACCCCGCAACCTTCCTTTGATTGGCAGCCAGGTGAGGCGAAGAAGAGAGGGTGAAGGGTCTCCATTATGACTACAAAACACAGAGGAACTCCAAGTCCAAAGTAAAGGACAGAAACGTGGCTCTGATCTAAAAGCAGGTGTTAAGTGCCCAATACATGCCGAGTGGGGGAGATGAACAGACTTCTAGACATGGCTCTTGCCTTTAGGGAGGTTAGCACCTCCTTGGGCAGTTGCTACTCAAACAGTGAATCCTCAGAAAAAGATTGTGCAATGAAGAGAACTCTCAGTGCTGTCGGAGTTCAGAGGAGAAGTGTGCGGGAAGATGAAGCTGGACAGGCGTGCACAAGCTACACGTTGCATGGCCTGGGTCATGTTAAGAAATGTCCTTATCCTAAAAGCAAGGAAAAACCATTGAAAACTTTTATGCCAGACGACAGCAGTGTCAGATTTGTGTTCGGAAAGACCACCCTCAATGCCAAGATAGAGCAGCCGCCATAAGAAGCGCTTAGTCGTATTTGTGGAATGAATGACAGCAGCAGTGTGGAGAACAGACGGAAAGAGGCACACAGTGGATTCTGGGAGGCTTGTATTAAGATGTGTTTCCCTGGTCCAAGTGAGAGATGACAGTGGCTTGGCTGGGGTGGGGATGGAGTTGGGAGAGAAGCGGAATGATTCAGGAGATACATGGGACACAGAAACTCCAGGACCTGATAGGGAGGGAAAGACAGGGAAGAATCAAGAATAACACCTAGGTTTCTGGCACAGTATGATGGATGGTGGGGCCATTTACTGAGACAGGGAACCCAGGAGGTGATGGGTTTGCAGTGTGTAGACAAGACTTCTACCTTGGCCATGTGGAGGGTGAGGTGCCTTTGAAAGATCCAAGAGGAGACATCAAGTAAACAGTTGGCCATAAGGGTCTGGAGTTCAAAGGAGAGATCCAGGCTGGATGCAAATCTGTGAATTACCTGTGCATAGATGGCAGCAGAGCCCATGGGTGGGGAGAGTATGTGGAGTGAGAAAAGGAGAACCTAGGATGGAACCTTGGAGAACTCTGACCATTCATGGGAGAGTAGAGAAGATGCACCTCCAAAGCAGACAGGGAAGAAATGGCCAAAGAGACAAGGAAGGTGTTTACCAGAGACTGTTTTACCAGGAAAGCTAAAGGAAGAGTATTTCAAGAAGAAGGGAGAGGACCAAGTGTTGAACATGCCTGAGAGGCCAAGTGAGAAATTGGAGTTGGTGATGTGGGGTCACCTGTACCATGGAGACAGGGTGCTGATATCAGAGGAGGACATGAGAATTGAACTGAATAATGAATGTTTACACTGTCTAGTATGACAACATGATATCATAGGCGCTTGACGAATATTAGCACCTCTTTCCTGCTAAAACCAGTGGGTACCCCGTGCCCCACACTCCCCTACAGCCCCGTTAAAGCTGGTGGGCATGTGCAACCCACACACGGACCGCCCTCCTCCCTTGGCCCCTTGCTCTGGTGGCCAGGAGGCCTTGTGTTTCTTGATGCCATTGCTCTGAAATAATCAGAGAAATCGTTCTTGGCAGGGCACCACGTCCAGGACACTGCCCGGGCAGCAGACTGAAACACACCCCAGTCTTCCTGTGAAAAAGGCCTATTTACTTGTCCTGGAGCTTCAGACTCCAGGGGCAAGCTTCAGATTTACCACATACCTAAAGGCTATGGACTTACTCTCAGGACATGTAGGCCAGGAGAGGCCACCTTTGTGCCCCCCCTACCCTTGGCTTCACTCCAGCCTACCAGTACCTCCCAGAGAGGAGCCCATGCGCTTGTCTGGAGTCCCGATTTTTGCAGCTGTCACCAAGGGGAACCTCCAGAAAACCTGGTCCAGAGGCCAGCAGGGTTTACAATTGTGGTCCCACAGGATTGTGTATATATGCATACTTTAAAAACTGCCTGAGGGTCTGGCTTCTCATCAGCCCCAAACTGGGTGCTGACTGAGATCCCTTCCTCTGGAACACTGACAGGTCATGACCCACCCTCAAAAACTGGGACCTACTAAGTAAATCAGGCTGCTTAGACAATCACAGAGGTTTGACAACCAAGAGCCAGGGCAAGTTTAAACAATAAGGTTCATCTTATACATAAGGCCACTCCTTAAAGATGGGAAGAGATAGCTGTTTCACCTAATACATAGAAATAAACACAGAATGTCAAGCAAAACTGGGAAAGAGAAGAGAATGTTCTAAATGAAGAACAAAATAAAACCCCAGGAAAAAACCTTAATGAAATGAAGATAAGTAATTTATCTAATAAATAGTGCAAAAGAATGGTCATAAAGATGCTCACTGAACTTGAGAGAAGAATGGATAACACAGTGAGCTCTTCAACAGAGAGAAAATGTAAGAAAGTACCAAACAGAAGTCACAGAGCTGAAGATTCAATACCATAATTGAACTGAAAAATACACTACAGGGGTTCAACAGCCAACTAGATGAAGCAGAACAAAGAATCGGTGATCTGGAAGACAGGGCAGTGGAGCTCGCTCAAACAGAAGAGCAAAAAGAAAAAATAATTTTATAAAGTGAAAATAGCTTAAGGGACCTGTCAACTTCTACAAACTCCTATTAATGTTGATACTTTGACCTCTTCCCATGAATCATGAATGTTCTTAATGGAATCTGGAATGGTGACTCCTTTACAGAAGATTTTCAATGTACTGTTCCCAGATCCCTCAGAGGAATCACTATTTATAGCAGCTATAACCTTATAAAATGTATTTCTTAAATAAAAAGACTTGAAAGTCAAAATGACTCCTTGATCCATGGGCTGCAGAATAAATGTTGTATTAGCAAGCATAAAAACATTAATCTCATTGTGTATGTCCATTAGAGCTCGTAGGTGACCAGGTGCTTTGTCAATGAACAGTAATATTTTGAAAGGACTCTTTTTTTCTGAGCAGTAGGTCTCAACAATGGGTTTAGAAAATTCAGTAGACCACATTTTAAACAGATGTGCTGTCATCTAAGCTTTGTTGTTTCATTTACAGAGCACAAGCAGAGTAGATTTAGCATTAATTTTAAGGGCCTTAGGATTTTCAGAATGGTAAATAAGCACTGGCTTAAACTTAAAGTTACCGGCTGCATTAGCCCCTAACAAAATAGTCAGCCTACCCTTTGAAGCTTTGAAGCAGGCATTGACTTTTCCTCTGTAGCTATAAAAGTCTTAGGTGGCATCTTATTCCAATAGAGAGCTGTTTCACCTACACTGAAAATCTGTTTTGTGTAACCACCTTCATTAATGGTCTTAAATAGGTCTTCTGGATAATTTGCTGCAGTGTCTATATCAGCACTTGCTAGTTACCTTTCACTTTTCTGTTACAGAGATGGCTTCTTTCCTTAAATCTCATCAACCAAACTGCTAGCTTCAGACTTCTTCTGTAGCTTCTTCCCCTCTCTCAGCCTTCATAGAATTGAAGTTAGGGCCTTGCCATGGATTAGTCTTTGGCTTAAGGGAATGTTCTGGCTGGTCTGATCTTCTCTCCAGACCACTAAAACTTTCTGCATATCAGCAATAAGGCTGTTTTGCTTTCTTATCATTCATGTGTTCACTGGAGCAGCGCTTTTAATTTCCTTCAACTTTTCCTTTGCACTCACAACTTAGCTGTTTGTGCAACAGGCATAGCTTTCAGCCCATCTTAGCTTTCGACATGCCTTCCTCATGCAGCTTCATCATTTCCAGCTTTGGCTTTAAAGTGAGAGACGTATAACTCTTCCTTTCACTTCAACACTTAGAGGCCATTGTCAGATTATTAGTTGGTCTAATTTTGATGTTGTTGTGTCTCAGTGAATAGAGGCCCAAGGAGAGGGAGAGAGATGGGGAACAGCCGCCATTGGTGCAGTCAAAACATATACAACATTTATCAGTTAAATTTGATGTCTTACAAGTAGTGACTCTGTGGCATCTCGCTACGCTGATGGACAGTGACTGTAATGGGGTTGGAGGGGGGGACCTGATGAAGGGGGTAGTGTAATCACCATAATATTACTCATTTAATTGTAGATTAATGATATCAAAATAAACAAAAAAATTTTTGATGTCTTACATGGGCATGGCTCCTGGTAACACAAAATAATTACAGAAGTAACATCAAAGACCACTGATCACAGATCACCATAATAAATATAATAATGATTATAAACATTTTTAAAAATATTTCAAGAATTATCAAAAAGTGACAGGTGCAAATTGACCAAATGCTGTTGAAAAAATGATGCTGATAGACTTGCTCAATGTGGAGTTTCCACAAACCTTCAATTTGTAAAAAATACAGTATTTGTGAAGCACAATAAAATAAGGTATGCCTGTACTTTACATGTAAATGGACTACATTGGCCAACCAAAAGACATATGGGGGTGACTGGATGAAAAATAAGGCCCGTCTGTATACTGCCTACAAGATACTTCAGATGTAAGAACACACACAGACTGAAAGTGAAGGGACAGAAAAATATTTTTCATGCAAATGGAAACCAAAAGAGAGCTGGGGTAGCTATACTTATGTCAGGAAAAAAAATAGGCCTTAAAACAAAGACTGTAATAAAAGACAAGGATGGGCATTACATAATGATAAAGGGGTTAATATAACAAGAAGATACAATATTTGTAAATATTTATGTACCCACAACCCTAAATGGAGAGATTGACAGCAGTTCAATAACAGAAAACCTTAAGACTTATATCAATGGAAAGAGCATCTAGACAGAAACCAATAAGGAAACATCAGCCTTAAATGACACATTATACTAGATGGACTTACTAGATAAATGCAGAACATTCCACCTAAAAGCATCAGAAGACACATTCCTCTCAAATGCACATGGAACATTCTCCAGGATAGATCATATGTTAGGCCACAAAACAAGTCTCAATTAAATTAATAAGATTGAAATCATATCAAGCATCTTTTCCAGTTGTAATGGTATGAAATTAGAAACCAATTACAAGAAAAAAAAGGAAAAATAACCAATATGTAGACATTAAACAACATGCTACTGAAGAACCATTGGGTCAACAAATAAATCAAAGGAGAAATAGAAAAAAATCTCAAGAGAGTGAAAGTGGAAATACAACATACCAAGACCTTTGGGATACTGCAAAAACAGTTATGAGAGGGAAGTTCATAGCAATACAGGCCTACCTCAAGAAACAAGAAAAAAACTCAAACAATCTAACTTTACACATACTGAAACTAGAAAAAAGAAGAACAAACAAGGCCCCCAAGTTAGTAGAAGGCAGGAAATAATAAATTTATTTGGAGCAGAAATAAATTAAATATAGATTTAAAAGACAATAGAAATGATCAATGAAACTAAAATCTGATTCTTTGAAAAGATAAAATTGACTAACTTTAGCTAGACTCACTAAGAAAAAGAGAGAGCGCTCAAAAACTAAAATCAGAAATAAAAGAAGTTACAACTGATCACAAAGAAATACAAAGGATCATAAGAGACTACTTCGAACAATTATATGCTGACAAATTGAACAACCCAAAAGAAATGGATAAATTCCTAGAAACATACAATCTCCCAAGATTGAATCATGAAAAAATAGAAAATATTACTAGACTTATTACTAACAAGAAGACTGAATCAGTGATGAAAAAACCTCCCAACAAAAAAAACTCCTGGACCAGATGGCTTCACTGGTGGACTCTTCCAAACATTCAAAGATTTAATACCTATCCTTCTCAAACTCTTCCAAAAAATTTAAGAGAGAAGAATGCTTTCAAACTCATTTTATGAGGCCTACATTATCCTGATACCAAAACAAGACAAGGACGCCACAGGAAGAGAACATTACAAGCCAATACCACTGATGAACATGGATGCAGAAGTCCTCAACAAAATATTAGCAAATGAAATTCAACAATATATTAAAAGGACCATACACCATGATCAAGTGGGATTTATTCTTAAGATACAAGAATAGTTTAACAACTACAAATCGATCAATGTGATACACCAGTTTAACAAAATTAAGGATAAAAATCATACGATCATCTCAATAGATGTAGAAAAAGCATCTGAAAAAAATTTAATATCCATTTATGATAAAAACTCTCAACAAAGTAGATATAGAGGGAACATAACAAAATAAAGACCATGTATGACAAGCCCACAATTAACATCATACTCAATGGCGAAAAGGTAAAAGCTTTTCCTCTAAGATTAGGAATGAAACAAGGGTGGCTACTCTCACCACTTTTATACAACATAGTATTGGAAGTCCTAGCCAGAGCAATTAAGCAGGAGAAAGAAAGAAAAGACATCCAAATTGGAAAGGAAGAAGTAAAACTATCACTATTTGTGGATGATGTAATATTATATACAGAAAAACATAAAGACTACACCAAAAAAAACCCTGTTAGAACTAATCAACAAACTTAGTAAAGTTTTAGGGTATAAAATAAATATACAAAAATCTGTTGTGTTTCCATATACTAATAATGAACTATCAGAAAGAGAAATTAAGAAGACAATCCCATTTATAATTGCATCAAAAAGAATAAAATACCTAGAACTAAATTTAACCAAGGAGACACAAGGCCTATACACCAAAAACTGTAAGATACTGATGAAAAAAATTGAAGACAAATAAATGGAAAGCTATTTCATGCTCATAGATTGGAAGATTATTGTGAAAATGTCCATACCACCCAAAGCAATCTACAGATTGAAAGCAATCCCTATCAAAATTCCAATGGCATTTTTCACAGAAATAGAACAAACACTCCTAAAATTTGTATGGAGACCCTGTATAGCAAAAGCAATCTTGAGAAAGAAGAACAAAGCTAGAAACATCACACTCCCTGGTGTCAGACTATATTACAAAGCCATAGTAATCAAAACAGTATGGCATTAGTATAAAAACAGAGACCTAGATCAGTGGAACAAAAGAGAGAACCCCAGAATAAGCCCACACAGATGTAGTCAACTAATTTATGACCAAGGAGCCAAGAATATACACGGGGAAAGGATCTTTTCAATAAAAAGTGTTGGGAAAACTGGGCAGCCACATGCAAAAGAATGAAACTAGACTAGTATATTAACCATGCACAAAAATGAACTCAAAATGGATTAAAGATTTGAATGTAAAACTAAAAACTATTACAATTGTAGAAGAAAACAAAGATGTTAAACTCCTTGACATCAAGTCTTGGCAATGATTTTTTGGATCTGACTCCAAAGTCAAAGGCAGCAAAAGCAAAAAATAAACAAATGGGATGACATCAAACAGTGAAGGACACCATCAATAAAATGAAAAGACAACCTAAGCAATGGGAGAAGATGTTTGCAAATCATATATCTGATAAGGGGTTAATATCTAAAACATACAAAGAATGTATACAAGTCAGTAGCAAAAAAAAAATCTGATTAAAAAATGGGCAGAGGATCTGAATACATGTTTTTCCAAAGAATACATACAGATGGCCAATAGGTACATGAAAAGATTCTCCACATCACTAATCATCAGGGAAATGCAAATCAAAACCACAGTGAAATAACACCTCGCACCTGTTAGAATGGCTATTGTCAAAAACACAAGAAAATGTTGGCAAGGATTTGGAGAAAAGGGAACCTCTGTGCACTCTTGGTGGGAATGTAAATTGGTACAGCCACTATGGAAAACACTGTGGAGAGTCCTCAAAAACTTAAAAATAGAAGTATGATATTCATCAGTTCCACTTGTGGGTATGTATCTAAAGAAAATGAAAAGATCAATTTGAAAAGATATTTGCACTCCCATATTCACTGTAGTATTATTTACAATAACCAAGATATGGATACATCTTAAGTGTCCATCAATGGATGAATGGGTTAAAAAGATGTGTGAGATACACACACAGGCACACACACATGCATGCACACACAGGAATACTACTTGGCCATAAAAAATAATGAAATATTACCATTTGTGACAACATGGATGGACCTTGAGGGTATTATGCTAACTGAAGTAAGTCAAAGACAAATGCTATATGATCTCATATGTGGAATCTAAAAAGACAAATGAACAAGTAAAACAGAACAAAACAAAACTCGGAGATACAGAGAATAGTTTGGTGGTTGCTGTGGGGGGGTGCAAAATGGGTGAAGGAGGCGAAGAGGTACAAACCTCAGTTATAAAATAAGTCGTGGGGAGGATGTACAACATGGTGACTATAGACAATCAGATCATATTGCATATTTGAAAATTGCTAAGGAATAGATCTTGAGTGTTCTCATCACAAGAAAAAAATTTAACTTTCTATGGTGAAGGATGGTAGCTAGACTTAATGTGGCTATCAATTCACAATGTGTACAAGTATTGAATCATTATGTTGTACACCTGAAACTAATATGATGTTATATGTGAATTAGACATCAGTTTTTTTTAAAAGAATTCTATGAGGTAAATAGATACATTGAACTATTCTACCATTGAGGAATTGGGCTCTGTAGACTTAAAATTTCTGATGTTAGTTCATATAAAGAACAAGGAAATTCAAAGTGAAATAGAGGATTTCAAGGAGGTGCATTGTGCTATGATGACATTAGGGTCAAGTTTGAAGCCTCCATAGGATTGGAAAGGATATGGGAGCCTCCATAAACTGGAAACACAGAGCACATACGATCATCTGTCCTCTTGGTTCCTGGGATTTCTGAACCAATCCCAGTATCTCAACCACTTCCTTCACAAACTTTTACATGAGACAAAAACAGAGCTTTAAAAATAGCTTAACACAGAGTTCCTCAGAAATATGCCCAAATTTTCCCAGGCCCCCAAAAGCAGTAAAAGAGCCATCGGCCCACTCCAGCCCTCTCAGCCCAAGGGGGGGGGACTTCGGCCCTTACTGTGAGTGCCATGGAAGACCCTGCAGTGAGTGGAGAATCCTCAGAGGATTTAAGAAGCAGTAAACGCCAGGCAGGAAATGTCCCTCTGTGACAGCAGCAGAGATAAACCTAGGCTTCTCAAAAATCATTTCCATTGAATCAGACCTTCCCAAATCATATTTTAAGGTCTAGCTTCTTTGGTGACCTTTGGGCCTCTCCCCTGTGTTACCTGCTTCCATTTTCCCCACCCACCTGAGCATTTGGCTAGTGTCTCCTTTCTCTTCACATCCCAGGGCTCCAAAAAAGGTGACCAGGCCTGGCTTAGAGACAGCCAGACCTGCTTCTTAGAAAAAGGAGCATGAGTTTCACTGGAGGTTCTCCAATTTCCAATCTAGTCTTGTGCTCAGGTGAGAGGAGAGGACATGGTAAAACATTAGAATATTCTAGAAAATGATTTCCCAAAATACTGTTTTCTGACAGCATCTTTACCTTAGAATTTTCAGGTCCTGAGTTCCACTTCCAAGTACTACTGGGTCAAAAATAAGGGGTGGAAATTGGATTTTAAATTGAGACAATCGTCAGTGCCGCTGAATTTATAGAATTACCAGTAAGCTAGCCTGAAGGAGGCAGCTTTCCTCAAGAAAGGGGCAGGCTTAAGTTGTGATGAAACATCACAGAGCCTTTCTTTTCTCTATCAACAAATTCCCATTTTCCTTGGAAGCAGGGATCTGCAATTCTATCATACAAAGCCGAAGCCCCCTGGCGACATTCCACAAACAGAGGCACTGAAACCCTGAGGGTGGATTAGGAGTTCTGGAGGGAAGTTACCGTATCCCACGGAGACCAGGCCCCAGTCCTTCTCTAACAGCACATCCCTGTACGGTGCCCACCAGCGTGACCCAGACATTCCCACTCCTCATGAGAGATTTCTGTGGCCTCATCCCTGAATGTCAACGGTCCGTGAAATACAAAACAATTTACCAAATGGCTACGGGCAGAGTTCATAATGGAACCCAAGATGAAAACACTTAAAAGAATTGGTTTTGACTTAAGAGAGTGTCCTGAATTATCCAGTAAGATAATTTTTTTACCCAGTACTATTCTTGAACGTATTTTCTAATTCTGAGGAAAGAGGATAAATATGACCTGCACACAAAAAAAAGGACTGGACTTTTCTGGAAGAAAAATTATACAATTAAGGCATCAACACAGTCATATGCATTTTTGACTGTTATATTTATGTCATAGGGTAAATTGTGCGCATTTCTCAGACAAGCTATGGTGAGTCAGAAGTGTACTCAAATTTTATTGTGTTAAAAACAAACTGGAGATTTGATAAAAATACAGATCCTAATTCAGGAGTTCTGGGTAGGGCCTTAGTTTCCACATTTTTAGTAAGCTCATTTTTAGCTAGTGCTGCCACTATCTCTGGTCCAGGCAACACACTTTTGATTAGCACAGAGGTAGAACATGGAGGGAAGAACTCAGAGATGACTTTCAACTGAAAGAGTTTTATGGAATTTACAGGTCTTATAGAACAATAAGCAGAGCAATAAAAATCCTTTTTAACAATTTACTGTATACTAGATATCTTTCTAACTGTTTTGTATATATTGATGCATGAACCAAATAAATACTCTGAGAATAACAGTATTATCCTTCCTCTTTTATGAGAATATTTTGTCAAATATCTAGTAAATGGTAGAGCCTGGGTTTTACTCCAGTTTATCTTAGCTGGAAATTATCTAAAAAGAACACAGACCAATGCACAGAGACGACCCTAGTGAATGTTTATAGCAGTTTCTGTAACTGAGAGGAATAATAGAAAGAAGTTAAGATGGTAACAAGAAAGAGTGGATCAAATAATGTTAACAGTTTATGCACACAGATGTTCGTAAGAATAGACATTATGTACATATTAAAAGTGACAGAGGAGAAAATTTTCAAGGCAGTGAATTCAAGGTTATTTTCAATTGTAGAAATCTTATATATCTACTTTTGGATAACATTCTTTGTATTGTTTAAACACACCAGGGAGACAAACACACACAGTGATATATATTAAGTTGAAGCTACTGTTTCTGAGTCTTTTGTTTCTTTGAAAGCTTTTATCATTAGTAGAGCTATATTTAAGAAATTTAACACACTTGACAGACATTAATAATATGATTCTTATGAACTTTTTTGAAAATACCAAGAACTAATAAAGAAGAGTATGTCTGTGACATAAGTGTGGAATATAATGGAAATTTTCAGGACAGAGGCCTGATGGATTAAAACCTCCACTTGCAAAAGCCAAGTATCTCCCCGTGAACAAAGGTGAGAGCCTTCTTTTTCCAAAGCAAAGTACAAGCAAAGAGAAAATGAAAAGAAAAGGGAGTTTACAGATTAAATATGATGGTTTATTCACATCTCTCAGTAAATCCCTCCAAGACCCTTATTAATGATCAAGGGGAAAATAATAACTTCATAATGGAGGCATCTGGCAGAGAGCCCCTGAACCAAGTGAGTGAAGAGAACATCAGCTGTAATGGGACAAATTGATATCAGATGACTGAAGCATACAGCAGGACACATCACTGCTGTGATATCATTGGTAAAAATAAGTAAAGAAATCATCATATGAATCATGAAAAGTAAGTCAGCTTTATGCAAATTTCACTCGTACCTCCCATGTTCTGTAACTCTAATGCTGCGTTTAAATACTAGCAAGTCTTTCTTACCAAGATAGAGAGAAAGCCTCTTCTAATTAAAAATTATATATTAGCACCTCTTTTCTGAGCCCCTCTGGGTTCAGCCACATCTGTGGGTCTCCTCCCTCTGCCTGCACACATCAGAAATGAATGCCCTGACTCGTGACTGGTGTCCCTCTCCTGTAAACAGGAGCATATCACTGTGATGGGTGACCAGCTCCCAGGATGCTGCAGAGAAATGGACACCTACCTCCTCATTGCTAGCCCATTCCATCCCAAACCAAAGAGATGTCCGTAGCAGGCAGGAGCCTGCAGATTCACAATTCTGGCTTCACCTGCCAGCACAGAGTGACTCTCAGGTGGCTGGGTGTTTCAAAAGATGAGGACAAAATAATGTATTTCTGAGCATCCCTAACCTGCCATTCGTGACTCTGGCTCACGAAACCGAAGAATCAGATGCAAAACTGCAGATGGGGAGCTGGGCTGCTGCCCTTCACAGATGCCAAGGCTGAGCAGCTGAAGGTGGCATTTTAAAAACCATCCACACTTCAATTAACCAGAACCTGGCGGGTGGGACGGTCTCTTCTGATAAGCCGATTTCCTGATTTACCAGGCATAAGCTTAAAAAAAGAAAGAGTCTTCCTAAAAAATCTTCCTAGAACGTGCTTGCCTCCTTTCCTGATCTAGGGATTAAATGGTAGTGAATACAATTTAATCTTTTCTACCAAGAATTTTCAGGATCCTTTGCTGCAGGTTTAAAAGGCATGGAAAAATAGTGACCTCAGGACATGCCCGGAGAAGGTTTTTAATCCCTACTATCAGCTTGTTTCCTTGTGCTTTGCCTTTTTTTTTTTTCTTTTCAAAGTGAAGTGCCGAGAAAGGAATCTAGTTATGAATTCTGGGTTTGGAAGGTCCTAGCGGAGGCATTGCTGTAACTGCAACCCCTTCCCATTTTTCTCTGGAATCCCCTGGTAGGTGCAGAGCAAAAAAGTATCTGTTGAAAGAATGACTGAATTCCTCTGAAGATACAGAGTGTTTGCGGTCACAGTGTCTGTCCCTCGGGGACATTTATCTGGTGTATGTCACATACTCCAGTCTCACGAACATCAGCCCTGGCATGGACTGCCGGTCCCCCCAGATGGGTCAGGGACATGCTGATCCCTTTGTTGGCTCCTGGCCCTAAAGACTCGGAGACCATTCTCCTGCTAGTGAGAAAAAGGGAATATGGTTTGGGCTGGGGATTCTGACACTTGTTCTGATCCCTGACAGGCCACATTAAACTCAAGGCTGTCACCACCACACAAGGGCACAAGGAAAGGAAATAAAGAAGCCTGCACAGAAAGGAGGAGAAGAGGGGGAAGACTTGGCTTCTCCCTTTGCACTGGGACCATGGGTGGATGACACCAGGTCACTGATGTGGCATGAGAGAGAGACCAGGAAGACGGGTGCTGGCCCATCAGACCATCAGGGATAGCAAGCCAATAATGATCTTGGAAGGGACCTTGGAAAACATCTTGTCTGACCCCTGCTTGGTGTTGGAGCTCACCAGCTAGCCCAGGGCAGAGGAGAGTCCAGCAGAGCCCTTGCACTCTCTGTGAAGTGGTTGAGGCCTGTGCCCTCTCGCTGCAGTTCTGTGTGAGCTGGACCTCTTCTGGGCATCAGAGTTGAGATTGGAATGTGCTCATGCGTGAGGCTAGGGAGGGGCTCTGGGGTTTGCCTGGCTGTGGTTTGAAATTGGTGTCCTCTCTCCAGATTCCTGGGACTTCAAGCAGTCCACACGCAACATCTCCCCCACCATCAACCAGGCCAACATTGTGGACTTGCACCCTGCATCCGTGTACAGCATCCGCATGTACTCCTTCAACAAGATCGGCCGCAGTGAGCCGAGCAAGGAGCTCACCATAAGCACGGAGGAGGCTGGTGAGCACCTGTCCCTGGCACCCCTGCCCCGTGACCTTGGGGATCAGAGACATCGGGGGCCCACGCCCACCCTGTTCACTGGCACTGGGTTTGCGGTCAGAAGAGAGGAGGAGAGATGCCAGGACGTTTGTCTGTGTCTGCCTGTGGGTGGCTGAAGGCTCTTGTGCTTGTTCTTTTTCCACTGAGGGGCTAGATGCTGGGCTGTGGGGAGCTGTCCACGGTCCGTCCCCCCCCCCTCTGGGGACACAGGAGCTAGATGTGCAAAGGTTTGGGTACTCATACCATGGAGTTTTCCTGAAAGTTTAAACAAGATTTCTCTCCCTTTATTTTCTTTATTTGTTCTTGCGAAATATAAAATAATGCAAAAAGTACATATAACGTATGTGCAGTTTTACAAATAATAAAGTAAAAACTGGAATAACCAACACTCATTATCAATTATCAGCATACCAGAGACCCAACCTATGCCCCTTCTCAGTCACAGCCCCATCACCCCTCTCGAACTGAACCAAGTATCCTCTCTTGATTTTCTCTTTTATGCTGTCACCGCAGTGTATGTGCACGTGAACCATGAAGTGTAGTTTTGCCTGCTTTCCAATAGAATGCATCCATGAAATCATACTTCATATATTCTGTGTCCTTCTTGTTTTGGCCAATATTATTTTCATCTGTTGGCCCATTCTATTGTACATGGGCTTTTGGGTTGTTTATAGTTTGGCACTGGGAGCATTCCTGCATGCTATAAAACAGGGTCATGAGTTTCTCTGGAGGAAATTATTTGGAGAATTATAGTCATCAGATAAGCATACTTCCACCTTTATCTAAAAATAACAAAATGTCTCCCAGAGTGTTGTACCAATTTGGTCCCCCCTGACCAGTGTGTAAGAGTTCCTGCCATTATCCACCCTTACCTACAATGCATCCTATCAGACTTTTTAAAAACATTGCCAGCCTACTGGATGTGGAGTAGTGTCTGTCATTATTCGCTATATTTTCAGCAAATTATGGAGAATGAAGAGGAAATTTATTTATTCTTTCTTTCTTTTTTTATTAAGGTATCATTGATATACAGTCACATGAGCAACATTGTAAAGAGGAAATTTAAATGCTGTGATCATTTCAGGGGGATTCAAACCCAGGTTCTCTGCTTTTACACATGAGCTTTTCTTCCTCCTCAGCAGTCCCCCAGCTCAGGAGGAAGGAGTGAGAACACAGGGCTCTTTTCTTCCAAGACTTGGCTTACAGTGTTGTTTCTTCCCTACCCCCTACTCCCAGCTCCTGACGGACCTCCCATGGATGTCACCTTGCAGCCAGTGACCTCACAGAGCATCCAAGTGACCTGGAAGGTAAGTGAGGTCAAAGGAATTTCCACTGAAGTGCCTCCTTGCCTCTTTCCTCCTCAGCCCAGGAATGGAGCCCCAGCAGGCTGCTAGTCCCTGGCCTCTCATAATGCCCATGCCTGCTTTTGCTCAACCCAGTAAGGCCAGAGGGGCGGAAAGAGAGGAAGATGAAGATCCAGGGCTCCCACCAGTCCCCTCCCCCTCTCCACTGTGGCTCTCTGATGGGGGCCCTTGCCTGGGGTGGGGAGGAGGTGGCAGTGCCAAGGAGGGAAGAAGGCCTGTCGTCCAAACCCCACAGGCTGTGGAACGTCAGGAGTTGGATTTGATTTTGTGCCAAGTTGAAGGGGGGCCTGTGGGTGATGGGGGATGATAGGACAGGGTCTCCCCGTCACCTGGGCCCTGTGACTGGAGCTGGCAGGTACAGTGAGGCGGTCCCCCACCTTCCCATGAAAACCAGGATGAAAATAACTATCCTCCCTGCCTCTGGGGGTGGAGGAGCTGTAGAGAAAACAGCCCAGTATGTACAGCAGGCTTTCTAAGGGGCAGAGGGCTGTGAATTCTGGAGGGCATCTGAAGAACCTGTCACTTGGGGAAAATCTTGAGCAAGACCAAGAAACGCTTTCCTTGGTAACTTTGGCCTTGTCACTACATCCCAGCACACAAGGGACGACTCTCCTGGTGGCCTCCTGCTGCCCTGCATGTCCCTGTCGCCAAGGATTTTCTTACACTGATTTATCTGACCCTCTGTTCCTGCGGGGTGGCCAGAGGAGACACTTTTATCCCCATCCGTTAGAGGAGGCCATGGCATAGAAATGGGAGGGGACTTGACGGTGGCCATTCAAGTAGTGACGGGGCAGAACTTAAAAGCCCATAGTCCAGAGCCAGAGCCCCAGCCCAGTCTCCCCACCACGGCCCAGTGCATGGAGTTGGGGAACAGAGAGCTTTCTCAGGACCCTTCTTGGAGCTTTCCCATCTCAACAGTGGGAACCGGGCAGCTGCCTCATCTACACCTGGGATCAGATGTCCGAGGTCATTCTCTGAGTCTTTAGTCCTCCTCTGGGCTAGCAAGGGAGACTTGAGAACGGGAGAGATTCAGAAGGGCCTAGCGATATTTTCCCTATAAAGACTGCATTCTTGTGCGCACACATTCAGTCTCCTACATATTCACACGCAAACACAGCAGAGCCTAGGTCCTTAGAGAAATGGCCAGGGTGGAAATGGGCCGTTGGTCCTTCCTACGGACCAGCCCACCTAGTAGATGCTTGGAGCCATGATCCCCCTGCAGGTTCAGATCTGAGCTCCGGGGCTTTCCTCAGAAATAGGGGAGGGGGCGCCGAGCCCAGAGTCCAATCCCCAAGTGTTGTCTGCATTCTGGTGTTGGACCCATTTCCTAGGAATACTCAAGGAAGCCAGGAGGTGGGGACAGCGAGCAAAAAAGTATGTAAAACATTGAAACATTTAGCTACCAAGCTCCAACCTGGAAGTCAATAAAAATTTAGAATCAGATTTACTTCTCCAAAGTCACATCGTGAAAAATAAAATTGATTGGAAAGTTAGAAGTTCAGAATGAACCAGCTCATCAATAAATTATGGCCTGACTTCTCAGGGGGATCTTTTTTAAACACCAAGAAACAGATTAATGAAAAATAAAGATTCACTTGAAAGATAAGTCACTTCATTTTAAGACTTTTTCTGCCAGATGGGTTGCCACTGCTTTATGACATAAATTTTCTGTCAGCCCTATTGATTCCTTAATGCTTCAGAGAAATATTGTTAAGATTGATTTAAATCCTGAGTATGCCTGTAGCGGGTTGGGGGCAGTGTAGCAGAGGAGAGAGACGGAGGAGGAAAGAAAAAGAGAAGGGAAGAAGAAGGGGAAAATCTGTCAGGATTTAAGTGAATATGTGACGATAGGTATGTACATAGCAGTGTGGCTGGAGGCCTGTCCAAGGCCCTCCACCAGTGTATGTGGATGTGAATGACGGCTGGGTGGTGCTGCGTCCATCTTGTTATACTGGTGAGTGTCGATATGGACGTGTATATGTCACATGAAAGTATGTATCAGTGTCAGACACAGGCTCTTGGAGATATGTTTGTGTCTGGAATAGATGTCTCTATGTGTGTGAGCGTGCAGAGACCGAATTCTTTGCCCACTTACAAACCAGCGAAGAGGACAGCCCGGTGTAAAGAACGTTATTCAGGCATTAACCACAAGTCAAGTCAATAAAATGCACACACACACCTATTGAGTGAACTCAAAACAATTATGTTAAATTAAAAACTTCATTTTATGGCATTAACAGTGAGCTTTAAAGTGCAACTCATTTAAAACATTCATTGAATTTGAAGGGGAAAAAAACAGTGGGGCTGTTTTACTAACTTAATTGCTTTTGATCTCACTATTTTTTAGTACAATAAAAGGTGGGCTTTTAAATTAACTTCATTGTCTTTAAAACCCTGATTCAAGTTGTTTTTATAGGCAGCGGGGTGGGCGCTCACCCTCAATTCATAGATGGGCAGGCCGCTCATTAAAGGAGCCCATTTCTGTTTGTGGTTCTCTGTGTATCCAGCTGTGGGTAGGGCGTGAATTAGAATGCTTGCTTTGACGGGTCGGGATGTGTGTGTTCGTGGTTCAGGCTGTGAGATGTATCAGGGTTGTGTGTGTGTGTGTGTGTGTGTGTGTGTATCTTTGTGTATCAGCGTTCAAGCTTGGCGTGAAGGTATGTTTTCCAGCCCCCAGGCTCATGCCAGTGGATTTTTTTGTTAGTCTGGCTGACTGCAATCAGCCCTTCTTTCCTGCCAGCCTGTCCGGAGCTCCAAAAAGCCCCCTTCTCATCTTCCTGCCTATCTCTGTCCCTCCACCTAGGGGCTGGCTTCAGGGCTTGGCCCTCAACACAGCACAGCACACAGCCAGGATGTCCAAGGCAACCCAGCCACATGCCCTAAGTGGGCCTTGGGCCCACACCAAAGTCAAGATTCTTGTATAATATAGTTGATATATTATATTATATTGGTTTCAAGTGTAAAACACAGGGATTCGACAGTTATGTACATTACTAAATCCCCCCTATAATCAATGTAGCTACCATTTATCCCCATACAAAGGTATTACAATACTATTGACTATATATGCCCTATGCTTTTTTTTTAATTGTGGTAAAATACACATACCATTTTATTTATGTAAAAAATTTACCATTTTAACCATGTTTATATGTACGGTTCAGTGACATTAAGTATATTCACAGTGTCATTGGCCACCACCACCATCCATCTCCAGAATATTTTCATGATCCTAAACAGAAACTCTGTGCCCATTAAAAGCAACTCCTCCCCCACCCCCTCCATCCAGAGTCCCCAGTAAACCTCTATTTTACTTTCTGTCTTTGTGGATTGGCCTATTCTAGGTACCTCATAGAAGTTGTGACATAAAATATATATCTCTGTTGGGTCTGGCTTATTTCATTTAGCATGTTTGCAAGGTTCATCTGTGTTGCAGCATCTGTCAGAATTTCATTTCTTTTTAAGGCTGAATAATATTGCATTGCATGTATTTAGCACATTTTGTTGATCCATCATCCGTCAGTGGGCACTTGGGTTGTTTCCACCTTTTGGCTGTTGTAAATAATGCTGCTGTGAACGGGAATGTACAAATATCTGCTCGCGTCTCCACCTTCCCTCCTTTTGGGTATATGCCAAGGAGTGGCATTGATGGATCCTATGGCAATTCTATATTTTATTTTTGAGGAGCACCAAACTGTTTTCCACAGTGGCTGCACCATTTTGCATTCCCACCAGCAATGCACAAGAGTTCCAGTTTCTCCATATCCTCGCCAATACTAGCTATTTTCCATCTTTTTGATAATAGCTATCCTAGTGGGTGTGAAGTGGTATCTTGGGACTCTCTCTTTTTGTTCCCACAAACCACTCACCTCCCTCTCCATCTGGTTACTCTTTGTCTACCACTCCCAGGCTCCCAAGCCCATACCAAATGATACTCCTATTCCTTCTTTCAATCAATAAATATGTATTGAGGGCCTGCTACGTGCCAGGCATCATTTGAGACTCTAAGAGTGTAGCAAATAAACAAAACAGGCAACACTCTTCACCCTTATGGCGCTGACGTTCTGGTTGGGACAGATAGTCATAACATATATAGAGTGCCAGACGATGCTCTGTGCTGTGGAGGAAAATAAAGCCAGGAGGAAAAGTAAGGAATACTGGACAGAGGGCAGGGAGCAGTCTTACGCAAAGAGCTTAAAGAAGGCCTCATTAAGAAGCAGCATTTCAGCAAGGACACTGCAGAAGGGAGGTGGCACGTTTTGTGGCGAGCCAAGGAAGGCATGTGCCCCTGAGGTGGAAATGTGCCTGGTGTGAACGGAGAGAGGTCAGGGTGCTAAAGCGTCAGAGGCACGGGGAAGAGGAGATGGGTCCTAGAGGCAACAGAGGTCAGATCAGGTAGGGTGGGTGGCCCTTGGAGGCCTTTGGCTTTCACGCTGAGTGAGCTGGGGGCCTCTGAAGGGTTGGGTGTGGAGAACTGGCATGGTCTGATTTGGTTTCCATCATCTCAGATTGTCGCTGTGCTCTCACCTCCCCTGCCTCTTACCCCATGCTCACAGGCGCCCAAGAAGGAGCTGCAGAACGGCGTCATACGGGGCTACCAGATCGGCTACAGAGAGACCAGCCCTGGCAGCAACGGGCAGTACAGCATCGTGGAGATGAAGGCCACTGGGGACAGTGAGGTCTACACCCTGGACAACCTCAAGAAGTTTGCCCAGTATGGGGTGGTGGTCCAGGCCTTCAATCGGGCTGGCACAGGGCCCTCATCCAGCGAGATCAATGCCACCACCCTGGAGGATGGTGAGGGCACCAGCAGAGGGTAGTGGGTACAGACCCCAGCCGTAGGCAAAGCCAAACTGCCAGGGAGGGCTTGGGATGCTTCAGGGTCCTGTTGGTCACACTGGCTCCCTGGATCCCTCCATCTCTTCTTGCCCATTGGCTTCTCAGAGACGCCGGTCCATGGGGCACCCCGGGCCTCTCAGTCCACTGGCGGGCTCTCAGTCCCTCGCTTGCTGATGCTCTGCCCATCAGCTTTCCTGTTCACCTCTTGGTCCATGTGAGCACCTGTCACCCATCTGACTCTCCATCCATGCTTCTCTCTCCCTTGTTCTGGCCCTTCCTCTCTCCCTCTGTCCCCAAGCTCTTTCCTCTAGGCCCTGGGTCCCGTTTCTCCTCCTTTACAGTCTCCAGGTTGGAAAAAGGGCAGAAGCTACTTCTGGGCTGGAACCTGTCCACCATGTTTTAGGGACTTGAGATGACACTGGGGAGTCAAGAAACCCCAAGATCCATGTGGCAGAGAATCCAGAGCCCAATTTTTAAAACTTGATTCTTTGAGGACCAGGGAGGACTCCAAACCCTGATGAGTAAATTAAGGGGCCCAGCTTCTCGGAGGGGGGTTCGGAGGAAGCAGAAATGTGCCTGCTCTCCAAGCACAGAGAAAAGCCGGCTGGTACTGGGCCTGTGCCAGGTTGAGAGAAGAGACATTTCCCTTGATGTCCCCCAGCTCTCAAAGAACCAAAGAAAGAAGCAGAGCGTTCTCCCAAGCTTCCTCCTTGATGCCCCAATCCAAAGCCAGAGTCTGAGATTAAAACCTGTCACTGAGGCAGAGCCTGCCCCCTGCCCAGGAAGGGGACTGACTACCTGGTGAGCACAGTGCCACCGCCCTATGGCCCATCAGAATACCTAGCATTCCACCATTAGAAAGTAATTATTTGGGGTTCAGCCATGTCTTCTCCCCAACTTGTCTTCTCTGAAAATGCAGACACCTTTGGGAGGGAGGGTGTGTCAGGTCAGAAACCCCTGAGAGTAGATTATCTCATACCAGTGTTCTTAACTTTGGCCAAACTGGACTTACCTGGGGAGCTTTAAAAATACTGAGGCCCAGGCTTCATCCCCAGAGAATTTCTCTGGGGCACAAGCCAGGCTTTGGGATGGAGCAGATTTCCACAGTCCTGGAGCACTGGACCCCCAGGAGAAAGGGAGAACACAGAAGGAGGGAAAGGTGCCAAGCAAGCAGAGAGGTGGGGCGGAGGAGCCCAGCGGGGTGGGAGGCTGCCAGGCACGGTGCCCTCCCCGCCCCCCACCCCTCCCAACAGCCCCCTCCCCTCCGTGATGCTAGCGGCTGGCCTGGCTGGGTTGAGGGCGATCAGCCGTCACCTCTTAGTACCAGCAGCGCTGATCGCAAGCCTGTCTCAAACCTGAGCCTGCAGCCAGCGGACTCCCCTGGAGGGCTCTGACAGATCTCTGGACCCTCCCCCAGCAGGTCTGGGGTGGGGTCGTGGGTTTGCATTTCTAATAAATCCCCAGGCCCTGTGGCTGCTTGATGCAGGGAGCCCCTGTGGGAACTGCAGCAAGCCTGCTAGCTCATTCCCCATAAAGAGGAGCCCAGGTTCGCGGAGTTCAGCAAGCTGTCCGGGTTGCCTGTCCAGTAAAGGGCAGAGCCCAGGTCAAAATGCAGGTCTGGCCCCGAATCCCACACTCCGTCTCTTTCACCCTGCTGTCATCCTGCTTGGGAGTCAGGCTGGACGCAGGGTCGGTGGCTGGGCGCGGGGCTCGGGGAGCCAGGTCCTGGGGGAAGGCCGCCCCGAGCCCACACCCGCGAGCTCCTGTCCACCCAGGCCCCCGCCAGGACCCCCCTGGCCTCCCTCAGAGCACCGCCTCAGGGAGGGGGAGCAAAGGGGCTGCAGCTCCCACCAGGGAGAGGGCATCCGCTGTGGGGCCATTTTCAAAATAAAAGAGGAGAAGGGGAGCAAAGTTTCCAGCAGCATTTGCTCTGCAGTTTTTCATACTTAATTAAGGCCCTCGTTAGCCTGTCAGATCCTGATCGTTTCCTGGCAATATTAGTACTCCTCCTGGGGTATTCAAGGGCCCCTGCTTTAGCAATAGTGTCTTTACCATAATTATATTACCTTCATTTTGTTCCGGCGATCTGTATTAGTTTATTACACTGGGTCCCTAATTACATGGTGCTTATATTTTTACACCTTAGTAATATGAAACAATAATCATTCTCAAAGAGGATCGTTAGGATGATGTATTATCATTTAAATGCTCATAAAAATTAGAGTTGCCTCTTGTGGGGCAACAGGACCCAATTACCTTCCACCCAGCCCGTGCTTCTCTCCCACCCAGAGTGAGGCCCCTGCAGCCCCCGCCTCGGCCCCCAGCAACTCAGACGCCAGCGGGAAAGGCCACCAAAGTTCTCCCTGGCCAAGGTGGCCCCTGGGGCCTGGTTGTCCCCACCCGACCCCCAGACAGGGGAGCTGCACAGGCCCAGCCCTGCAGGGGGACCTAGAATAGATCAAAGGCCACTCTGGCGTGGCAAGGATTAAAGGCTGGGCGGGCCAGCAAAGTGGTCTCAGAGTGTTTTCCAATCACCAGGGGCATCTGCTGTGGCCATGTGCAGGGACAGGGGACAAAGGTGTAATGGTCCCCGAAGTCCTAACGGGGTCTAGGAAGCCTCTCCACCCCCTCACCGGGGTTAACTGAGTCCCTTTCCTTCCTCTCCTTCCCTTCAGCTTGGCACAAGGACCCAGGGTGCCTAAGCCAGGCCATGGTTCAGACCCCCTGGTCAAATGACACAGGCCAGGTGGCCATCAGTTACAGATCCCTCCAGGGCGGGCTCGGAGGGCATCTGGGTTCTGTCCCGCACCCCCAGAGGTGGACTCCTGCCCAGAGTCCACCACCCCCTTCCACGGCTTTCACCCAGAACCAGGAATGTGCTACCTGGAGAGCAAGGAACCAAGTCGATAAAGTCCCCATGTGCCCCTATGCGAGGAGGACACTCAGCTCACCCCCGGGCACCCGGCCCAAACTCTCAGACTCTCAGAGCAGAGGTCCTTCCTCCCACTGTCTCTCCCGAAGGCCCTCGGGCGGGGGCAGGTGGCCAGGACACCTATGTTGTGCTGTGTCTCCCTGACGGGGCCTCCGGTTCTCCCTGCCCCACCCCACGCAGTGCCCAGCCAGCCCCCCGAGAACGTCCGGGCCTTGTCCATCACTTCTGACGTGGCTGTCATCTCCTGGTCGGAGCCCCCGCGCAGCACCCTCAATGGTGTCCTCAAAGGCTACCGGGTCATCTTCTGGTCACTCTACGTTGATGGGGGTGAGTCTGCTGGAGTCATGGCCGGGTCTCAGGGGGAGTGGGGGAGGCGGGGGGTCTGCGTCCACGCTGGATTAGAGCTGAGCAGCTTCCCATGGATGTCAGGGGGAGGCGCCACTTCTCCCCGGCCAGAGCCAGGGGCCAGGTGGGCAGTGGACATGGACACCTGTCTGGGTGGGGCAGGGACACCAGCTGCTCCTGGCGGTGGCGTGTATGGGATGACTGAGGGGTGATACGGGCATTTGGCCTAATGTAATGTGTTGATATTAGGCTTTTACGGTTGTATCAGTCAAGCTCCCAGCAGGGAACGGCTGGCACACTCAAACGGGGCGATTGAGGAGAGCTTGATGGAGGCGCTGCTCTCAGGGGGCTGAGGAGGAAGGTGGGCACCTGAGACTGGCACGAGCATCAGCCATCCCCGCCTGGCCTGCACGGGCCGGAGGAGGAAGCAGGTCCACGAGCACCTAGGGAGAGCTGCCCTTGACCGGCAGCTAGGCACGCAGTCCGGGCACCTGGCCTGAGCAGGACCTGGAGAAGGGCACGCGGTGGAGCTGGGAGTAGGAACGGCAGAGGGAGGAAGCCCAGGACAGCGGCCCAGCCCTATGGGTGCCTTCCTTGCCCTGGGAGGCGCTGGTCCAAAGAGGCGGTGCAGCCCACAGACACGGATGCCCCACCCGCTGGCGGACACACAGGCCTGGCAGTGTCAGGAAGGCTGCAGCCGTGTGAGCCCGAGGCCCAGCATCCCAGGCAATGGAAATGTTCCCCTGGGAGGCAACAAAGGCCACAGTGAGTCCGCCTCCCCGGGTCCTGAGCCTTCTGCCAGCAGCCCCCAGGCCCCTGACTTCTTTCCTGGAGGACCTGAGACTCCGGCTCACCATCACCTCTCCGGGGCGGCCACCCTCCCCTGGCCTACCTGGAGGCATCCTTCCCTGCCAGCAGCTCCACTGTGCAGGTGTCCGAAGGTTACAGAGGCCCGGAGCTCAGGGGGTTGATCTCTGAAGGTCTCCCAGGTTCTTAGGCTATGAGACGGCCTCACATATTTGTGCTGAGCCAGGTAAGGGGGGGCCCCTCACTTTCCAGAGCTCCTTTCCTCCTTTCTAAACCTGTGAGCTTCCCAGCTCAGCCCCTCCAGGTAAGGAAGGCACTGGCCTCTCTAAGCTCCAAAGGCTCCCTGGATTGTGGGCCACACTGCCCCGTTCCTGGGTCTTCCCCTGGCTCCAGCCCTGGACAGGCGGACCCTGGGTTCTGACCTCCTAGGAAAGGAAGGTTGCGCTGCTCAGGCCTCCGAGGCCCCCCCTGCACCAGCCTGGAGGCCCCTCAAGCCGGACATGGTGTTCTCACTTCAGGGCCCTGGCTCACTGCTGCCCTCCCAGGCCAGGCCCACTACCTTGGGCCCTTCGCCTGCCCCGGGTCCCCAGCAAGGTGCTGGGGTGGGTTAGCAGGCCCTCATTGACTAGGTGGTCTGTCCTCAGCCAGTGTCTGAGCCTGTCTTTCTGAAAACCCAGGAGTCCCTGTGGGAGGGCTCCCAGTTCAGAAGCCTGTCACCTTTTCTCCTTCTAAGTCCCTGGCCCTCCCATGGGACGCCCTCCCTAAGCTCTCCTTCAGCGCCTACGGCCAGTCCCTTGGCAGAGCCTGGACGAGGCATCCTCAAGGAGCCGGAGGGAGGCGTGGCTTCCTGGCTCTGGCTGCCAGCTCCACCAGCCTCACCCAGGTCCCCTGTGCGGGTTCTTTGCAGGGAGCATGTCCTCTGTTGGGGGGAGAATGTAATGGGGACCTTAGCCCCCTTAACTGCTGAGAGGCCTGGGTGCTGGCCCAGGGGCCGGCAGAGGCAGGGAGGCCGCCTCCACCTGCCACAAGTCACCCCAGGCTGGTGCTCTGCCTAGGGCGAGCTGAGGGGGAGGAGGACCTGCCGCTGGTCATCCCGCCTGGCCTAGGCTCCCATCTGAATCCAGGTCCCTCCTGGGGTCCTCACATGGAGAGGCGATTGGGTGGAAGAGGGGGAGAAGTTTCTTGGAGAGATGGATGTATTCTCAAGGAAGTAGTCTATTAAGTATCTATCTATTCTTAATATTATTGTATTAAGTTGGCCTTGGCGCCAGGCCAGCTGGTGGCTGAGGCCAGGCCAGTTTATACCACTCGCCCTGGTTGGGCTGCATGGTGAGAGAAGGGGCCTGAGAACAGTGCCCCCAAGTCTGCGCCCACGTACCTTGAGGGGAAGGGCCCCCGAGTCACCACACCACGGAGCCGAGGCCTGAGCCCAGGGAAGCAGGCCTGACCGGGGCCCTGGCCGGCAGGGGGACAGCAGCAGGGAGGCTGGGGCGAGGCCAGCCTGGGCCTCACTCAGAGGCTGTGTTTCCCCTGCAGAGTGGGGTGAAATGCAGAACATCACCACGACGCGGGAGAAGGTGGAGCTGCGAGGCATGGAGAAATTCACCAACTACAGCGTGCAGGTGCTGGCCTACACCCAGGCCGGGGACGGTGTGCGCAGCAGAGTGCTCTGCATCCAGACCAAGGAGGATGGTGGGTCCTGTCCCCCAGGCCAGCCCCTGCGGAGCACTGCCCTCGAGCCGCCCCACCGCTCGCCCCACCCTGAGGAGAAGGGCAAGCACCCCCTTCCTTTCCCTGATTCATTGTAGGGTGGCCCTGAGGGTCTGGGGCCCTGCACCGGGAGAACCCAGCTCACCAGAGGCAGCGGCGAATGCCCCGGGGCTCGTGCACAAGCACGACCCCCGCAGCACCGGGGCCAGGCCAGGTAAAGCCTCTCCTCCCACCCCACCCCACAGGTGTCCCTGCAAGGTTCTGTCCAGTTTCCTCTGGATACACATGGTTGGGATTAGAGAACAGGAGCGTCACCCCACACACCCTGGGTTAGGGGCATGGCAGGGCCCCCGAATGGGCCAGGCCCCAGATGCCAGGGTGCCGGCCTGGCTCTCAGGGAGGGGAGGGGATGTGCCTCCATTTGGAGTTTTGGTCTCAAAGCCCTTTCCCAGCGGGGCAGAGCTAGGGGGAAAACCAGAAATAAGGAGCCAACCTCAAGGGTAGAGTGACAGCATGAGGGGGTCGGGGAGGATGGGAACTGAGCCAACCCAGGAGAGAAGAGCTGGGAGGCCGGACTTCCAGCCAGGACCCCATTCGCCCAGAGTGCGTGTCCAGGAGGCACCATGTGTGACCACACGCAGCTCAGGGCTCCTGCTTCCAGCCCCGCAACTTTCTTCCCAACTCACCCCAATCCCATCACTTAAACGTCCGAGCCAGTCCTATGTTTGGAGAGGCTGTTCACGTGAAGAGCAGCCGGTACACGAAGGGCACTTAATACACGGCTGCCTTCCCACTCAGCCATTATCTCAAAGGACACAGAGACCCATGGTGCAGGTCCCATCCATACACTGAGGTGGAAGGTGCTGGAGGGGCTAGAGGAGTTAAAGGACTGATGGTGCGGGGTCCCCGAGCGGGCCAGCACTCGGGTCGGGACCGGCTCCCACCCAGCTGAACGCCCCCCATGCTCCCTGTTTCCATCAGATCAGCCCCCTGCCCACCTCAAGCTCTGAGCAATTAAATATTTACCAACATGCCTGCCCTACTTTTCCCATCATTAATCCCCCTAGAAGGGAACTCTGGGCCCCCAGACTTCTTGCGCCGTCTTCTGATGCAAGGCCTAAACACCTCCACATTTTAACTGATCAAAGAGAGACCTCACAAGGGAATCCAGTGGTCAGGGGCCACCTTCCCTCCCCGCAAGGAGCTCCCAACCCTGCGCCCTCGAGCTTCCTGCGGAGCCACATGCAGGGATGCACCCAGGCAAGGGCCAGGGCCCCAGATGACAGCGTTGCCGGGCGGAAGGAGCCGTGGTATGCCCCGGCCCTGTCATTTATTGAAAGTCCTTTAGCCTTCCTGAAATGTCCAGTGCTGGCCAGTGGCAGTTGCTTTATGGCCGCCGGGCGCTGGCAGGGGGATGACTGCTCCCAGGGGCCCTGATGCCAGGTAGCAAGCAGTATGGCCCTTTCAGAGGTGAGGAGACAGGCCTAGAGAACTGAAGCAGCTTACTGAAGGTCACTCAGCAAATAGGTGGCAATTTAAGGCTTTCTCGCCCCCATAGCCTCCATACTTTTCAACATACCACTTGTGTCAGTTAGGAGGAGGCTTTGGTTGTGAGTAATACACCTAAGGAAAGACGTAAGCAATAAGCGTACTTATTATCACACATGTCAAGAAGCCCTGAGTGGGGCAGCGGCAGGGCGGCTCCCGCAGGGGTTCCCACATGAAGCGCCCCTCAGCATGCCGGCTGTCCCTGCCTGGATTTCAGGATGCCTGCGGCTCCGGGCATCACACCAGGCGAGACTGTGTTCAGAGTGAGAAGCGGTTTCTTCCTATGTGCGTGCCTCTCCTGGCAGTGAAGGCACCTTTCCCAGGAACCCCCACAGCAGATGTATCTCCATTCCCCATTGGCCACAGTGGGACAACATGCTCTTGCTGAGCCAGTCACCAAAAGAGGAAAGAACTTATCGTGGCTGAATTCCCCCAGCATGTTAAATCCTCTGGCGCAAGTGATGGGGACAGCCTTCTCTGAGGGGCGGAGGAACAGTGAGGCTCTGTGTGCAAGGAATAGGAAAGAATAGTGGTGACGGGGTATGCCCTCGACCTCGTCTACTCCCCCAGGGCTGCCCCACCTCCAGCAGATTCTCCCATGTGTAGGTTACCATTGTTACAGTTATTTCTCAGCTGACTCGGAAAGCAGATAGGTCCACGCTCCAATTCCAGCTCTGCCCTGGAAGCTTGGGCAAATATCCTAATAGGAAGGCCCTGTGACTCCCTACCTACCACCACCCCATCCCTCAGGATCTTGCATTTTTCCAAAAGAAAAAAAATCAGGAAATCTAGAGAAAAGCAAAAGAAATAAAAATATATAAAATACAAACATATAAATTCAAGCTCGTTCCCTAAGGATAGATCTTTCCATCTGGGCTTGGTTTCAGGATGGCTTGGCTGGTCTCAGTTCCTGAGCAGCAGAGCCCATTACCTACTCCCCACCTCCCCTGGGACTACCAAACCTAGCCACACGGCCACAAAGGGAAAGCTGAGTTGTATTTTAGATTGTGTTAGAGATCCTCGCTGAGGAAGAGGCTTGACTAGACTCCTGTCTTAGGACAGTAACACCTGTAGAAGTGTGGAGGACAGATCATAGGAAGGGAGAGGAGGATGGGGACTAGTGTCAGGCCTGTAAGAGCCTGTGGGCATCGTGGCAGAGAAGAGGAAGGTGTGCATTGGGGCAGCAACCGTGAGGAGGAAGGGAGAGGGAGGGACAGGTTCAGAGGAACGTAGTGGAGGGTTTCCACTTCCAGTAATGGTGGACTGGAGAACTCAAAACCACTCTCCTTCTTGCTGAGGACACTAGCAAATCTGGATAAAATATTTTTTAAATCACCTGCTTGAAGGCATCAGAGAGCTGGCAAGAGAATGAAGGATTCCTGGCCAGGATGCAAGGGAGAATGGAGGCCCAGAAGGTGAGCCTGGCGTTTGGAACAACTCTTCCCCCGGGGGACATTTGCTGAATCTGGAGGCAGGCAGTGGCTGAGAATCTGAACAGCAGTGGAAAGACATGAATTGGAGGCCAGGCCCTGCCTGGGTGGGTGGGTGTGTGGTGAACCTCCCTCGCTTTGAGGTGAGACCTTGAAGGACAGCATTCTAGGGTGCAGAGTTAACTCAGAGTAAGCAGCTCAGCTTCAGACCATCTCAGTCCTAGAAACCAAAGCAACCCCAGGTTGTTAGTGCCCCAGATTGTGGGTCCATGTCAGAAGCAAACACGAATTCTTTCTTAGAAAGAGTACATCATCTGAGGCCTCAAATTATTTCTACAAACAATTTTGCAAATGATGTGGCTGGCATACCGTAAAAAATAATGGGGACAACATGAACAAAAGCCAGCAGGAAAAAAAAAACAGACAAAGAAACAGACCCACTAGGATTCCAAACATAGATTTTATCAAATATGGACTTTCAAATAATTATTCTAAACAAGATTGAAATTTTAAGAGAACTGGAAACTATCAAATGAAAAATCTAGAAACAAAAACTACTAATCACTGAAATTAAGAACTCGGCGAATGGGTTTAATAACAAATTAGGCACAGCTGAAGAGGTAACCAGTGAACTAGAAGATAGGTCAGAAGCACAGACATGCAAATGAATGGGAAATAGACAAGCAAGTAGAGACAGAGGGCAGTGACGTTCAAGCTTGACTGTGCATACAGATTGCTTGGAGATAATGTTCAAATCCAGATTCTGATTTAATAGGTGTAGGGTGGGACCTGAGAGTTTGCATTTCTAACACACTCCCCAGCGACACTGCTGCCTGTTCCTGAACCATGTTCTGAACAGCAAGAACCTAAAGGATACGAGAAGAAATCCCACAGAGGAGAAAAAGGACAGAGCAGAAGATGAAATGCCTGAAAACATTTCAAAATTGATGAAAGACACCAAGCCACAAATGAAAGAAGCTGTACAAACCCCACAGCCAACACCTTAAAGAAATCCTCACCTAGATTCGTCATCATAAAGCTGCCAAGCAACAAACACAAAGAGAGAAATCTTAACAGCAAAGAGATGAGAAAAGAACAGTTACCTTTAAAGGAGCAATAACAGATTGCCAGCTAACTGACTAGAGACTGTGGGAGCCAGAAAACTATGCAGTGGTATACTTAACGTATATAACAAACCTCGTTACCAACTTATATAGATTTTATACCATGTGAAATATTTATACCAAGTGAAAATATTCTTCAAGATTAAAATAAAATAAAGACATTTTTCAGACTAACAAAAACTGGGAGAATTTATCACCCATACACCTGCCCTGCAGAAATATTAAAGGGTATTCTTTAGCTAGAAGCAACATGATCCCAGGTAGAAGCTCGATGACACAGGAAGGACAGAAAAGTGCTTAAATGGTGAATATATGGGCAAATCTAAATTAGTATTGACTGCATAAAATGATAATGATGTCATCCTCTTGGGAGGTTCTAAAATATATACAGAATTAAAATACACAATAATGGAAGAAGGTAAATTGAAGTTCTAAATTCCTGCATTGTCTGAACAGAAAAGTGCCAACTAACAGTGTTAGACTTCGGTAAACTAAAGATTCATATTGAGTAATAACCACTAAATTCAGTAAAGACTATATGATAACCAAACTAATAGAGAGGGGAAATAAAGTATTTTGTAAATATTTAATCCAGACGAAGGCACAAAAGGAAATACAAAGAAAACCAGAATTGATAAATGGAAAGTATTTAGTAAGGTATTTAAACCCAAATATATCAGTAATTACATTAAAGATAAGCTGACTAAATTATTCAATTAAAAGATAAAGACTGTCAGACTGGCTAACAATGAAACAAAATCCAAGTACGTGCTGTTTACAGGAGACATCTAAAACATAAAGGTATAGAAAGGTCTGATGTGAAAGAGTTGAGAAACACACCATGCAAAACTGTCCTCAGAGGAAACGGGAATATTAATATCAGATGTAGTATGCTGCAAGGCAAAAAGCATTATTAGAGATAAAGAAGAACACTTCGTTATGTTTTATCATAAGACTCAACTTACTAGGCAAATAAGAGGTATAAATGTGTGTGAACCTAATAACATAACCTCAAAATATATAAAAGCAAACACCTACAGAATTACAAGGATATACAAATCCACAATCATAGTGGGAGATTTCAACATGCTTCTCTCGATAGCAGATTAAAAAAAAGTATGCAAGGATAGAGAAGATTTGGACACTACAATTTGCACTTGCCCCGGTGGCTACCCATAGACCCCTGCACCCCACAACTGCAGAGACACGAGCAGAGGTGGGGTGGCAGGGCTGGGGTGGGGTGGGGCAAGTGGAGTCGACGATCACCGCCAACTTTTGGACTCAGGCCCCTAATGGATGCTGCTGCTGTAGCTAGTTATCTTATTTAACTTAGAACTATTGACCACTCACTAGATTAAAAGAAAAAAATTGAGGTAGGTGCTAGAAATTGAGGTAGGAGAGGGAATGCAAAAATAGTAATTGTTCCAACTTATTGAATGTCTACTGTCTTAGGCACTGTACCAGCAGCAATTCTCAGTACAAACCTTCAGTGTGGTTGTTACTGTGTCCATCGTATAGTTGGGGAAACTGAGTGGTAAAGTAAATTGAAGTGGATACTGTCATTATCCTCAAAGGGGCATAATAGCTCCCAGGAGGAAAGACAAGTACACAACAATACAAGGGAGAGATGAAGAAGGAGAATGGGGGATGAAAACAGAAAGCCTCCAGTCTCCCAGGCAGAGCCCTGGGGTCCTAGCTAGGCCAGGCTGGCCCAGGGGGAAGTCAGAACCTGTATAAGTTGGGACCCACTAGGATGAATTTTCCAGCCAATTCTGAAGTAGGTTTTCCCTCCTGAGAATAGAAACGGCCTGGCCAGCACCCCAGGGGCAGGGCCCTGGGAACATGGTAGGAATCAGTCACCCACTGGCTGACCACCAGCCCTTGACCCTCGGGAGGAGGCCCACTCTGTGAGTTTCTGGATTCCTCGGCCTCCATGAGCTCTCAGGCCAAAAAGAGCGAGTGACTAGTATATTTGTTTGGCCTAAATACAAGCTGTTAGTTGGTAGAGCATTGGGGCAGGGGCAAGTTAGGGCCGCAGGAACCCAAGTGAACTCCCCATGGTTCTGTCCTTGGTTCTGGCCAGTTCTGAAGCTGGCCCCTCCCAGTGCCTGCATCTCAGAGACTTTATGACAAGCTTTCTCCTCCCACCAGTTTGACATGCTGGACCCTCCCCCCTTATACCACAGCTCAAGGATATGTCCTCCAGGAAGCTCCCCAGGATTGATCTGCCTCACTCTCCCCATCCTGTTACTCTTCCCAGAGGCTGTGCTCCTTCCTTCTCCAAACTGACCTGGCCTCCTTCCTGCTCAGTTCCAGGTCCCCCTGCAGGCATCAAAGCTGTGCCTTCATCCGCCAGCAGTGTGGTTGTGTCCTGGCTTCCCCCTGCCAAGCCCAATGGGGTGATCCGCAAGTACACCATCTTCTGCTCCAGCCCGGGGTCTGGCCAGCCGGTAGGTGGACACACATTGAATGATGCAGAGACAGGAGGAAGGAAAAAGTTCCCTGTAGGTCAGCCAGCTTCCGGGCCAACCTCTGGGACTGCTACTCTCTGTTTCGACTTGGATTCCTAGATAAGAATGGGTGCTGGTCACCCAGGAGTGGCTGAAGCCTCACCTGGGGTCCATCTTGGGTCGGCCCTCTGTTCCAGGGGCTGAAAGGTTGTCACAAGCCCTAGAGGCTCCTTTGAGTCGGGTCACAACCATGCAGGTGTGGAAGGGATGCCAGGGCCTGGCTCTTCTGCTCCAGCTGCCAAGGAAGCTCCTGGCAGGCCCAGTGCCGCTGCCTGGGGACTGGCTGGTCCAAGGCCTCTGGAAGTGAGTCACTTTTCAGCCTGGCCAGTCTGGGCTGGGAAGGCTGCTGGAGCTATGCCCTGTAGTCCCCTCAGCCTGCAGCCAGCTGAGGGAGGAGAAAAGATGGGGGACAACTGAGAGAAAGCTAGGGGAGAGGGTAGGAGACTGGCAAAACCCAGGAGTGTTGGGTACAGTGCCCTTCTGCTGAGAGCTGAGAGGGGCCAGAGGGCCCTGCAGAGGGGAAGATATGGGGAGGCACCCTTCCCCCGCCTCTCTCCTCATCTCCCTCCACTCAGCCACAAAGTTCTCCTAGGTGGTTACTCTGGAGCACACCGGCTCTAGTCAAGAGAGCAGAGTGCAAAGGCACTTGCCCTTGGGGGCCCCCAGTGGGGCGGGGAGGGCCGTGAGCGCTGTCCAGGAGCTGTGTGCAGGACGGGGTGGGCACAAGGAGCAGGAGGAGGCCAGCTTCTCCCTCCGTCAGCAATGGTGATGTGACAGCACCCAAGCTCTGGCAGCCAGGAAAGCTGCTCTGAAATGGCCCAGTAATTGTGCCATCATCTCCTCTGCTCTCTGCTTTCCTGTGGTCTTTCTGCATTACCCTGTAAGCAGTAGGTGGCCCAGCTCCTCGCCAGGGAGGCCAGAATGCAGTTACCAGAGGGGACCACCGGTGTCTTTTCAGTGATTCCGTCCCTCCTTCTCTATCCTTATGGGCAGAAAAGTGTACATATCCTGACCTTTCAGCTCCACAGATTTTCACAGCACACCAGGCAAGGGGCACCCTGAGCAGGGAACAGGATAGTACAACCCCCCCGAAGACCATCTCGTGCCCCTTCAGTCACCAGCCCAGCCCTGCCAGGGTACCACCATCCTGGCTTCAGGTTCCTGTGGCTTCTTTTAGTACATTTTATCAATGGAGTCACACTGTTTATCTCATTTCTTTCACTCAGTGTTCCTTTGAATTTGTGGATTTCATCCACAGTGTATGTGGTTGGTCACAGAGCATTCACTCTTGCTTCTGTATCATTCTCAAGTGTGTGCAGTCATTACAATTTTTTTGTGTGTTGTATTATCCATTGATAGGCCTGTGGGTAGTTTTAGCATGGAGCTTTTACAACCAGTGATGCTGTGGGCATTCTGTACCCATCTCTTGGTGCTCAGGTGCGTGTGTTCCAGCTGGGTGTATCCTGCTGGGTCCCAGGGTCTGCACCTGTTAGACTGAGAACACCCTGCCAGTGTTGAATGATGGTGCCAATTTTCCAATCCATGCTTTGGGCCATACCTTCTGCCCCTTCTTTCCCTCTCTCCTTGCCCTTCCCACACACACATTCTAGGTCCTTGTTACACCTAGCTTATCACCATGGTGGACACCTGCTCTGCTTTCCCATGCCTGCACCTCTGCCCCAGCTGATCCTCCCACAGCAAGCCCTTCATCCTCTCTCGGATGCGGAATGCGTTAGACAATGAGAGGTTCCCTTCGTCCATCTCCCACACTGGCCTGCGGAAACCTGTGAGGACAGGGCAGCATCTTTTCATCTTTTCAACTTTGGGTCCCCAGCTGCTGAACACTGTGTTTGGAACACCATTGCTACTAAACACATGTTTGATGAGCGAATTACAAGCAGCCTGGCAATTGTAAAGCCTTAGACCCTGGGCGAGTTTCCCTGCACAAATTGATGGGCAAGGGTACTCATTCTCGAACTTGGGTCTATGCAGTCATCTCCTCCTCTGATAATGAAGTCTTTCAAAGTAGTTCGGCCTCCTCATTGACTCAGGCTTCAGGAGCCCCCAGTCCAGTTGCATACAGTGCAGGCTCCTAAGAAGTTATGCCCTGGAGGCTACAGAGCTACATTAAGTCCTGCTAGAAATTTTACCAAACATTTTAATACATTTGTTGTTTTCTCTATCAAAATAATGCATTTTTATAGTAGAAAATTCTGTAAATATATAAAGGAACAGAGAGGAAAGTAAAAATTACTTGTAAAAATACTTGTTTCTTGTGTTCCTGCTAACTCATGGTATTACTTATTTTTCATTTTTGCCAGTTATATATTTTTTAAAAGGTGTCTTAAGTTATTTTTCTTTGATTACTAGTTAGGTTGAGTATTGTTACATGTTTATAGGCTATTTTTTCACCTTTGGGTAACTTTTCAATTCATATCATTTTTTCCATTTTTTATTTGGGTAGTTCATGGTTTTTCTTAATGATTTGTGAGTGCTCTTTACATATTAAGGATAATAGCCATTTTTTATAATACAAGTTGCAAGTATTTTCCCATTCATTGCTCGCCTTTTGATTCTATTTTTGATATACCATAGGTTTTCTTTTTGTATAATTCATATTTATAAATCATTTCCATTTATTTTTGTCTTTGTTTTTGTGATTAGAAGGACAGATAAATATTTATCTAGAGTTTTTTCTTTCATAGTTTTACCTTTTTTTAACCTTTGACTCACTAGGACTTTATTTGGGAGCATGGTTGTGTGTTTTTGGAAGGATTTCAGGAGATTCTCAGGGAGTCCAAGTTAAAAAGAAGGCACTGGTATCTGGGTAAGATGCTAATACCTTCCAGCAGAAGCCAAACCTTTCCTGCCCTGTGTAGACACAAATATATTCAGGGCACACTGACACACACGCAAGTCCACTCAACTTTTCTCCATATGTGCACACACACACCTGTCCCCTCACAGAAATGAAAAATGAGCCAGGAGGAGAACATGTCCCAGTTTACAAAGGACTTGGGCATGCCTTGCCTCTTCTGTGCCTTTCAGTAGTCACACAGGGTAGGCAGAGCTGTATTGCTCTCTTAGTCTGTAGGAGAGAAAAATGAGGCCCCAAGAACCACAACAGTCACTGTAGGCCGTACACCTAGTAAGAAGGGCAGGCAGGTGTCGCAGCCGCTCCACCACCCGACCTGAGGCACAGATGTGAACATACAGCCCCCCGCACGCTGCATCCTGAGAGGACTTCCAACCCCCAGGGCTCAGAGTGGCTCTGCACCTGCCCCAGGAGGGGGATCTCCATGAGGGAGCAGAAGGAGCTTCCCAGGAGCCTCTGCATGTGCTGCATGGATCCCCACCTGAACCTTCTCCTTGACGCTTCATTGCAGAACCTAGGGCCAAAAAGGATATTTTCCCCTATTACAAGTTACTGCGCCCCTTAACCCTCGCATGGGGCAAAAGAATGTCCATCTGTTGCCCCATGTCTGTCTGGGGATCTGTCCCTCAGCATGTGCACGAATGCATCTACATGTCTGCGCGTGAGCGTGTGCATGTGTGTGTGCGCAAGGTCCTGTGACTGCAGAGATAACTAATTACTAGCTCCCTCTGGCCTCGGGGCCCCCATCTGTTCCAGGGGCTGCTCCCCCTCCCTAGACTTCTGCCCTGATTTCAGAGAGGCCCTAGTGCTCTCCGCCTTTCCCCTCCCCACAGCTGACCAAAAAATAAAATAAAATGAAAGCCAGCCCCATCCCTCCTGGACCAGGGAAGGGGCTGACAGGAGGCCTGCAAACTAGCGCTTATCAAAAGCTTCTCAAATTCATTTCAATATCTGAGCCTCTGGTTTCCAAGGCAACATAATCTTTTCATCAAAGTAACTGGTAAAACCACTGGGATCCGATATTGTTTTGTTGGCAACTTGTCAAAACTGTCATTTGGTTAAAAAAAATTATGGATTTATATAACCTACAAATATATATGGTGATGTATACCACTAATAATCATTAATGAAGTGCTGCCCGTGAAGCTTTCATGGTTCCCTCTCCCACTGCTTCCTCCCCCTTGGGTCTGCTGCCTGCAGGAGTGAAGGAATGGTCATTAGACAGCAGGGCTGGGAGGTGAGTGAGCAGGGACAGCCTGGGGGCACCTGTCTCCAACCCTAATAAGGCAAAGGCAGTATTTTAGCTTCTCCCCAAAGACACCTGTTTCTCAGGGTTTCCTGGGACCTTCCCTCCTCCATTCCCCCTTCTGACACCCTCCATCTCTCACCCAAAACACTCATGTTTCCTGGCCCCGGAGCCACAGGTGCCAGCACCTGAATTTCCATCAAAGAGGTGAACTGAGGCTGACCCAGCAACACCCCAAAAAAGGGCCATCAGCTCCCAGGGCCAAGCCTGATGCAAACTGTTCACTGTTGCTCCAGAACCAGAAAGGGCAAACTAGGCAGGGTCCCGCCTCCTCTTCCACACCCCAAACCTGCCATTGTCTCCTCTGAGCCCAGGGCCCCCCAGGAACACTGGAGCTGGAGCCCCAGGGCCTTGGTTCTTAGCACATCTTCGCCTCTGCCCCACAGGCTCCAAGCGAGTATGAGACAAGTCCAGAGCAGCTCTTCTACCGGATCGCCCACCTAAATCGGGGACAGCAGTACCTGCTGTGGGTGGCCGCCGTGACCTCCGCCGGCCGGGGCAATACCAGCGAGAAGGTCACCATTGAGCCTGCCAGCAAAGGTGAGCAGCCTGGGACTGGGCGAGGGGCAGAAGCTGCCAGAAGCCCCCTGCCGGAATTCTGGTTCTCGCCAGATGGGGTGTCCCCCCTCCACCCCTGTGCGACCTGGCTGTGAAGAACAGCCAGGCACCGGCCTCCCTCCTGCATCCACCGAGATGGGCCTCTGCTGCCCCCTGACGCCCGGAAAGCCTCACAACAGGCTCCTAGCAGCCCCGCTACCCAGCACAGAGGGGCCGGGTGTGCCCTGGTGCCCCCTCCAAACTTTACCCCGGAGTGAAAGAAGGGGAGTCAGCCCACCGGCAGCCCACCTCGCAGCCTTGTCCCAGTTCACAGCTCCTCCGAGGGGGCTGAGGCGGGTGCACTGCTTCCCCAGGGCAGCGGCTGCAAGACAGGCCCCTCGGTGCAGACTCAGGACGCCTCGGCCAAAGGGGATCCGCTACTGCGCATTCATTCAATCAGCAGACACTTAGCAAACCCCTACCGCGGCGGAGGTCCTGGGCTCCTCGCGGGGGAACGGACTGCTCCTAGGGAGTGCCCCCCATCTCTGACCCGGGCATAGGTGTGGCCTGGGGGCACGGGCAGCCCCGCTCTACAGGGAATGACAGTGTGAGGCCTCAAGCCAAGATCAAGGGAGAGGCGCCGCGCAGAGCTGTGCGCCCACCCTGGGGCACAGGGCTCAGTCACAGTCCCGTGGCTTCAGACCTGCGGCTCTGCTTTGGCTCTGGGCCTCTCTGGGCCCTGCCTCCTCCCGCCGCCACCTGGCTGTCTTTTCTTGGGTTCCCAGGACTAGGACTCGGGCGGGGAGGTGCCGGCCTCGGCCCGGCCACCCTGTGGGGTGGTGAGCTTCCTCTGGGCGGGACACAGGACCGTCAGCCCTCCCTTGTCACAGGCTCAGAGCCATTTGAGGGCCTGCAGCGGGCCAAGGGCCCCCACCGGCCCTGCTAGGAGGACTGTTACCCCTTCCACAGCTGAGCGCTCTGAGGCAGGGGCAGCATGGCCTGCAGAGACGGCTCAGGGTGGCGGGCTGCGCTTCCACTCTTCCCCAGATCCTCAGCACTTCCCACTCCCTGATGCTTCCTCCCAGAGGCACTCCCAGCCCCTTTTCCTGAGCTTGCCTCCTTCAGGAGCCTACAGTGCTCCCAGGACCGCTGCTCGGGCCCACAGAAGGGGCTGAGGGTCCAGGCGTCTTGACAGAAGGCTGGCCTGTTGCCCTGTGGGCCTTAAATGTAACACATTCCCAGAGGGCTTGGGACGTCCTAGAGCACGCCTACACATCTTCTTCCCTGTCTTGGCGGCGCCCCCGGGGAGGTACGAGCTCTGCTGTTCCCTCTCCACATTTACACATGCCACAAGTGTGCACACTCACACACATGCATGCCTCTGTGCATACTCCCACACACACACACATGTGCACAGGCATGCACACTCACTCCCCCACACTCACACGTGCACACGCACCCCGAGACACAGAGAAGCTCAGGCAGCCAGCCCCAGCTGCATGGCAGAACCAGCTCTAGAACCAGCTCTCTGGAGAACCTGGCCCCGCCGAGGCTTCGAGTTCTCCCTGCCCCCACTGGAGGCCATCCCCTCGTGGGCCCCTCTGCTTGGCAGAGGTCTTTCTGGGCAGCCCTTTTCCTTCTCAGGAACACCCCTGCTTTCCCAAGCCCCAGCGCCTGGGAGGAAAGAGCCTCCCAGGAAGGGTGCCTCCATCTCCTGCACCCACACTCTGAACATTTTTCCTCAACCACCCAGCATCTTTGCTTTCCCCAGGAAGGGGCCCAAGGCTCAGAGGGGCCTGCTCTGGCCCTCAGAAGTGCTTGGTCACTCGGTCACTGTGACACCTTTAATCCGGGCCTGGAGGTCTCTGAACACCTGACGGGGCTGCCTTCTCCTTGCAGCCCTGACATCCCTGCCTCCGGCTCTCCGTGAGCTGTGCGTCCTGGTCCCTCCCCCCGCCCCAGGGACAGTCCTTTCCCCTCTGAGCCTTCTCTGCTGGTCTCCAGACTGTGCCACTTCTCCGTCAATCTACATGCCTCCCCCACCCCCGTGACCTCAGGCACCCTGCTGCCACCCCCAGTGTCAGTGTCTGCAGTCCTGCCATCTCTGATGCTCCAGGACATTTATATCTGCTTTCTGGACACCATGTGGGTGTCCCCCAGCTTCAGTGTGAGGCAAAGTCTTCCCATCCCACTGCCCACCCATGCCTCCTCCCATGTGCCTGGTCTCCACTGGGGCACCACCACCCAGCTGACTGGCCCCACCGGGCAGCCCCTAAACCTTGGCACTTGTGCCCTGAGCCCCTGTTCTCCTCCCCACTGCCATGCGTCACCTCCAGCCCGCACTCTGGCCACCGTCTTGTCACTGGTGTGTGTCCTTCAGGGTCACCTCCACCAGAGCACCCTCTGCAAGCAGCCAGGGGTTTCTCTAAAGCTCCGCTTTGAACATGGCACTACTTACTTAGAAGCCTGCAGCAGCTCCTCGTGACCTCAGGCGAAGCTCGGCCCTTGTTCGGCCAGCGGAGCCCCCCAAGCTTCCACCCCTGCTCCTCACTCTGAGCCTCCACTCTACTGTCCCTCTTCCTGGCATGCCTTCCCTTCTTAGCCCTCAAGGTGCAAGTCAAAATTGCAGTTCCAGAGCCTCCCCCGGCCGTCTGCCCACTACTGCTGAACTGGCTGCATTCATGCCCTTTCTGCTCCCATGGTTACTGGACCTACTCCAGCCACAGATTTTTCACCGTGTACTGATTTTTTTAAGTATCTGTCTCCTCTTGGTCAGTGAACAGCTTAAGGGCAGAGAATAGATCTTAGTCACTTTGTGAATCCTCAGAGCCTCCTGTGATACCGGGCCCATAACAGGTGTTTGATAAGTGCATGACGACTCCTGTCTGAAATTCCCTGTGCCACCCCCCACCCCAAGCCCCAGGTGGAGGTCAGGAAGGGGAGTGGGGACTTGAATTGTAAACTTGGGAAGTCCTGAGAAAGGGCAGCCGGTGCAGGCTTGGGAGTGGACCCAGGGTGGCCCTCACCCCCTCCTCCCTGTAGCCCCAGCAAAGATCATCTCGTTTGGGGGCACTGTGACGACACCCTGGATGAAAGATGTCCGGCTGCCTTGCAATTCGGTGGGAGATCCAGCCCCTGCTGTGAAGTGGACCAAGGACAGGTGAGTGGGGACCGCAGAGGGATGGGTGACCCCCAGACACAGGCATAGAAGGGCCGTGAAGAAGAGCCTCAGGTGCCCTTCCCTTCCAGCTGACCCAGTCACCTCCAGCCCATGGGGACCCTGCTGAGTACACAGCTCTGGCGCCCACAAGCAGGCCTGGCCTCCTGGTTCCTCTCTGTGGGCTGCCAAGGATCTCCCTTCCCTGGGTGGCTGAAGAGGCCGAGGTCACTGGCTATCCTGAGAAAGTGCTGAGAACCCCCAGAATCTAGCAAGTCCCCTTCTGCTCCCAGCTCTGTTTACCTGCAAACCTCAGGGAGGTCTCAGGAGGGGGTGCTTGCATGACCCATGTCCCGCCACTCCCCACAGTGAAGACTCGGCCATCCCCGTGTCCATGGATGGGCACCGGCTCATCCACCCCAACGGCACATTGCTGCTGCGTGCCGTGAAGGCCGAGGACTCCGGCTACTACACCTGCACGGCCACCAACACCGGGGGCTTTGACACCATCATTGTCAACCTTCTGGTGCAAGGTGAGGCCCTGCAAGGCAGGCAGGCTGGGGCAGGGATGGAGATGGAGACAGGGTAGGAATTCCACCATGAGGGGGAGAGAGGGCTACTGCGTGGAAGACACAGACTAGCCAGCAGGAGGCGCCCTCAGTGGACCAGAGGCGCCAAAGGGAGGAGGAGGCGGGCGGCTGGAGAGGGGGCGGCAGGAGTCGGGGAAGCACCCAGAGGGGCAGCGCCAGTGCCCGCCCCAACTCCCCCAGGAAGCCCCACAGCCCCCTGGGGGGTCAGCCCTGTGCGGTGACGGCTGGCGGCTTTCCCGCAGTTCCCCCGGACCAGCCACGCCTCACTGTCTCTAAGACCTCTGCCTCGTCCATCACACTGACCTGGATCCCCGGGGACAACGGGGGCAGCTCCATCCGAGGTGAGGGGGGTCTGGATGGGGAGGGCATCGGGGGAAGGAATTCTGGGTCCAGGGGGAGCGGGAGGGCTTCACCCACTCCGACACCTGCCCGCACACTGTCCGGGAAGTGGTGAGGCGGGGAGCCATTGTGAAGATGGGGAAGGTCCCCCAGTGCCGCAGGAAGTACCCCGGCCCGGGGCGGCTGGGCTTCAGGGGCCTGCCTCCCCTGCCCCTGGCGAGCTGTGGGAACCTGAGAAAATCGGTTTTCTTCTCCAGGCTTCAGCTTCCCAATCTGTAAAAGTAGACCAATGTACTAGACAGTGCGTCTCAAGCCCGAACATGCACCAGGGGACCTTGTAGGAAGGCAGCTCCTGACTCAGGAGGTCTGAGGATGCTGAGGATTTGCCCGACTAACAAGGGCCCAGGGGGTGCTGACATGGCGGGCCAGGGGACCACACACGAGCAGGGGGCCTGAGCGGAGCTCCTTCTAGCCTGAGGGCGTCGCTTCCTGCTCCCCTCCCCGCCTTGGCTTCTAAACCCTGACGTGGGAGCTAGAGAGAGCAGTGAGACCCACGGCGGTCCTCCGGGGTTTGCGTCTAATTTGCGTCTGCCCCTCCCAAAGACCACTGCCCGCTCTGCCCCTGCCCGTGATGCTGCTGGGGTAGCCCAGGCCCCACCCTGCCCCACCTGAGCCAGGCAAACCTCCCCGGCAGGCTTCGTGCTGCAGTACTCGGTGGACAACAGCGAGGAGTGGAAGGACGTGTTCATCAGCCCCAGCGAGCGGTCCTTCAAGCTGGACAGCCTCAAGTGCGGCACGTGGTACAAGGTGAAGCTGGCGGCCAAGAACAGCGTGGGCTCCGGGCGCATCAGCGAGATCATCGAGGCCAAGACCCACGGGCGCGGTGAGGCCCGGGGCGGGGCCGGGTGAGGTGGGCCCGGGGAGGAGGAGCCCAGGAGTGGGGACGGGGCGTGGCTGGGATGGCGAGGAGGGTGCAGGGAGGCACGGAGACAGGGGCGGGAGCGCCGAGGTCCCATCACTATGGCTTCTTGGTGAACCACAGTAGGAAGCCCAGGCCCCAGCTCCCCGCCGTGGTGACAGACGGACGCACACCTCTTCCTTCCTCTCCGGGTCCTTCCCTCCTCTCCCTGGCTCCCTTTTCCTCCTCCCCTGTCCCCTGGGGCGCCCCTACTCCCCTGTGTGCCAACCCCTGACCCCGCAAAGCCACTTCAGCTGCCCCGGGGGGAATCCTCCCAGCCCAGAGGAATGACTCCCCGCTGCTCTCAGTCTCTCTAACCTCCATCTCTCCCTCTGGCCCCCCAGAGCCCTCCTTCAGCAAAGACCAGCACCTCTTCACCCATATCAACTCCACCCATGCTCGGCTTAACCTGCAGGGCTGGAACAACGGGGGCTGCCCCATCACAGCCATCAACCTGGAGTACCGGCCCAAGGGCACCTGGGCCTGGCAGGGCCTCCGGGCCAACAGCTCCACGGAGGTGTTTCTGACCGAACTGCGAGAGGCCACGTGGTACGAGCTGCGCATGAGGGCTTGCAACAGCGCCGGCTGCGGCAACGAGACTGCCCAGTTCGCCACCCTGGACTACGATGGCAGTGAGTCAGAAAGGGTGGGAGAGGGCAGCACGGAGGCTGGAGCAAAGTGTTGCCACGGAAGCTGGCAGAGAGGCAGACGCATAGGTGACAAATAGAAAAACAGTTAGGACTACAGTCAAGGAAAAAGGCTGGCAGACCGGTAAAGGAGCAGGCAAGAGGAAGGGCCGATTGGTAGGCAGGCAAGTAAGTGGGCAGATGCACCTGTGGCCAATACAGACAGATGGACAGGCAGACAGACAGGTCGGTGACATGACACTAAAGAGAGAGGGTCTTTGAAGGTGTGACCCTTGCTCACCACTGCTTCAGGAGCTGGAGAGGGGAGCAGAGATGAAGTTGAGGTCCTGCCTTCTAAGGACCCTCTGCTGACAGCTCATTAGCCCGGCTGAGCTAGCTCATGCTGCAGTAACAGGTAAACACTAAAAGCTCCATGGCTTAACCAATAAAGCTATGTTTCTTGCTCTCGTAAAATCTGGCCACCATCTTTTAGCTATGCAGTAGCCTCCAAGGGTACCAAGGAGAGAGAGAAAAGGTACACCAGCTCTTAACTGCCTCGGCCAGGAGCTGATACTCATCACTTCTACTCACACTCCACTGTCCAGAACTCACCACGATGCCCGTGAGGAATGCAGGTGGGCACCTGCGTATTCGGTGAGCACTGACTGGCGTCTGCCACGTGGCAACACTTCAGACATGTGTGCACACTACATACACAATCACACATACACACATGTGCACACACACATTAAAGACATATAAAAGGCTGAATTCATAAGGACTGGTTGTCACAAACTAAATTAAATCTACCTATGTGTTAAGGAAACAGAATGACAGTGATGTCACAGGAGATGGGCTCAAACAGGGAAGGCTGCGTGAAGGAGATGACTCTAAGCCAGGCTTGGAAACAGGCAAGGATGGAGGCTTGGCAGAGGGCTGTGTCAGCAGAATGTATTGGCTCCTTGCAGGCAGCCAAGGTTAGCAGATGCTGCCCGTGGGGGGGGGGGAGCAGGGAGAAAATGCAGGGCGGTGAGCAGCTTCTGTCCCATCTGGGAAAGAGCGCCCAGGATCCCGCTGCCCTGACTTCTCTCTCCTGTGATTCTCACCATCCCCGCCTCCACTTTACTAGCTGATGGGGGATCTAAGCCTGCCCGTCCACCCTCTGGAAATGAACACTGAGCTCCGAGAGGCAGGAGACTCTCTCAGAGACTTCAGGATAACCCTAAAACAGGCCCAGGAAGTCACTAATATCATAATGCAGTGTAAAAACTACACAAGTGTTCATGGCTGTCCTTATGGGACCAGAATCTGGGGGAGCAGAGGAAAGGGACAAGGCTCTGTGCCAGGAAGTGGAGGTCAGAGTGAGACCAAGGACAGCAGAGGGGTCAACAGGCAACCTCAGCAGGGGATTCTGCCGAGCGCCTGGTTCCCGAGGGACATCAACTCCCTTCTTCACCCCCTCTCAGGCACCATCCCGCCCATCAAGTCTGCTCAAGGTGAGGGTGATGATGTGAAGAAGCTATTCACCATCGGCTGCCCAGTCATCCTGGCCACGCTGGGGGTGGCACTGCTCTTCATTGTGCGAAAGAAGAGGAAGGAGAAGCGGCTGAAGCGGCTGCGAGGTGGGCGAGTTTCCTGCGGGCTTCCCAGGAGGGAGTGTGGACCCTAAGCCACACTGGTCACCTTTCACTGGCTCGCAGCACCGTCTGGACAAGAGAAAGTGCCTGTGTCCCCTTGAAGGGAAAGTAGCCCCTCCATCCTCCTGGTCACTGTCTCCCCCTCTAGACCACAGGACTTCGTGTCTGCCCTACCCAGGGCTGACTTTTAGAGGTACACACTGGTAAAGCCATATAGGCTGTTAAAATATTTGAACATGTCCATGTTGGCTGATAAATAGATGTTGCTCCTGTCTACCTTGGATACTCCATTCTTGCACATAGGATCCCTGCAACTGTCCTAGGATTCAGCCACTAAAGAGGAGACGGGAGTCTCTAGGACCTTGCTCAGTTCTAACTGGCATTTTCCACGCCATGTCAGATGTTAAGTATTTTGAGTATCATCCCCTGTGCTACCATAGACGGGTAAGAATGGGTCTGATTTACCTCAGTTTCCCCAGGGCCTAGTATAGTGTCTGTCATCTACTATTTGCCTAACAAATGTTCATTCGACCATTTGGAAAACATTTATTGAGTATCTGCTGTATCACAGATACTGCCAGGCATAGGTAATGTAAAGAAAAATAAAAAAGAAACAGTCCATACCCATATAGAGTTCATGGTCTGATGTACGAAGTCAGGGCACAGCGGTAGCACAGAAGAGGGATTGACTGGCACTGCCTAGGGTGTTTAGGGGCTGGCTGGCTGGCTGGATGCTTGGATGGTTATTGGATGGTTGGATGATTGGATGGATGGTCAGATTATTGATTGGATGGTTGGATGGAAAGATATATAGATGGAAGGATGGTTGGATGCATGATTGAATGAAAATTTGGGTGGATGGTTGAATAGATAGGAGGTTATATGGATAGATGGGGGCTGGATGGATACATGCATCAGTGGATGGTTAGATGGTTGCTGGATGGATGATTGGATGGATGGTCAGATGATTGGATGGTTGAATGGAAAGATGTATAGATGGAAGGATGGCCAAATGGATGGTTGAATGAAAAGTTGGATGGAAAGATGGTTGGACAGATAGGTGGTTATATGGGTAGATGGGTGAATGATGGATGAATGGGTGGATTGACAGGTACATAGATCAAAAATGAGTGGATGGATGGGTGGGTGGGTTGGTGGATGCATGCATGCAGCTAAATTCACTCTGACAGATGATTCTCAGTTATCGAAGGTCTAAAGGAATAGCTAGACCCTTCACTTCTCTTCTCTTCTCTTGCCAATTCCTGGCCCAAGAGTCATAATACTATTCCAGTCCCCCTAGAGAAAAAGCAGGGACCAGCAAATCCACCATGGACTTTCTGGTGGCAGATACCCTAGAGGAGGAAATGAAGCCTCCGGGTTGATAGACATCCTGGACTTCCTGTTGACCACCTCTCCTTCATCCTCCACTCTCTCCTCTTTCCAACAGATAACTGAGGATAACCCTCTACTGGTGCCCATTTCCAGCCTGCTATGTTGTCTAGTTTAATTAGAGTCCATTCAGGGAGCAGATGGAGCACTTTAAATACCCTCTCCTTTGGGAACCACCCCCCTCTTAGATAAAAGTCTGAGGAAAAGAAAACAGACCTATAAGCAAGTCTTGAATTGGGAGCAGTGAGACCTTATCATGTTTTGGACTGTTCTGGAGGTTCTTACATTTCTCCTTCTTTTCCCCAGAAGTCCAGCTCCAACTCCGTTTTGGAGAATTCTCCCACCTTGCTCCCCATGCCCCTTCCATTCCTACCTAATCTCTCTCTACTGTTTTTCAGATGCAAAGAGTCTGGCAGAAATGTTGATAAGGTAGGTGTCATATAACCGCTTCCTCTCCCCTCCCCAACCCCTTCCCTGCGGAGGACAGGCTTCTAAGACCCCACTGTCCTGCAAAACCCACTCCTCCAACCTCTTATAGCTGCTGAGTCACCCACCTCCAGCCCTTTTCTCTACAGCAAGAACAACCGAAGCTTTGACACCCCTGTGAAGGGGCCGCCCCAGGGCCCACGGCTGCACATCGACATCCCCAGGGTCCAGCTGCTCATCGAGGACAAGGAAGGCATCAAGCAGCTGGGTGAGTGACGGATGCCATGAGCTCTCTGTCCCGCGCTGAGCGTGCTTCCCCAGGCCACAGCCCATGAAGGGCAACCACCAGCCTCCACGGCAGGACCCAGGGTTCCAGCCATGCCAGCAGCCCACCAACCCCTCAGCAACCTCAGAGCTCACTGCAGCTTCTCTCAAGAGCTAAGTCTCCTCCCCTCTCTAATGGGAAGAATTATCCTGGCCTTTCTGAGTCTCAACATTGGATAGAAACAAAAAAATTGGGGGAAATCCAAAGAAATGTCACCTACTGATCGTCCTCTTCCTCCAGGAGATGACAAAGCCACCATCCCTGTGACCGATGCTGAGTTCAGCCAAGCTGTCAACCCGCAAAGTTTCTGCACCGGTGTCTCCTTGCACCACCCAGCCCTCATCCAGAGCACAGGACCCCTCATTGACATGTCTGACATCCGGCCAGGCACCAGTATGCACTTTCCCCAGGGAGAAAATGCAGCCCTCCTCCCACACAGGGTGGCTTGGGCACAGCGTGGGGCACAGATGATGAAAAAAACAGGGAGGAGCAGCATGGAAGAATGGAAAGAGCCTTGGAGTTAAGAGTCTGGAGACCTTGATTCCAGACTTACTAGCTGTGACCCTCTTCATCTCCCTGGGCCTCAGTTTCCTTAGAAATGTTGAGAAGGTTGGGTGTTCTTGCTCTGCAAGGGCCTTCTGCTGCTAGCACTGTGCCTCTGGACATACGGGTGGGACATCAAGGACTATAGGGGTGAATGGACAGTCAGGAGGTAGCAAGAGAGGCGGCAACACTCTTCCCCAGGCTGAAGGAGAAGATAGGGTGGGTGGGGAGGACCAGGATGCCGCCCGCTGCCCCCATGCCTCGGCACTGTTGCTCTTCCCCTCTGGGCCAGCTATGTGGTTAGGAATGGCAGCATGCTTAGCATTCCTAAGGGAGCTTCTGTGTCTGCTTCAGCCCCCTCCCTTGCTCCCCACTGCCCTTTCTGGTCAGCGCCAGCTGCCCACGCCTGAGTGCCCTCTGTCGGACGGTGCTAGCTCTTGCTTCCTCTGTGCAGACCCAGTGTCCAGGAAGAATGTGAAGTCAGCCCACAGCACGCGAAACAGGTACTCAAGCCAGTGGACTCTGACCAAGTGCCAGGCCTCCACACCTGCCCGCACCCTCACCTCTGACTGGCGCACTGTAGGCTCTCAGCACGGTGTCACTGTCACTGAGAGTGACAGCTACAGCGCCAGCCTCTCCCAGGACACAGGTGAGCCCAGGGTCCCGCCTCCGTCCAGCTTAATCTTCTCCGGTCCCCCTAACATACATCTCCACCTTCCATTTCCCCAGCTCCTACCCACAAGCTTATGGGGACCAAGGCACAGGTCAGTGTCATTCATGCTGACCACTGACTTACTGTGTGGCACAGGTCAGTGTCATTCATGCTGACCACTGACTTACTGTGTGGCACAGGTCAGTGTCATTCATGCTGACCACTGGCTTACTGTGTGGCACAGGTCAGTGTCATTCATGCTGACCACTGACTTACTGTGTGGCACAGGTCAGTGTCATTCATCCTGACCACTGACTTACTGTGTGGCACAGGTCAGTTTCATTCATGCTGACCACTGAGTTACTGTGTGGCCATGACAAAAACATTGAACCATTGAACTTAACTGAGCTCTGCTTGGTCGATGATTTCATTTTGCGCTTCCAAAAGATGTCAGAGAAAACGGTACACACGAAATTTTTTGGAGAAAGGGCTGACTGTCCTGGAGGATGGTTGCTTATTTTCAAGAATGAAAGATGTTCCACCCTTCATTAGCCAAAGATCCCACTTCTGCCACCACTGTTACCGTCAGAGGGGGACAGTAAGATCTTCTGAACCTGATCCATCATAGCCAGGCTTTCAGGTCGCTACTGGGGCTAGGGAGAGCGCAACTGCTCAGTCTGGTCTCTTGCACACCCCTCTCCCCATAACCCACTCATTTCTTCTTAACTCCATGCCTTCCATTTCCCCAGACAAAGGGCGGAACAGCATGGTGTCCACTGAGAGTGCCTCTTCCACCTACGAGGAGCTGGCGCGGGCCTATGAGCATGCCAAGCTAGAGGAGCAGCTGCAGCACGCCAAGTTTGAGATCACTGAGTGCTTCATCTCTGACAGCTCCTCCGACCAGATGACCACAGGCACCAACGAGAACGCCGACAGCATGACGTCCATGAGCACGCCCTCAGAGCCCGGCATCTGCCGCTTCACCGCCTCCCCACCCAAGCCCCAGGATGCTGACCGGGGCAAAAATGTGGCTGTGCCCATCCCTCACCGGGCCAACAAGAGTGAGTGCTGTGTCCCCTACCCCAAGCCCTGTGAGCCCTGGCCAGACCTAGGCCTAAGGGCACCTGCATCTGCCAGCCCAGCTCGCTCCTTGGAAGTGCCGGGCAGCGCCAAGAGCAAGGGCGTGGGAGCAAGCAGATCAGGGTCCACATCCTGGCTCCACCCCTTAATATCTCAGTAGTCTTGGGCAAATCATTTAACCTCTCTGGCCTTAATTTTCTCATTTGCAAATGCAAATAATAGTATATACTCTGCATCGTCCTAATGGGCATTAGAAATGCTATACAGGCCTCGAACACAGTAGGTTTTCATGAAGCGGTGATCATTCCTTTGATCTGAAACTGTACCCGGATCAGCTACCCAGTCACCATTGGTCTAAGTGCTGCTTGAACTTAACTCAGACTCCAAGGAGATATCCTGGCAGCTCACCCCCTGGTAACCAGACCTCACGACGGACAGTGACCTAGCCTGTCTGGGGACAGTCTGACTCCACAGTCCTGGCCAGAGCATATCGCCTTCGGGGTTGGTGGGACGGGAAAGAGTCCATCAGCCGACTCTGGGCCCATGCTGCCAAACTACACAGAGTCTGGTCTGCTTGGTCCTGGCCTTGCCTAGTGGCCATGCTAACGAGGGGAGCTCAGGGCCACTTAGAGGAAAGGCCAGGCGGTGGAAGGTACGAGGACTTTGGGTACTAGTGCTGAATGATGCCCCAGCCCGTCTCACTGGGTGTATGTGGGCAAGTCTCTCTGGACCTCACCTTCCTCACTTGTGAATGCAGCAGGTATGAGCCCATCCGGGCGCTGTCTGCCATCACCTGAGGAGTGTGCCTGGCACAGGCGGCAGAACAGAGGCACGTTCATGGCGAGAGCACTCACAGAGGGCCCAGGATGCGAGGTCCTAGAAGCATGTCTTATGGAGGCAGCTTACGAAATCAGGACAGGCCAGCTGGGGAAGTGGGGCAAGGGGAGGGATGGGGCAGCGTGGCTGACAGGCATCTGAACGGGAAGCGGGGAGGCCTTGTTCTGTGGGTCTTCAGAGGACAGAACCGGGCTCAAGGCAGGGAAATGACAGAATAGCAGCCCTTTCCTTCTCAGGGTAAAGGAAAGCTTTTGAACAGCCAGAGCTCTTAGAAAGGCCTTGTCTTTAGAAGTGAGCTTTCCACCAACCGAAGCTGACCGGCCTATGTTGATCATTTAACAATAAGTATCAGTTTATTGAGCAACTAGTACATGTGTCAGCCACTAAACTGAAGCACCTTCCTTACCTTATCTCATTCACTACTCACAGTGGTCCTGTAGGGAAAGGTGATTATCCCCACTGCATAGGTAGGGGAAACTGAGGCTCAGAGAGGTCAAGTTAACTGACCTGTCCTCGACTCTTTATCACCCATCCTATGGAGAGACTCCTATGACAGATCAGGGGGAAGCCTGGGGGGACGGTGGGGAACAAGCTGGTTCCCAGAGGCCTCTGCCTCCAATGTCCTCTGCTTGTGATTCCAGGTGACTACTGTAACCTGCCCCTGTATGCCAAGTCAGAGGCCTTCTTCAGAAAGGCAGATGGACGTGAACCATGCCCTGTGGTCCCACCCCGTGAGGCCTCCATCCGGAACCTGGCTCGAACCTACCACACCCAGGCTCGCCACCTCACTTTGGACCCTGCCAGCAAGCCCTTGGGCCTCCCACACCCAGGGGCCCCCGCTGCCGCCTCCACAGCCACCTTACCTCAGAGGACTCTGGCCATGCCAGCCCCCGCAGCCGGCACAGCGCCCCCAGCGCCCGGCCCCTCCGCCCCCGAGCCCCCTGCCGCCCCGAGTGCTGCCCCCCTGGCCCCCGGCACCGAGCCTCCGCGGGCCGGGGGCCCGCACACCAAAATGGGGGGCTCCAGGGACTCACTTCTCGAGATGAGCACGTCAGGGGTAGGCAGGTCTCAGAAGCAGGGGGCTGGGGCCTACTCCAAGTCCTACACCTTGGTGTAGGGACACAGCAAGAGGGGCAGCCCTGTGCTTGGACCTTTCTGCATCTCCGGCCCTCACACACCAACTTGGCTGTTTTCCAGCATTATTTATATTAAATTGAGACAAACACCAACCAACAATGAAAAGAAAACCCCCACGTCATGAACACTTGTACATAGAACTCTTTTGTACAAATGAAACTATTTTCTTCTTCTCCATGAAGCCAGGGCACAAAGAATTTGACAGTACAAGTCACCCCCCCACCCCACAAAATATGTGTGGAGAGATGTATGCATATATAGAGAGATGGGAACACACTGACAAGCTATATATCTATATATTTCTCTCACCTTATTTTGAGACAGAGGCACAAAGACGCTTCGATTTTTCCCTCCTACTCACTCTCCCTCAAATCTAGGTGATTTTCACAAAGACCAGAATCCCAGCTCAGAGACACTGCATGCGATTTTACTGTTCCGAGAAAGCCAGGAGTTGCTTCAATTTGCAGATGCTCATGTGTTAATACCTTTTTCTATGAAAAAAGACCCAGCGCCGTGTTCAATAAAGGTTATGTTTCTACATGGTGGCTTTTTTCCCATGTGGGGAGGGAGGGAGGAGAGACCCCTCCACCGGGCTGTCTGCCTCAGACGGAGACACTTGGAGAAGCCCAGGCTTTAGCTCAGCACTTTAAGCTTTTTAAAAGGCTTTCAATTAGCCAAGTACATCCTGTTCTGTTCTCAGATCTAGGCTGGGCCCTAAAGGGGACCAGCTGTGTGGCTTTAAGCTCACTCCTAAACCGCTCTGAACAAGTTTCCTTATCTACAAAATGAGGCAACTTGGTTGAGAGCTCTGGGGAGCCTGGGATGGGGTGCTGGGTGTCTACTGGCTTCTGTCTCAGTGAGGTCAGGGGAACAAAGCTATACAAACCACTGGTGAGCAGTTACGTCAGAGGTGCCTGTAAACCGGGAGGGGGAGGAAGAGACTATACCCTCGGGGTTGGGCCAGAGCCCAGGGTTCTGAGCTGACTGTTCAGGCAAGGTGGGGCGTGAGGAGTGAGGTCATCGGAAGGCGGAGACGTGAACAGGGCTCAGGCAGGAGGGGCTATGGAGCTGAGCCCCAAAGCAGCAGGCCCACAGGCACGTCGATGGCGCCTGGCCGCAGAGATCGCCAGGTGGAAGGAAACGTGCCCACGCTCGGGTGTGTAGAGGGGCCGCCGCTGAGGCGAGTCAGGACGGCATGTGAGCCGGGCCTCCGAGGATGGGGAGGTTTGGATAGGCTGACCTGGGGGCTGGCAAGGCCCTGGGGCATGAACTTCGGGTCTCCCTCCTCCCTCCACCATGGCCAGAACCCCTGGGTGCCCCTAAGAACGTCACAGGGGGCTCCTGAATTCAGCACCCAAGCCAAGGCTGAGCTGTGGATCGGGAATCCAGAAGGCGGGTGAGTCTGGGACCTGCCGTCCCTGCAGCTGAGAGGAGGGACTGGGGAGAGGACGCGGGGTGGGGGGATGCAGGAGGAACGGCATGTGCAGCATGTGGGGGGCGGGGGCTGCTCCTCTCAGTCGGGGCCGCAGGAAGGCCCTGCCTGGCGTGCACGGCCTTTAACAGAGGCGCTTTCCAAGCATGACTCACTCCACAACACTCCCCTGAGCACCCACTGAGTCTGGGGTCCAGAAGAGATCCCACCTGTGAGTGACTACATTACACAGGAGGGGGCAGAGGTCATGTGCTTCTTGGTGATCCTAAGCCCGTGAGGACGTCCTGCTCAGCCCCCAGAGCCAGGACCCACGGGGAGAAGCAGCTGACAGCATGATTGAGCACAGCGAGAACAAGGCCCTGCATGCCAGGCACCAGGTCACCGCCGGACTTCCTTCCTCCCAGAGCCGCGCACGCCACCTGCAGGTCTCCTCCCAAACTGCAAGCACAGTGATCCAGCCCGGGAGTCCCTGGAACTTGGCTGAGAGCCCCATTCCCCACACTGGGGACAAACACCAGTCAGACCCCACTCCGACCATCACAAGGAAATGACTAAGTCCTCAGAGACTAGAGCGGAAGGGAGCCATTCCACTGGAGCCACTTCTGCCTGAGGGCTGCAGAGCCACCCTGTCTCAGAAACAATAGTACTGCGCCCTATCCTGTGTCAGGTACTGAGCAGACCCTTTCTTGGCATTGTCTTGTGTGACCTCCTTGCTGCTTTGGGAGGCAGGCATCACGACCGCCATCGGACGGGGGGAAAGCTGGAGCTCCGAGAGTAACTTACCAAGGTCAGAGGAGCAGGAAGAGGTGATGAGATCTGAACTGAGGAATGTCTGGCTCCTTAACTACCAAGCCATCCTGTCATGTTCCCCTGGTCAGAAGCTGAATTGAAGTTCTGCCCCGGGGGTTGCTGCCAGGCGAAGAGTCCGCCAGGACCGGGTGAACCAGCTGAACTTGCAGAAAAACAGTCCGTGTGGACCCGCCAGTGAACAGTTCAGGGAGGTGAGCCACTAAGCTGGGCTGGATGGAATGGGGGACCCTGCTGTACTTTAGTCTGGCTCAGGGGAGTGACCAGAGGGAAGGGATTCCACTCTGTGGGGCTGTGGGAAGAGGCCTGGGACCTGAGGCGGACTGTGCAGGATGAGAAGGACTCGGAGAGGCCACAGAGAAGCAAAACATGAGCTGGTTTAACTTGGGTTCACCTGAGCTGGACCCCAACTATAAAGCACGACGTCTGGGAATGCAAACGGACTTGTGCAAAATCCACACAATTTTATGTGCTAATAATCTCTCTCCTCACGTGTTCTTTAGCTAAACCACAAACCTACCTGTCGGAACTATACCCAGAAGCTAATTCACACATCAGCTCAACTCCTGCTCCTTCGTTCCCAGCTGGTCATCACTGAACTCTGTATTTAGAGCCATCATCTTAACCCTTGTCTTGCTCCTTTCCAGATCTCCACTTTGCCCACCACAGAAAACACCACGTGTCTAGACCCTTGATACCCAAAACGCAGTCCGTGGACCAGCAGCGTCGCCTGGGAGCTTGTTAGAAATGCAAATTCTCAGGCCTGCTGGATCTGAATCTGCAGTTTAGCAAAATGGCCAGAGGATCTGTATGCACAGTTGAGTTCTCTAAGGCCCTCAGAGCGCCCACTCCCCTGCCCGTCCCCTTCTGCTAACAACCAGAGCTGGTGTAGCGGGTCTCCAGTTCAGTTACACGTCAGGCTCACCCGAGGAGCTTGTTAAAAACACAGAAATCCAACCTCCCCAACTGCAACTGAATCCCAAGTCGTGCGGGCACTGCCCAGGCATTGGTATTTTTTCTTAACTGTGGTAAAAGATTACAACATAAACCTTACCATTGGAACAGTTTTTAAGTGTACAGTTCAGTGGCATCAAGTGCATTCACCTTGTGCGACCATCATCCCCATGCCCGTTTCCAGAACTTTTTCATCTTCTCCAAAATTACCCACCCCTTAGACACAAACTCCCGGTTTCTACCACCACCACCGCCGCCCCGCCACTATGCCCCAGCCAACCACCGTTCTACTTCCCATCGCTATGAAAGTCTCGGCTACTCTAGGGACCGCGTATGAGTGACCCATACAGCATGTGTCCTTTATCATCTTATTTCACTCAGCATGTTTTCAAGGTTCATCCATGTCGTAGCACACAGTTTCATTCCTTTGTCAGGACGAATAATATTCTGTGGTATGTATATACCACATTTTTAATACCATTCATTCATTGGTCGATATTTGGGTTTCCTTTTGGCCGTAATGAATACTGATGCTATGAATATTAATGTATATGTTCCTGTTTGAGTCCCTGCTTTCATTTTGGGTATATGCCTAGGAGTGAAATTGTTGGATTAAATGATAATTCTGTTAGCTTTTAGTGAAGAAAATATTTTTTTATATTTTATATAACTGCATATATATTAATTTTAGGTGTAAAACAAAATGATTTGCATACATCGTGAAGGGATTACCACAATAAGTCTAGCTAACGTCCATCACAGTAAATACTTACAACTTTTTTTCTTGTGATGAGGACTTTTAAGATTTACTCTAAGCAATTTTAAATATGCAATAGAGTATTAACTATATCACTATGCTGTACATTATATTCCATAACTTAATATTATTTATTGCATAACTGTAACTGTACCTTTTGACCTCCTTCACCTATTTTGTCCATCCCGAACCCCAGCCCCTACCCGCTCCACCAATCTTTCCTCTGTATCTATGAGCATTGTTTTGTTTGGTTGTTTTAGGTTCCACATGTAAGTGATATCATACAGTATTTGTCTTTTTCTGACTTATTTTGCTTAACATAATACACTCAGGCACCCATGTTGTTGCAAATGGCAAGATTTCGTTCTTTTTTATGGCTGAATAGTACTCCATTGTGTATATATACCACATATTTTTTATTCATCCATTAATGAATGCTTAGGCTGTTTACATATCTTGGCTACTGTAAATTAGGCTGCAGTGAGCATGGGGGTCCAGATATCATTTTGAATTAGTGGAGTTTTTTCTTTAAATACCCAGAGGTGGAATTGCTAAGTTACAATGTAGTTCTAATTTTAATTTTCTGCAGAAACTCCAGACTGTTTTTCATAGTGGAAGCACTAGTTTACATTCTACCAAAAGTGCACAAGGGTTCCCTTTTCTCTACATCCTTGTCAACATTTGTTATTGTCTTTTTGATATTAGCTATTCTAACAGGTGTGAGGTGGTATCTCACTGTGGTTTTGATTTGCATTTCCCTAATGATTAGTGATATTGAGCATATTTTCATGTTCCTTTTGGCCATCTGTACATCTTCTTCGGAAAATGTCTATTCAGGTTCCTTGCCCACTTTTTAATCGGATTGTTTTTTAGCTACTGAGCCATATGTGTTCTTCATTTATTTTTAATATCAACCCCTTTTCAGATGTCATTGGCAAATATTTTCTCCCATTCAGTAGCTGCCATTTCATTTTGTTGATAATTTCCTTTACTTGTGCAGAAAATTTTAGTTTTCTCTAGTCCCATTTGTTTATTTTTTATTTTCTTGCCTTTGCTTTTGGAGTCCAATACAAAAAATCATCACCAAGACCTATGTCAAGGAGCTTACCACCTGTGTTTTCTTCTAGGATAGTTTCAAGTCCTACATTCAGGTCTTTAATCCATTTTGAGTTAATTTTTGTGCATGGTTAATATGTAGTCTAGTTTCATTCTTTTGCATGTGGCTGTCCAGTTATCCCAACACAATTAATTGAAGAGACTTATTAAATGAAGAGACTGGTCCTTTCCCCAGTGTATATTCTTGCCTCCTTTGTCATATATTAATTGACCATATAAATTTGGGTTTATTTCTGGGCCTTTTATTCTGTTCCATTGATCTATATATCGGGGGTTTTTTAATTTATTTATTCACTTACCTTTGCAGACAGGTAATATTCATGTGGTTTTTTTTTGGGGGGTATCATTGATATACAATCTTACGAAGGTTTCACATGAGCAACATTGTGGTTACTACATTCACCCAAATTACCAAGTTGCCCCATACACACCCCATTGCAGTCACTGTCCAACAGCATAGTAAGATGCTATAGAGTCACTCCTGGTCTTCTCTGTGCTATACTGCCTTCCCCGTGAACCCTCAACATTATGTGTGCTAATCGTAATGTCCCTTAGTCCACTTCTGCCTCCCCACCCACCCTCCCCAGTCCCTTCTTCGATCCTGTGAGTCTGCTGCTGTTTTGTTCCTTCAGTTTTGCTTTGTTGTTATATTCCACAAATGAGTGAAATCATTTGATACTTGTCTTTCTCTGCCTGGCTTATTTCACTGAGCATAATACCCTCTAGCTCCATCCATGTTGTTGCAAATGGTAGGCTTTTTCTTCTTATGGCTGAATATTCCATTGTGTATATGTACCACATCTTCTTTATCCATTCATCTACTGATGGACACTTAGGTTGCTTCTGTATCTTGGCTATTGTAAATAGTGCTGTGATAAACATAAGGGTGCATATGTCTTTTTCAAACTGGGCTGCTGCATTCTTAGGGTAAATTCCTAGGAATGGGATTCCTGGGTCAAATGGTATTTCTATTTTGAGTTTTTTGAGGAACCTCCATACTGCTTTCCACAATGGTTGAACTAATTTACATTCCCACCAGCAGTGTAGGAGGGTTCCCCTTTCTCCACATCCTCGCCAACATTTGTTGTTTGTCTTTTGGATGTTGGCCATCCTCACTGGTGTAAGGTAATATCTCATTGTAATTTTAATTGCATTTCTCTGATGATTAGTGATGTGGAGCATCTTTTCATGTGCCTGTTGGCCATCTGAATTTCTTCTTTGGAGAAGTGTCTGTTCAGATCCTCTGCCCATTTTTTAATTGGATTATTTGCTTTTTGTTTGTTGAGGTGTGTGATCTCTTTGTATATTTTGGATGTCAACCCCTTATCGGATACGTCATTTATGAATATATTCTCCCATACTCTAGGATGCCTTTTTGTTCTACTGATGGTGTCCTTTGCTGTACAGAAGCTTTTTAGTTTGATATAGTCCCACTTGTTCATCTTTGCTTTTTTTTCCCTTGCCCGTGGAGGTATGTTCATGAAGTTGTTCATTCAACAGAGTTTTGCCTATGTTTTCTTCTAAGAGTTTTATGTTTTCATGGCTTACATTCAGGTCTTTGATCCATTTTGAGTTTACTTTTGTGTATGGGGTTGGACAGTAGTCCAGTTTCATTCTCTTACATGTAGCTGTCCAGTTTTTCCAACACCAGCTGCTGAAGAGGCCATCATCTCCCCATGGTATATCCAAGGCTCCTTTATCAAATATTAATTGACTGTATATGTTTGGGGGATCTTTGATCCATTTTGAGTTTACTTTTGTGTATGGAGTTAGACAGTAATCCAGTTTCATTCTCTTACATCTAGCTGTCCAGTTTTGCCAACACCAGCTGTTGAAGAGGCTGTCATTTTCCCATTGTCTATCCATGGCTCCTTTATCATATATTAATTTACCATATATTCTTGGGTTAATATCTAGACTCTCTATTCTGTTCCACTGGTCTATGGGTCCGTTCTTGTGCCAGTACCAAATTGTCTGGATTACTGTGGCTTTGTAGTAGAGCTTGAAGTTGAAAAGCGAGATCCGCCCCCCTGCTTTATTCTTCCTTCTCAGGATTGCTTTGGCTATTTGGGGTCTTTTGTGGTTCCATATGAATTTTAGAACTATTTGTTCCAGTTCATTGAAGAATGGTATTTTGGTATTTTGATAGGGATTGCATTGAATCTGTAGATTGCTTTAGGCAAGATGGCCATTTTGACAATATTAATTCTTCCTATCCATGAGCACAGGATGTGTTTCCATTTATTGGTATCTTCTTTAATTTCTCTCATGAGTGTCATGTAGTTGTCAGGGTATAGGTCTTTCACTTCCTTGGTTAGGTTTATTCCTGGGTATTTTATTCTTTTTGATGCAATTGTGAATGGAATTGTTTTCCTCATTTCTCTTTCTGCTAGTTCATCATTAGTGTAAAGAAACAGATTTATGCATATTAATTTTGTATCCTGCAACTTTGCTGAATTCAGATATTAGTTCTAGTAGTTTTGGAGTGGATTCTTTAGGGTTTTTTATGTACAATATCATGTCATCTGCAAATAGTGACAGTTTGACTTTTTCTTTACCAATCTGGATGCCTTTTATTGTCTGATTGCTGTGGCTAGGACCTCCAGTACTATGATGAATAACAGTGGGGAGAGAGTGGGCATCCCTATCTTGTTCCCAATCTTAGGTGAAAATGATGTCGGCTGTGGGTTTGTCATATATGGCCTTTATGATGTTGAGGTACTTGTCGTCTATACCCATTTTGTTGAGAGTTTTTATCATGAATGGATGCTGAATTTTGTCAAATGCTTTTTCAGCATCAGAGATGATCATGTGGTTTTTGTTCTTCTTTTTGCTGATGTGGTGGATGATGTTGATGGATTTTCGAATGTTGTACCATCCTCGCATCCCTGGGATGAATCCCACCTGATCATGGTGTATGATCCTCTTGATGTATTTTTGAATTCGGTCTGCTAATATTTTGTTGAGTATTTTTGCATCTATGTTGATCAGGGATATTGGTCTGTAGTTTTCTTTTTTTGTGGTGTCTTTGCCTGGTTTGGGTATTAGAGTGATGCTGGCTTCATAGAATGAGTTTGGAAGTATTCCCTTCTCTTGTGTTTTTTTGGAAAACTTTAAGGAGAATGGGTATTATGTCTTTAAATGTTTGATAAAATTCAGCAGTGAATCCATCTGGTCCGGGCGTTTTGTTCATGGGTAGTTTTTTGATTACCGATTCAATTTCATTGCTGGTAACTGGTCTGTTTAGATTTTCTGTTTACATGGTCTTTATTATGTTAAGGTTATATTCCTTCTCTACCTAACTTACTAAGTTTTTATCATGAATAGATGTTGAATTTTGTCTAATTTTTGTCAAACTCCTGCATCTACTGAGATGGTCATGTGATTTTTTTTTTCATTCAATCAAAAATGTATCACGTTGACTGATTTGTGTATGTTCAGCCATCCTTGCATCCTGAGTATAAATCCCACTTGATCATGGTGGTGAATGAAATTATCTTTTTAAAGTGCTACTGAATTGTTTGCTAGTAGTTTATTGAGCATTTCAACATCTATATTTATTAGGGATTTGGTCTGTAATTTTAATTCCTTTCCTGGCTTTGGTCAGGGTAACTCTGGCCTTGTAAAACGGGAGTGTGGATTTGGGCTTTGAGCTTTTAACCAGGGAAGACATGGGCCCCAAAAGCACTTGTATGGGTCACAGAGCTTGTAGATGTCAGAGTCAGAAAAGAACCCAGGTAGCCTAAGGTCAGGGTGAGTTCTCCACTCCTCCTAGTTTCAGGCGGCAGTTTGGGGGGTGAGGGGCAGTCATCACTCCCAGCAGTGTTCCTCTAAGGAAACGGTTGCTGTCTCACAAAACAGCTTCAGAAAATCATGTGACCCTATGTTAGGATGACCATTACCCCAGTAAAGGGGAAGAGAATCTAAACAATGCCCACTCTTTTCTTGTATTTGCATAAAATCTCCAGAAGGAACTGGCATATTTTGTTACCTTCATGGAGGAGCCTAGATGGCCCATGGATGGACTGACTCATACCATTTGAATATTGAGCCATGTGGACATAGAGCCCTATTCAAAGTAAGTATCCTTTAAAAAATACTCTTTCCTGAAGCCTCAGGCTGGGGGTTGGGACTCCTTGGTTCTGGCCCCACCTCTGCCATACAGTGACTATAATTTTGGGCAACTCATGTAATCTCTCTAGGCTGTTTCCTCCACTGTAAGATATGAGTGGGCTGGACAAATTACCTGTAAGGCTCCTTTCAGAGCCAAAGGTCTGATTCCAAACTCCCCAGCTAGATTGTAAAATCCGTAAGGGAAGGGATGGGACAATTTCAGAGTCTTTTGAAAAAGTTCCCTTATAAACCGTGGCCCAAAGAGGGTTTGCTCACCCAGCTGGAAGCCACCCATTCTTGGAACCCAGGTCTTTAGACCAAGCTAGCCAGGACTGTCCTGAGTCAGCAGGGGCACAGGAGATGCTGACATAGGAGAGCAGCTCTCAGATGTGTGGGTCTGGGTTTAAATCCTGGATGACCTTAACCTCACTGAGCCTAGAGCTCCCCATCTATAAAATAAGAATCCAACCTCACGGGTTAGGAGGATTACATGAGATAACACGTGAAACGCACCCTGCAAACCAAAGGCAGTTGACAAATGTTTGCTTCCCTCCCTCCATCAGAGCAGCTAGGACGCTAGGACACAGAAGAGGCTGGCTCAGTTTCTGTTTAGTTTTAAGTTGGTTTTATACAAATCCATAAAACGTGGCCTCAGGTGGCTTTCCCAGCAATTTTGTTGCTACAAATCCAAGACTATGTAGGGTGCTCACACCACTGGAGCAGAAAAAAACCAGCTTTGCCAGCTTAGGACTGCAGGGGGCTTATCTCTCATTTGTCTGCATGGGCAGAACAATGTCAAGGGGCCTTTGGGAAATGACACACTGGTAGGTGGCAGAGTAGGGAGGGAGCAGAGGGAGAGATGGAGAACATCAGCACCTCAAAGGCTGCTGGTGGGGGTACAGGGCTAGGGCTGAGGGCTCTGCACTCACAGGGAGCCCACTTACTTTCTCCAGGACCCCAGGCACTTACCGATCTCTGAGCCTTGGTTTTCTCATCCACAGAAACACAGCTGAAAAGACCTACATCATAGGTTTGTTGTGATGATTAAATCAGACACCTAGGAGGTATTTTGTATTAACTTTTCCTTCCTTTATTTTTAAGAGAAAGGAGGCAAAGACCTTCAAAGAGGAGACAAATTCATAGGACTGCCTTGTAGCAAATGGATCTGCAGAGATTTGACACAGGCTTGTCACCAGAGTGAGTTGGTTGTAACACACCCCGAAGTACAAAACGGACTTTTGTTCTTGTAGTAGACTGAGGCCTAAAAAGGGGTTGAAAAAAATAATAAAGCCCATTGGATCTTAGTTTCTTTTTCCGTGACCAAGAAATGAATGGTGGGTTGGTTTCTGTGCATTGGAGAGGCAAGTGTAACTCCATGCTTTAAGGTAAGAAAAATGGGGGCATTTTATTTTAAAAGGGGGACAGACGTCAGAGAACATCCCCAGCAGCCCGCCAAGGAGCTGATGAGAAGTGGGGCTGCAGGGAGCCGTCAGAACGGCAGCAGCTCCGGCGGACACGGGATCCTTGCTGCCAGCACCTAGCACTGGCCAGCCCCTCGCCTCCTTCCAGACCAATCTCTGAGCTCTGAGAAGTAACGGAGTGGGTTGGGGCAGGGGTGGTCCAGGTAGAAAGTCTAAATGGAAACAAGAGCCCATGAATACCCTGAGAGGTGGTCCAGGAGGGGAGCCAATAGGAGGACCAGAAGCCAACCCAGGCTCTCCCTATGGCTTACAGGCTTCCTCAAAGTTGTGGGCTTGAGACCTGAGACCCTAGCTGGGACGGCACTGGAGAGGAGCCCAGTGGGGGGCAGACACTGCTCCTGAGGACGCCCAGCACCCGCAGGGAGGAGACTGCTGCGGGTCGGCCTCCAGCAACCCGGCAGGGCTCTGGGCCCAAGCCTGAGACAGTCGAGGCTGAGGTATTGGAGAGAGAGCCTGGCCCCAGGGTACAGACATGCTGCGGGGCTTTGTCCTGGTGGTTTAAAGACCACACACAAAACTGTGGGAGCCCCAAGCACTGCCCTGCAGGTCCGATGGACCAACTCGACTCCAAAGGGAGCTGACTGACCTTTGGAGGCACCTCTTCCTCCTGCAGGTGCCCTGCCACCCCTCTGCGGCCCCAGAGGTGCCCTCTGCCACCTGTCCCCGCAGGAGCTCTCGCACAAGTTGACATACCGCAGCCTGAGGTAGGCTGCGTGGCCACAGTCGGAGCAGCTTGCTGTTTCCAGTCACACCATCCTTTTCACCCAGCCCCGGGGTTCCTCAGAGTGGGACAAAGAGGGCACAGGAGACTGCTTCATCAGAGGGGACGTGGTGCAGGCAGCTCCTGGGCACGTAGTCTGGGTGCAGGAGAGGCCAGGCCGCCCCAAAGCCCACCGCTCAGGGCCTCAATAGTGATATACCTTCAGTTTGTTGTCCTCATTCAGGCCCAGCTGCAGGAGGCCCGAAGCACCTGTTGGCTTGGGCAGCGGGAAGAGGTATCTGACCCGGAGGTGAAGGAAAACTCTGCAGTCAGGTGAGCACAACCAGGGAAGGGTCAAAGGCCAAATGCAGTCTTCCAAACAGGGACCCAGGACACAAACACAAGCCTTGCAACCCAGCTCGGCCAGGAAGGGGCTAGGGTTTGAAAACCAGCTAAAAGGATACGACCTGGGGTCATTCTTGTACTGCTCTAGCCACCTCCGGTTAGCCTCGATCATGGCCTGAAAGCTGGTGCTGCCCAGCCTGGGGACTTGGGACCGGGAACGCTGCAGGAGGTCGAGCTGCTCACTGGAAGGAGGAGGACAGCATGGGGAGAGGACGGGGAGCAGGGCCACTGGAGGCCCTGCCCTCTGCCTCCCCGCTCTTCCTCTCAGCAGACCAGCTGTAGCCTTTTTGGGGGTCTCTTTAACAATTCTAAACTTCCCGTAGTGGCCAGAATGCCCCTCTCAAAGGATGAGCAGCAGTTCCTACAAGGGAAGGTGGTGGACCCGTGCCCTTTCCCGAGTGGATACCCCAGGCTTACTGCCAGCCTCTCATCAGCAAAGGCTTTCCCCTCTGTCAACTCAAATACCTGCTCAACGTCCACCCCCAAGTTGGCCAAAGGGGTAGGGGAGGGGGATACACCCAGCAAGGAGGAAGAGGAATGGGAAATTAAGAACGGGCACCCCTCTCACTCCAGATGTTACTCAGCAGGACTGGAGGAAAAAGGAAGCCATACGAAGCAAAGAACAACTGGCCACACTCCAGGGCTGGAGGCGCAGGGTCCCACTGGGCAGCTTCCTCATGGAACTGGGCAGGTAAGCGCAGCCCTGACCGGGACCTTGGCAGTTTGGACCCTTCTCTGGTTGTGGAGAGGCGCCTCAGACCGGGGCCGCTCTGTGGGCTGGGGCTGCTCGCCCTCTGGGCACAGCAGCCAGGAGCTCTGCTCTCCCCTAAGGCCCACCTGCCCAGCGAGGCACAGCGGGGCTTACCTGGCAGACACGTAACCCAGCCTGTTCTCCAGGGGGGCAGGGCCGCTGCTGAGGAATGGGGCTCCAGCTGGAAAATGGGAGGAAATCATTCAGAACACAGCAGTTCAGCTGAGCCGGACCCTGGCCGGCCACTTCCCCAAAACAAGGAAAGTTCCTGTGGTTGGAGGTGAGCGACAGGTGACAACCAGGAACTGATCTACTTGTCTTAGGGAGAAGCTATGTACCATTTTCCCTCAAGTAACTATGTTTTTGTGGCTTTTCACATTCCTCAGCAGGACTATGAGACCAGGGTAAGCCATACAGCCAGAGGTTGTGAGCAGGACCCTGGTGTCACAGAGACAAGGGCCAAAAGCCAGCCTGTTGTTTGCTCCCTGTGTGCTCACCACTTAACCTGAGTCTCAGTCCCCCTTTCTGTGACATGGAGACAAATATTACTGCCTCAGGGGTTTATTATAAGGACAAATTAAAAGCTATATAAAATGCCTGGCCCATACTATAACACAGAGAAGCTCTTAAATCCATCAGAAAGGCTGCAATCAGCCCAAACTCCAGCACGACCACGAGCAGGTCTTCCCCAGAGACGATACCAAAGTTGGGGGGCGGGGGGAGGCTTACTTGGAAAATACTCGTGCCACTTCTCCACCAGAAAGTCGTCCACAGTCTGAGACACGGAGGAGGAGAGCCTGGGGCCCAGCCCGGGGTCCCAGGCCCACCGGGTGGGCATGGCTGGGGCTGAGACCCCAGTGAGGGAGGAGTAGGTGGGAACGGGGGCGCTCCGGGGGGAGCGGGGAGGGGCCTGGGCTGGCGTGGAAGTGCAGAGGGGCCGCTGCGCCGTGAGGCTGCCCAGCACGCCGAGGGCGCCGTTCACCTGGTCGCTGATCTGCTGCAGGTGGCGGATCTTACTGTGCAAGGTGGGTCCTGGGGTCAGGCTGACTGCAAAGGAGGAGCAGAGGTGGGGAAGGACTCAGATTCAGGGCCCTGGAATGTCCCCAGGCCCAGTGGACGCTGCGGCACGCTACTGGCCCCACCCTCCCCGTTCCTCCAGACAGCGGCCCCTCAGTGGTGATGGCGGCGAGGGACGGCAGGATGGCAGAGGGAGAGCAGCCCCCGAGCAGGTGGCACTGGAAGGGAAAGGCTAATGGGCACCTTCTCCCTGTGCCCTGCTCGGCGAGTCCGAAGGCCTTCCCTGGCCCTCAGCCCTGTGTGCTGACAAAGCCAGAGGGGTTTGTTCCTTCCCACCCATCTACCGAGCGCCTGCTGCAGCCCCAGCCATGACAGCCAGGGGAGGGGCTGTACCTCCCTTCCCTAAGATCCCCCCCAGCCCCTCCCCATGACACCACCACTCACTGTGAGGCAGGGGGCAGGACTCGGAGCTTTCACTGCTCGTGTCTTCCAGGTCGCCGAGGTCAAAGGTCACTGCCTTCTTAGTCGAGGCTCCTTTCAGAGTGTCTGCCTCTAAAGGCTGACAGAAGCAGCAGTCAGTCCTGACACTCGCCCTGGGCTTTCTGCCCACTGCCCTTGTGACGTGAGGCGTGGAAACTGAGGACCTGGTGGGTGGGGTCTGATACAGGCTGCCCGGGTTGGGGGCAGGAGCAGCGGGGACGACAGCCCAGCCTTGCCCTTCCCCCGGAAGCTCTCCCCAGAGCCTCTCAGGCTGCTCCACACCTCGGGCATCCAGGGGGAAGGCCACAGGCCCCAGGGCAGGTAGGGAACCCTGGGCACACCTCTCCTTGGGGACCATGGCAGGGGAGGGGCAGGGGCTTGTCTCTCAACAACCCGCAGCAAAAGGCTCCAGGTCTGCTCAGGCCCCCTCAGCATAGATGTGTTCAGCAAACTCAAGGCTGAAGCCACCAGATTTCACCAACCCAGCACCCCCAACACGGGACCACGGAAGAGGAAGGCGCAGCCACAGGGCGGCACCTCTTCCCCAGGGGCGGCCTCCAGCTCATGCAGCTTCTCTTTCTTCAGGTCACGGCCTTTCTGCGCGGCCCACTGCATCTCACCCAGGCGCCTGGTTTCCTGCGGCCAGGGAGAAAGCGGGGCACAAATGTGGTGGCTCCCCGCCCAGGGCTAGAGTCCCAGCTCTGCCCTTTCAGGGCTGGGTGATCTTGAACAAATCACGTAACTCTCAGTCTGGACTCTCATCTGATAAAGAAAAAACACTGTTCAGGAGAGTTAGATGAGAGGGTGTTACATGCTCAGCATGATGCCCGGGCCTAATGAACTCTCCGGAGGTCGCTGTCAGCCACATGGTGGTGGTTATAACTGCTCCAACTACCATTTTTAACATCATTTTTAGGAGAGACTCAGCGGAGAAATGACAGGGCCTGAGGTAGCATGTGGCTAGACCGGGAGCCCTGCCTCTCTGTGCCAGCCTCCTGCCCTCCCCTGAACCCACACTTCCTCACCAGCTCTGAGCACCACCCCAATTCTAAGGGACCAGGTATGATCTTCTGCCGAGACCCTCAAATGACATATCCAGCGAGCCCAGGGGGAGGTGAGCCCAAAGGGGCTGCTGCCCCTGCGCCCCGTCCCCCCAGCTCCCAGCACAGGGCTGCAGGCGCTCTGAGACCCCGACCTCGTCCAGGTCCTTGGGCACGTCTTCCAGGGCCTCGGTGCCTGGCGGGCCGGTGCCTGCGCCCTGAGCACCAGCCAGCTCATGGCGCCAGTGCTGCTGGGCGGCTTGCAGAACTGTCTGCCGCCTCCGCATAGAGCGTGTCTGCCGCACCAGGAACTCCTTGGCACTCCGGAGAGCTATCCCTTCAGCAGAGCCGTAGTGCTGGATGCTGTGGGAGGGCAGTTCAGGGCCGGAGAGTTGGAGAGGGAAAACACTCCAGAAACCCCTGATAAGGGTCATTCGACCACATCCCAGCAGATGCCCACCCTGAGCGCAGACCACTGGGCTGGGGCAGGGCGGGGCGGTGTGGGGACGCCACCATTAAACACCATGTTGCACTCAATGCATTGTACCGAGTCCCCCCACACTGACTGACAGGGGTGGCACCTGAGGCCTCCAGACAGACACCCACAGCCTGGTCCTCAACCAGAAGCCAGCAGACCTCACGTGTTGTGTCGAGGGTCGCAATGGACACCTGTGTGGCTTTGCCAGGGAGACCCCTCAGGCCCCTTCCCTGAACCCACTGGCGACAGCTCTCATCTCATTTCAGCACCTCTCGGCTCTGTGATGCAGGCACTCACTGACCCTTTCATGGCATCCTCACCCAAAATAAGACAGGCTATTGGAACTCACCTGCCCAAGGACAAGTCGGTCTCCTCCTTGCTCTGGGAGAGGGCAGAGGACGCTTCTTTGGTTTGGCTCTAAGGACACACGGTGGGAAAGGCCCATCGAATTCAACAAAATCAGATACACTGCAGCTCAAGGGACCCTGAAACCGCTCCCCGTGCCCCACACACAGAAATGGCTCTCCCAGCTGCTGGGCACTATTCATTCCCTCACAGCTGCCATTTGACTGGACATGTGGGACTGGAAACGGTAAAGAAGGAGGCTACGGGTCTGTATAAAGCAAAGCAGGGGCCCTCCCAACGCCCCAGTACCCCCAGAACCCAGCCCTTGCCTGGAGCGCCCCTCCTTTGTGGTGCCCCAGCCCAGCCACCCCGTCCCATCCAAGGCGCAGAGAGGCTCACTGTCCCAAGGGATTTCCTCAGGTCCTTGATGTGGACATCTGGCTCAGAACATGGGGCATCACCCCCCTCAACTGTCAGCCCTTTCAACACGTCCTGCTTCCTCTGAATTTGGGCCTCCAGGTCCCTGTGGTGGGAAGGGGAGGTGAGCAGGGTCACATGATAAAGCAGCTCGAGGCAGGGCTGGGGCAGGACTGGTAGACCCAGGGCTCCCCAGCTATTTATAGCCTCTTAACAGCCCCCAACTCGCTACAAAATGCAGCAGACTGACCCTCTGCCCAGCTCCACCTCTGCCTGTGAGGGGGCCATGAGGACACAGCGTGCATGAGCAGCAGGGGTGGCTACGTGCAGGGTGCCCCCAGCACCTGACATGCTTCTGCAGCCTCTGACTCCGGGTCTGCAGCTGCTCCACCTGGAACTCCAGCTCCGACCTACGGACCTGCAGCTCATCAAGAATCTTTTGAAGTTGCTGGTTTGACTCCAGCAGGTGGGTGTGCTCCTTCTTCCCCTGCCCCAGGGTGGCTGCAGCTTCCTGAAGACAAGAGAAAAGACAGGAACCCCCGGATATCTTTGGTTCTGGTTTCAAGTTCCGCCTCTAAATCCTGGAATTTCCTTTGCTGTGCAGAAATGTAGGTGGAGAGAAAGTGGGGAAAGCAGGAAGCAAGCAGCAGTAGAGGACCGGGGAGCCCAAAGAGCTGGGGAGAGAGGTGCGGCCACCGTGTCTGCAGCAGGCGCACAGGCTCCTGTCTGCCCTCAGACCCGAGGCCCCCGAGCTGGATTCCACGGGGTGGTGCTATCTGTGGAATATCGGCCAGCATAGTTTGGAATCCCAAGGCCCTGGCAGATCAGGTGGACAAAAAGTGGGCTACAGGCGGAAGACAGGGAAGGAAGGGGAAGGAATCGGGAGAGACAAAGCAGGGAGCACCGGAGAGGCACAGACCTCGCTCTCCAGTGCCAGCTGCCTCTGCACGTCAAGGAGCTGCTGCTTCTGCTTCCGGGCAGTCTCCTCCTGCAGGGGAAGGGCAGGCATGCGGCCTGGGGCCATCTCCAGGCCCCAGGTCCGAGGGGCAGGAAAGATGGGCCCACCCTCTCCCGTGGAGCCATCCCTCCCAAGTCAAGGGCACCCGAAGAGCCTGTCCTCCACCCTGACCCCCCGCACCTGGACGTCCAGCTGAGCCAATCTGGTCTTCACATCTTTGGTTCTGGCTTCAAGTTCCCCTTCTAAATCCTGGAATTTCCTTTCCTGCACGGAAATGTAGGTGGAGAGAAAAATGTACATGTAGAACGGACACAAGGCTTTGGCTGAGGGGGCAGGAAGGGGCTCTGACCCACCACACCAGGCCATGCACGCCAAGCCAGACTCCTTTGCCCCTGCGGCCTCCCAGGAAAGCAGCACCCCTTGTCTTTTCTCAGTGAGGGTAGGAGCAAAGGCTCCAACCCCAAGGCCCGAAGGAGCTGGCCTCTCCCCCTCCAGTGACTTTCCCTGGCCCAGCAAACAAAGGGGCAAAAGAGCCCAGCCTGGGGAGGCCAGGGAGTCCCCCACTCGGGAGAGTGTCAGGCCCCATCCCCGTAGCACTTATCTGCCCTGCATGGGGGTGACAGGAGGCCCACCCACCCCAGCCCCACGTGTCTGCCCAGAGCCCCACCTGCTCCCGGTGCTGCCGCCGCAAGTCCTCCAGCTGCCCATCCTGCTCCTGCCGCAGGAGCTCCAGCTCCCACTCGTGGGCCTTCCGCAGGCGCCCCAGCTCCCTGGTCAGGCGCCCCAGGAGCTCAGCCCGCTGCTTCCTCTCCTGCACAGGAGGAAGGCCGCCGGTAGGAGCCTGCAGCGGCCCTTCACGACCTGACTCCACAGCCCCCAAGCCCTGCGGCCTTCGATCAGTAAGGCCAGGGCCCCTCCACCCCTCGGGCCAGCTCCTTGAGGGAGGAGAGCATGGAGGCTGGCAGGGCTCCCGTCCCCAAGAGCCCCCTCTGCCACTGACGCAGGCATCAGTGTAAAGTCCCGAAGCGTCCCCTGGGGGAGCTGCCTCTCCTACTGCCCCGGTAGGCCCAGCTTCCCTTCCCTGAGGGGAGAGAGGTCATTAATTCGTCATGACTCTTCTTCAGCAAGGTCAGAACTGGTTTGGGAGGGGGGTCAACCCCATCTCATCACAGGCCGGTCACTTCTGCCCAGGGAAGGACTGGACAGTCCAGGATACAGGTCTGTCACTGGAGCAGGGGCCTAGAAATCCCAGGCAGAGGCCCAGCTGTGGGCTGAAGTCAGCCACCCCGCCGGCCCCCAGCATGAGAAGCCAAGCCGGCGTGGGCCGCCTGCCTAACGGACTTTTCCTGCCTCAGCCCAAAGCTGAAGATGGGCGACACCTAAACACTGTCTGGCTCTTGCCGGTCTCCTTAGTGTTCTGGAATTCCAGTTAGCCCTGGTGGCACGGTGCTGGGTGGTTAGAGTGGAAGGCTTTGGAGTCAGACAGTCTGGACTGTTATCCCAGCTCCTCTACCTCTAGCTGGGTGGGCTTGGGGAAGTTGCTGACATGCCCCTGCCTCGGTTTCCTCATTTTCAAAGGGAGGTAATGAGAGTACATACTGCCCAAGGGTGTCATGAGGGAAAAATGAGTCCAGGCACACACAAGGCTGAGAGCGGTGCAGGCGCAGTGCGCACTGAGCACACGTGAGCCATTATTTCTACGGGAGCGAGGTGAGCTGCCCAACGAGGGCACACTTCATCTCCAGCTTCACTGAAAAGGAAAACAGGACCTCACCATGGCGTGGTGCGGGTGCCAAGGAAGGAGGCCTGCATCATCTCTGAGCACAGCTGCCCCTTCCCCTGCCCCCCAGCTGAGGGAGGGCCCCCAGGGGGTGTGCGTGTGCGCCGGGGCGAGGCCAGGTCACCTCCGCTTCATACTGCTCTCTGGCCTCGGCCACCGCCCGCTGGTGCTCTTCCTTCATCCTGTCCATCCTCCTCTCGTGTTCCCTCTCCACCTCCTGGCGCTTCTCTCTCAGGAGGCTGTTGAGCTGCAGGGCAACATGCAGGACCGAGAGCGGACCAGTGGCTCGGGGCCCGTTCACACATGCAACACCCTCACACCTGCCCATCGTCCCCCATGCGCACATGACACACACAGCCCTCCTCCAGCCCCCTCCCTGCACAAGTAGAGGGCCCTGGGGGCAGAGAAGCACCTGGCCTTGAGGGAACTAAGGCTAGAACTGGAGCAGAAGCTCTAACCCTACCTGAGACAAACAGGGGGAAGCAAAACGGGGGCCCCTGGGCAGGGCCAGTCAGACCACCCACAGCAGGTGCCCGCCAGGCCCAAGGGGCACTCCGGCACTCACCTCCCACTCGTACTCCAGCGCTTGGTGAGCTTTCTGATGCGCTCTCTGCTCTGCCCACCCGAGGCTCTCCTGCAGCTGGGCCTCCTCTTTCTGCTGTGTGTCCTCTATTTTCTTCTGGAGGCCGGAGACCACCTGAGGAGGCCCCCGGGGAGTGCGACAGTCAGCACAGTCAGAGTGGCCATGGGGACTCATGTCGCAGCACCCAGCACCTATCCCCACGGGCCAGGGGGAGAGGGAGGCTCCCTCCTGAGGGGGCAGGGGTGGGGCTGAGTTCTGCCGATGACCAGCCGTGACGGGGTGTCGAGGATCGCACTCGGGGCCCAGGACACCCAGGCTCTGCCTCCCAGGCCGGGGCACTGCCTCTCACCTCTCGGTGCTTGGCCCCCAGTGAGGAAGACAGCCGCTCCAGCTCAGCCCTGTGCTCCCTCTCCAGTGCTGCCACAGCCTGGGGGCAACAAGGGGCCAGTGAGGGATGCAGGGCAGGCTGCCTGGCACTGCCCTGGGGGAGGAGCCGGGAAGACCATCCACAGCACCCTCGTGAGCCGAGGGGCCGAGAGGAGCCACAGGCATGTCTGTGTCCCTCCAAAATAGCTCAGTCCCTCAAGTCTGCATCTAGCAGACGAACAGGAGCAGGAAGGCCAGAGTGGAAGGCGTTTCAGTGAGCCTCAGGCACGCAGCTGCTACCGCTGTCTGTGAATAAGACCCGAGGCAGGGAGGCCTGGAGGGCCGGGCACAATGCCCCCAACACGCGAAGCTCAATGAAGCTCTCCCTGCCAGGCTGAGGCTCTCCTTGTCTGAGAGCTGGAGCTTCACACTTCACAAAAAGAAAACGAAAGTTTCACATGGCCTGTTACCTACTTCAGCCTCTCACGTAGAGACGGAGCACCTGATGGTGGGGACAGCGGGTGAGGGCAAGCAGAAAGACGGGAGGAAGGAGAGGGAGGAGACGTCGCGTTAGCTGCCTCTCAGGGACGAGGCACCTTTGTTTCAGGAACTCTGGTCTAAGTTCCCGGGGGTGAAATCTTCCCAACCCCACAGGCCACGTCCCCTCAAACGTCTGCACTGCCGCTGACAACACTGGCCCAACCGGCCGTGGAGAGAACCTCTGGACGCCAGCAGTATCCTCACTCTGCAGCCACGGCCAGGGCTAGCACCTGCCCAAGGAACCAGGTCCACACAGAGCGGTGGGCCTGGACTTGGCCCCCGAGGTCTCCTGCACGTGCACGCTCAGCCTGGCTCCCCACCCGGCGCGCCCGCAGCTGCTCTTCCTCTTCCTCCCGGCCCAGGGGCATGCTAGCGGGGAGGTCCGGCTCTGCTTGCTCACTTCTTCCCTCTCCTCCCGCAGCTGCTCCCTCAGCTGCTGCAAAGCCTCCTCCTTCTCAGCCTTCAGGGCGGCCTGCTCTCTCTCCTCCGAAGCCTTCGCCTCTTCCTTGAGCTGCTCCAGCATTTGTCTGTTTCTCTGTTCCAAGCTGGCCCTCTCCGCCTTTCCTAGGGACTCCAACTCTTCCCTCAGCCTCTGCAGGGAAGCCTCTTGCTGGGCCCTGGGCAGACAGAGGGGATGGGACGGGCCTGAGCCCTTTGGATGGCCTCCCCGGGCTGGGTGGCTCCCAGGGTGCACTCACCTGATCTGGTCCTCATCGGCTTCCGCCCTGGACTGCACCTGCGCCCAGAGCTGGGACAGCCTCCACCTCTCCTCCTCTCTCATCCGAGTCTCCTCTTCCTCGGCGGCTTTCTGTAGCTCCTCCCTCAGGGAACTGGGAAGGCGAGGAAAGGCAAGTTTACTGGAGGGACCACTCTGTCATTCACAATCCCAACTAGCGGCCTCCAAAGGCCTGTAGCCCGCCTGTGAAGCTTCCTAAGTCTTCCAGAACTCAGCCTCCGGGTCCTGCTGCCTCCCTACAATACCTCCCAGGGCAAAGAGGCAGCCATGAGCCCCACCATGAACTTGCTCTGCCACAGGAAATGGATTACAGGCTGCTTCATCTCAGCACAGCGTTTCTACCAAAGGCTCCCCCCTGCGCTAGGTTCCCCTCAGCACAGCCTCCACTCAGGGCCGGGTGCGTCTGACCCCGCCACCACTCTGCTTCCATCACCTTCCACTCCCCACCCACAGGACTCTGTCCTAGGCACACCAGACGAGCCACCACCTCGGTCCCACCACACTCCCGCCGGCCTCCTAGCCTTTGCTCGGGCTGTCCCTCTCCCTGGCAGTTCCTTTCCTGCCTGATGAGCCCACGTTCATCATTCAACATGCAGCTCCCCCCGGTTCATCGATTCGGCCTTCCTGCTCCATTGCACTTTGCATGAAGACCTCTCTTACCCTCTACCGCCATGTACCACACATCAGATCGCACCGTAACGCATCTTTTGTGCATCTGTCTTCCTTACAAGTCTGAGCACTTCAAGAAAGAAATCTTGCCTTAGAATCTGTAATAACCCAGGTGCCGAGCCTAGTCACCGACATGAAATAGGTGCTCAATAAATGCTCACTGGATTTGTGCAGTGCACCCAGCCCAGACTATAAGCGAGCTGCGATTGTGGGCGAGGGCGTCTTATTTACAGGCCAGCGATGGAAACCAGTTCATCCCAAGAGCACGTCCCCCTGCTTACACAAATCACATCCTCCTCACGCAGGTGAACTCGGGGAATTCAAGCCTGAGAAAAACATGATTCAGAAGACAACTTCTCTGAAAAGCTTCTGTAGTGAATTCTAAAGCCAAAAGAGACTTAGGACTGTTTTCTATTTCAAGCTATCTAGACCACTACTGTCTTTCACTATGATAGAAAATTTGAGTTAAATAAAAATCCTTCCTTCTAGATTGCCCAGAAATGCTTCTCTTTAATTCTATGGCTGAATTTGTATATAACACCCCAGAATGTTAGACCTGGGAGGGTCTTTAGAGGCTAAGTCCTCCATTTCACAACCCTTTCTCTTCACCTTACAGCTAAACTCAGTCTCTTGACTTTTACAACTAAAGAAACTAAGCATCAGCCTGCCTATTTCTCTCCCTGACTTCTCATTCGAGAAATATTTTCTACAAGGTCAGCTGTGGCTTCCAGAAATTTCTACTAAGCAGACATTTACCAGAACAGAGGAGGCCCCACCCCTCAGAAAGGCTCGTAAACAGAAACAGGGTTCTAATGATGGACTATTTCAGAGAGAGTCAAGCAAGACACGGCCGACAGAGAAGTCACGTAGCCAAGGCCTCTGGAATTGTACTGATTCCACCTGAAAACCGAGAGCTACCATTTCTTGAGCACCTACTATGCTTCAGGCCGTGAGCCAGATACTTTTGGCACACTAGTCTTCCCCACAACCTAATAGGGCCCCTGGACACCCTCTGGACTTCAGGGAGTGGGGAAGGATGCAAAGAAAGCACAGTCGGCCAAGCCCAGGGTGGCCCAGAAGAGGAGGAGAAGTCCAGCCGGCTGGCAGGGAGTCACCTCCTGGGAGCTACTTCCCAAGGGGAGGTGAGTCATAAGCTATTTGGCTGTTTGTGGCGGGGGCGACAGGAGACCGACCCCTACTTTTCAGTTGGCTGGAAGAGGATGCTGGGGCAGATGGTTCTTTGGCATGCTCCCTGGCAGGGGATCCAGGAGGGGTGATACAGGACTGAGCATGCGTCAGTGGGCCCTGAGTTGGGCTAATGAGAGAGAATTGTCCCCCACCCACTGGGTGATCAGGTGTTGGTTTTCTGTTAGTGTCTCTAAATTAAGCATAAACATTTTATATTCTCTTTGCTATGTACCATATAAAAACAGTACGTTCTTTTGGGTGCTCTGTCCAAGAGGATAGGATTGAGTCTTTAGTTAAATTGTTAAGAAATGTATTAACACTTTTTTGTAGCACCTTTCCCACCCTGGAGCTCTGACAGAGATTGCTTATTACCTTCTCAACATCCATTCTCCCATTCGCCCTTACAAACAGAACCCTGAGTCTATTCTGTTAGATAAAGAGGCCCAGCTAGAGACTACATTTCCCTGTCTCCTGTGCAACCAGGGGCAATCAATGAGATATAGGCAGAAATTGTTGGGTAACGCTTCCAGCAAAACTCTTCAAAGAATAAACAGAAGTTATTGGGTAAAGTTTCCAAGAAGGTACCTAAAAGGGACTGACTGAGCTAAAAGGTGTACTCTCCCCCTATTCTGCCTGCCTGGGGGACATACACGATGGCTAGAAATCAGCAGCTCTGCTAGACTATGAAGAGACCCTGAAAATAAAAACCAACACTAAAGACGGCAGGGAGATTAAAGGAGACGGGGGGTACCTAGTGACTCTGTGGAGCCACTATGCCAGTGCAGACTGCCTCGTCTTATAAAAATAAGCCTCTAGCTTGTTTGCACGTATATACACACAATCACATTCCCACAGGCCCAGCCCAGGCTTACATATCCTATTAGTCTAGGGCCTCCCAGCCAGCTACTCAGAGAGTAGAAACCCAGATAGAAACTTCTGGGTCCTGGGCAAGAGCACCTCACACTGTGTGGTCCCAAACAGGCCCTGACTCCCAAGAGAGAGGTCACTGCAGAAGTGAAGGAAGCAGGCTCCAGAGACAGACTGCCTGGGCCAACCTGGGCTCTGCTGCGTATCAGCTTCAAAAGACAAGTCACTTCACCTTTCTGTGCCTCGGTTTTGTCTCTATCACAGATCCCACAAAATGGGGTTGATAACACCACCTCATAAGAGCTGTTCTGAGGACTAAATGGATTAATAGAATAAAGCACTCAAAAAATGTTAGCTATCCCCATTGTTGTCAAGGGCATGAGCCTGGGCCAGGAAGCCCGTCCCTCCAGCCAAGCCGCCAAGGAGTAATCTTGGTGGGGCTGGGGATGGAGGAGGGTGTCCTCACTCCCCAAGTCACAGCAAGGCCGGGCACTTGTCTAAGGGGAGGGGCAGGACCTGAGAGCCTTCTCTCTCTGCTGGGGAAGCTGGAGGGTCTCCTCCTCTTCCTCCTGCCACAGCTTCTCCCGCAGCTGCCGCATCTTCTCTTGCTTTGATTCCAGGAGCCGCCTCTGGTCTTGCTCGAGTTCTTGGGCCACTGCCTCGTCCATGGCCTGCAGTGTGGCCTCTGAGAGCCTCTTCTGGGGCATCACAGGCTCTGTCAATTGCCTACCAAGGGAGGGGAACAGCATTTCACTAGTTTTACTACCCACCCACCTTTGGGCATCGGGGTTTAAACAGACATCCTAATGGAGGACCCACGATCTGGAATCACATATGCCAATCAGGTCACCCAAGGGTGGGCAGTGAGACTGCCCCTCTCAAGGACACAGGCAGCATCTGTGCTACAGGACAAGCCCCATGCGGCTGTCTAAGGCCCCGAGAGCCCTGGGAGAAGAGCCACAGCAGGCTCTCAGTGGACTGCAGGTTGTGCCCGAGGTGAAAGCCCAAAGATGTGGCTCAAGGGCTGGCAGCAGCAGGGGCGATGGAAGCTCCGTCCCTAATGGATTCTCCCGGATGGTTCAGGGCCTGTCTCGGCCTCCCCACTAGGGTCTGCTCTCTACCTGAGGCTCATGCCAGCCGCGTGGGAAGTCCTCAGAGGCTGCCCTGCCTCCCAAACTGAACAGAGGCCAAAACCTACGAGGCAGCAGGAGAAGCAACAGCATGTCTCCTGGCCCTGAGACCCAGAACAGGCCACAGAGGTGCAGAGAGGGTAAATCTGCACCCACAGCCAAGGGAGCCAGGCAGGAGACCGCCCCCTGGTTGAAGGAAGGAGAAGAGCACAGCAGGGCTGCCAAGCACCAGCCCTCACCTTCACTGCTCTGAGTTCGTTTGAAGTGGGCGAAAGAAAGGCAGGGCTCACCTGGGCGCATGGTGGGTGCTAAGATAAGGGATATGGTACTGGTTAAGAAGATGCCTATAATGTAATGAAGGTTGTTTGTATTCTGGTCCTTGAAGGAAATACCCAAAAAGAAACCCCAGGAACATTTGGAGCAATGACAGCATAAGCAGGATGCAGTATTTCACCCCCCAGAGCAGCTTTCCTAAAGCCAGTCCACGTCTGCCCGCCCAGGTCCCTAAATCTTACGTTATAAATTGGTCTCGCCACACAGCCAGCACCTTCCCCACCATGCGCAGGCCGTGGCAGGTGGCCCGGTGGCCCGGGCAAACTAGCAGCATGCAGGCGTGGTGGTGATCAGAAACAGCACTGGGCAAGAGTAGAACAGGGCAGCCTGCGGCACAGGACCCCCTCCCGCTCCAGCTCTAGCGCTGCAGCAGATGGAAAGTAGTGGGAAGGCCCCGATTAGACAGCAGAGGAGAACACGGGCTTTGGAATTTCATGCCAGTCCTTTGAGACTCGAGAGACAGGGACGCCATAAAAGGCTGCGGAAGGCTCCGAAATCTCATGAAGGTCTTCCCTTCCCCTTTCCTAATGTCCTAACTCAGCCAGCAACAGTCTTGAGCCATGCCTCCCTTTCTCTTCTGCCCCGAACTGCACCTCTCCCCTCCCTCCAATTCCCAGCTTCCTCTCAGTCTGCCGGCAGCCCCACGAGTGCGGATGTAAGAGAGGTGGCCACCATCTGAAACCCCTGCCTCAGCAAGAGCCTCCCGCAGCTCTCCGCCTCATCAACCTTCAGCTCATTTCCAGCCTTGACTGAGGACGCGTTTTTCCCTGCGATGGCGCCTTGTGATGTCTCTTTCCCCTGTGGGCAGCACAGCTATGCAGAGCTCCAGGGACACACGCTGCAGGGACATACGCTGCTGGAACACAGGCCCTCAGCGGCTTGGCAGCGTGTGCCCAGGCTGCATGCACCCGTGGCCTTGCTTGCATACCTGGCTACCTGGCACGCATCCTGTGGGTCTCTTCTCCGTCTTCCTGTTTTAAAGATCTAGTATCCCCAACTCCCAGCGAGGGCCAAGACAGGCAGCAATGGGCCCGCGAGAGCTATGAGACGCTGGCAAGGATAAGACTCCAGAGGAAAAAGGCAGGTCTGGTTTCTAGGCCACTCCTCAGGTATCAGTATCAGGGAGACCCAGTTTCCGACAGTTAGTGGTCAGGAGGAGGCTCTGCAGGTGCACAGTCCTTTCGGGCTGGCCACCAAGTATCCCAAATGTGAAGGAGAGCAGGGGGACAGGTGGGAGGGAGGGGAAAGGAAGGGAGGGGTCTGAAATGGCCGAACTGGGACCACAACCAGAAAGATCTTGTCTCCTTTCGCATTCAACCCAGTGGGTTTAATTCATTTCCTCTCTGTCCACAAACACCTCATGCAAGCAGCTGAGCTGACAAAGGGGAGGACATCCCTGTTTCCCAGACCCAGGCCCCTGGCCACACGGTGGGCCTGGCAGTGGCTTTTTGCCAGCCCTGCCCACTGGGCCTGCCCTGGCTCCTCACTCCTGGTCCAGCTCGACAACATCTAAGAAAGGTGGCAGACTCTATCAATCACGGTCTTTATTTTCTGTATTTGAGGATGTTTTGACATTCCAGAAAGCTGGCTGCTGGAGGAGAGAGGGCCCCTCCCAGGACTCCTCGATTCTGATCAACAGCCAAGGAAACATGTCTTTCATATGCGAACCAGGCAATCCTGAGGCTGTACCCCAACCATCCCCTCTCTAATGCACACCAAGCCCTACTTCCTCTGCCCTAAATCACCCAGAGCCAGGTCACAGGCAACTAGAGACCCCGCACGGCCCAAAGCCCACCAGTTTTCCAACTATCCAATTCCACACGCACTCAGGGTACCCACCTTGGCTGGCCCACTCCTTCCCTCAAAAACCCCAAGGGGGATTCTGGGCCACGCTCTCCCTCCTCTTCTCTTGTACCTGTGGACCAGCCCTGGCCCTTCCCCAGGTGGCCCTGCGTAGTGTGGCATGCCCTCTTCTCTCTGGGAATGTAAGGAATAAATTCTTATTTCAGTGGCTTTGGTCTTTCCGTGTTGTCACTCAGTCACCCTGTAAATTAAAATCCCATAGCACAAGTGCAACAGACACAGAGCAACACTCTGCTGAACCTAGAAAAATCAATCCATCCTTAGTGTAGCTGTAAAGATTAACAACAAGGACGTTATAGGCCTGAAAAGACGCAGGAAAGAAAGAAGACATTTCCTAAGGGTACTGTGCAAACGGAAATTGGTGGTCAAGGGGGGTGTCTGCGACCCCAGCAGGGGCAGCCTCACTGGGATGGGAGGAGAAACGCACGGTCAGGGGACTCACTGCCCACAGCAAGTGGGGAGGACCTCACTGCCCAGCTTCCCTCCCAGAGCCCTCGCGGGGACACCCCTGACCTCTGCCCACAGGGTCTGTCTCTGAACCATATTCCCTCCTATCTTATAGAAAGCACCCTGGTCTGGCTGTCCACAGCCACAGAGGGACAGGGGAAAGCCAAGTCACTCTCCGGGGTCAGAGATGTCCCTGCAGGATCTACCACCACCTCAACGCAGGCGGCCCCTTCCCTACACCCCTCCTGCAGCACCACGGTGACACAGGAGCTGCCGCTGATCTCAGTGCCACTCCTGTGAGCAGTCAGCACACGAGCCCTCGGCCCAACAGTCAGCCCCACATCCCCAGGGCTCACTACCCTTCTGTCCTGCTGGCTTCCCGGTGGGGAGGCTGACCGCAGCCCGTCTCTCTCCACGCAGAGAAAAGCAACAGTGGCTGCAGGCTAAGTCTAGGGAGTCTAGTCCTAATAGTACAGCTGACTGGCGATACGGCCTCGGCGAACTCCCATGCCCCTCTGAGCCTGTTTCCCTCGTTGGTCAAAGGGGTGGGAGAGGGGAAGGTGAAAATGGAGGAGGAAAGCTAAGTGACCTGAGTTTCAGAAACGCCACTGATGAGCCGGGAACCCAGGCACAAAGGCCTGTGGCACACGCCGTGTGACCCCCATCGGTGGGAGTGGAGAACAAGGAAAGGAACGTGAGGCACAGAAGCCAGGCCAGCGGCCACCTGGGGCCAGGCAGTGAGAGGACAGGGGCTGAGGGAATGCTCCGGGGACAGAAAGTTTCTACACCGGACCTGGGCAGTTGCTGCATGGTGTGTACACATGGAAACATTCACAGACTGTACAGTTCAGATTGGTGGACTTTCATGTACATAAATACCTCCATAAAAAATTTTTTAAAGAGAAAATGATGCTTGGTAGAAAGGAAAACATGATTTGCCAGGTTTCTGCCTGTGACCCAGGAAGTACGCTCTCCCCTCCTCCCTTCACACCCCAGGTCCTGACCAGGAGCCCACAAACCTAAGCTGACCCCACACAAGGATCCATGACCACAGATGCTTGGAGGTCTCAAGGCCGCACACAGAACCAAGGGCAAACCCCCTCCTTCCCCTCCATCCCCAGGCAGGGGCCACAGCACCTCTCCCCACCAGAGGGGATGGGGTGCTTGGCACCATGGAGGACAAGGACACACATCAAAACGGGCCCTTACATCTCTGGAGAGACCAGTGGGGTGGGGCTGACCACCACGTTCTTGGACTCCTCGGCCTCTTCCTGCCCAGGGCCCAGCTCCTCGGCCCCAGCGCACTGCTCCTGGCCCCTCCTGTGGGCAGCGGGCGGGCTTAGGACCCCCTCCCTTAATAGCAATAAGGAAGCAATTGTGTTAAAGCCAGTAGGAAGGAAAGAGGCCCAAGATGTACCCCAACTGGGGCCAAAGAGCTGTGACGGGGACAAGGGAGGTGGTCCTCACAAAGTCTCCCTGCCTCGGGCCCTGAATCTCACTCTCCCCTCCCTGCCTTTTCCCGGGCTGTTTACACTGAAGACCACAGGCTCATATCCACACGGAATGCGGACAGTTGCGGTGCCTGAGGAGGAGCGCTGCACACAGCAGGCGCTCAGTGGGTGCTGCTGACTGAACACTGCTGCTTCTCAACTTCGCCCAGGGGCTCATCCCAACTGACTCTGCTCTGAGGCCAGCATCTTTCTCCCCCGGGAAACAGAAGAACCATCAGCTGTACACGGGGCTCTGGGCCAGGCTGAGGCACAAAGGTCCCCTCAGCTGGCCTCAGGGAGGCCTGGGGCTCTGCACCCTCCACCCCCAGGGCCTGGCACACAGCCAGGCTCTGGCTTGCTGACAGCAAGAAGTGGGCTGACCGTGGGAGCAGGGCTGGTAGGTTGGGCACTGAGGTGAATGGCCACAGCAGCCGCTGGCCCAGGCCCTGGTAGGGAGGCGGCTAGGTCAGAAGAGATGCTTCCTTCATGCAGGAGCTTCTAAGCTCCCCTAATCAGACGGTACCCCACTTTCAGCTACGGACCGAGCGTGAGGAAGAGGCAGAAGCAAGCTTTCTCCTTCTCTGGCTAACCTGTAATTGCTGCTGCTGAGACGATACATCCATCCCAGCTCTCCCTGCCCCGTCTGGCTCAGCCCTGACACCCAGGCCCCCGCCACCCTGGGAAGTTTCCAGCTCAGCCTTACCTCTGCAGGGACATGGGTGGCATGCAGCTGCCTGCAGGGCTCTCCCCGGGCTCTTCCGCCCCCTTCCGCTCAGGGGCCTGTGGAGGCCCCTTTTCAATGGGTTGGCCGTGCAGGGGACTCTGGAGCCTTTCCCCACACAGAAGTGGAGGAGATAACCTGGCCGGAGCAGCCAGAGCAGCAGAGTCAGGCCCCTCCGTTTGGAAAGCGGGAAGAGCACTGGGGAGTAGAATGTGTGGACCCGGGTCCAGTCCTCCTCCCGGTGGGACCCCAGCCCTGGCCCCACATCCATGGAAGCCAAGGTCAAAGCAGCCAGAAAAGCAGGAGAAGCTCCCTGAGGTCGCCCTTCGCTGGCAGTACACTCAGCCTTCCCAGGCCCCTGCACTGTGTTTGCTCGGCCCAGTAGTGAGAGCCAGACACACTCATAGGTGTGTCCATTCCCAGAGCTCACCATCAAGGAGGGGTGCAAGGACTGAGAAGAAAATGAGGAGAAAAAGAGAAGCCACACTCCAGTGGTGAGACAACAGAAAATGCATGAAACTGTAGCTTTAGGAAGTAAGAATGCTGATAGCACGCCCCAGTCCACGCAGTCCTGAAGGTCCCTGAGGGCAGCCTCCCAGGTCCCATACCTCTCGGAGCCTTTGGACTGCTTGCTTTGCAGCTCATCCTGGCTGGACTGGCTGTCATCCTGGTCTCCTCTTTCCAACCTCTGGGCCTGTAGGCAAGTAGCAGTGTAAAGGGTATACTGGGGGTGTCTGCACTGGGGCGCTCAATCCCTCTACTGACTCCCACCCTGAGAAGTGACTTGAGTGGATGAGGACCGCTGAGCACACAGAGAGAAGGGTGCCCACTGTCCGGGGAAGCCTCCTGGGGCTTGGGCTGAGCCCCCAGGCTCCCAGCTGCTCCCAGGGCCAAGCCTTCCTGGCCTGGGGGAGGATGAGCCAGACGCTGCAGAGTCAGAAGCCAGAGGCTAAAGGAGAACACAAGGAACAGAGAAGCCTGCCTCCTGCAGTCGGAAGCCTCCACCAAGTTGCAAGGAGAAAGCGGAGACATCCATTAACAGCCCAGACCCACAGCAGACCCAGACACCCAGCATCAATGGTGCTCAGGGAGGCTGAAATTGAGTGGGCAGAGCTGGGGGCAGCAGACAAGCACATTACAGAGGAAGGATCCTGGGGAGCAGGGTGACTTGGTGAAATGACAGCCAGCTGTACGCCAGTGGAAAGGGCACCATTTGGGCACCTGAAGGGAGAAATACCCAGTGCCCCTTGGCTCCCTTCCAAGCTGCCCCAAGCACCCAGGACCCACTAGCAGACAATGACACCCCTTCCCAGTCAGGGGTGACTCCATCCATCCAAACGCTGCCCTCCCTGCCCACCATCTCATGATAAAGCCTGGGCATCTAGACAAATCTAGCAAGCTGGTGAGAAACAGGACTATTCTCGGTAAGTTCAAATATTTCCTGCAGGGTGGAGCCATGGGGGATAGCAGGGTAGTTGGCCTGGACTCAAGCCTTTGTTCTATCCCTTCCTAGCTGGGATAAAGCGGGACAGGAAACCACAGTACACAGGGCTACTGGTGGGGATTAAATGAGATCACATACATAAAGCCCAACTCCGGGGCCACAAATGTCAGCTCCTCTGCTCACATGCCTGCCCTCTCCCCAGCCTAAGGCAAAACCAAAATCAAAAGGCATAAACACCAGCTTTGCCGGTGCCAGGCCCCATCCGAGGCCCTGCACCCCTCCACCGCACTGAAGGAGCCCGTCTGTTCCGGGACACAGGGTTAACGGGCGAAGCGGGGCAGTAGACAGCTTCCTCCATCTTCCCCAGCAGGGTTCCTGCCGGGCTGGCACACTGCTCTGTCCCCAGCCCTGTGCCCACAGCCCCCACACTGCTCCACACGCAGCCTGAGCCCCAGCAGCTGTGGCCGACTCTGCCATCTGGATGGGCGAGAAAGGGCAGGGCCTGAACTAAAAGCCAGCTCCCCCAAATTACATTAAAAATAGAAACGCTGCCTGTGAGTAGCTCCCAATGCCTGCAGCAAGCAGAAGGGCTCCCCGCCAGCACTGCCACTCGGAATCCCGTCAGCCTGGGCAGAGCCTGCAGACAACGGAGGGCGCGAGTCCTTCCCCTCACCTCTTGCTCCCGTGCGCCTCACAACTGGTCTTCCCTGACAGTCACACCACGCTCAGCAGCACCTCCCTCTCTCACTTTCCAAGAAAAATAAATCACACAGGCCAATCGATTTAAGCAACTAAAATATAAGATGGGTAACGACATGGGGTGATCACAGTCAAGAATTGGGGAACTGAACCCTGAGTCCAAAAAGACTAACTACAAAGTCTACGTGTTTCCTCTTATTTCACCTTCCATATTTCTGCAGGAAACTGAGCTGGCCCCCTGCTAGAGAAAGGGGACACCTGGGAAAGTACCCAGACAGAGGTTGAGTAGTTTTACTTGATCCCAAGACTTTTTTGCCCCAGAGAAGAAACCAAAGAACCCAAACGAAGAGGTGAGCCGCGTGAGCAGTCCTCACGGAGGCCAGACCGCAGGCACACTGGGGGTCTCTGGCCTAGGACGGCTCAAGATACCATTTCCCCATCCCGAACTCAGCTCCAGGATTTTGCATTTATGATCCAGTCCTCAGTGAAAATAAATCTTGGTGCATTCATAAAGCAGAATGCTATGCAACCAGTAAAAAGAGGAAGATAGATCGGGGTCTGTTCTCAAACTGAAAGAGCATACTGCCGAGCGGCCGTTGCAGCACATTCCCAGTTTGTGTGGGAAGAAAAAGATAAATGGACAGAAAATAGGTGTGCTTATACATACATAGAAAAATGTCTAGAAAGGCACATGAAAAATGTTAATGGACACTGTTAATAGTCCCTGCCTGTGGAAGTAAGACTTTAACCTTCTGTATTATTTGAAATAATTTTATTGTCACTTTTACAATATTTTATAAAAGTTGTCATCAGTGCTTTATATATACATGAGCAGGTGGTCAACCCTCAGTCGCTAAATGATTAAACACACAGATAAATATCTGGGGGGTGGGGAGATAACTTAATTCATAGCAGCAACAGAGCAGAAATAGCCCGAAGCCCCACCACAGGCACGGTCAGGGCCCTGCCTTACTGTACTGGGAGGGAGGGGAGTCCCGGATGGACCCTGGGATGGGCAGGGCTCCACTCTGGGTTATCCCAAACTGTAAGTCCCAGCCCAGCCCGCCACCCAGACAGACTCACCTCCCAGCAGCTTCCATCCAGGGCCGGGGAAAGCACACCCACATCCAGCAGACGCTCTGAGACCCGGCTGCGAAAACCGAAGTCCTGGACGCAGTGGAGACAGGAGGTCAACTCTGCCTCTGTCACAGGCAGTGCTGCCCCAGGGCCTCTCCTCCACCCCAACCCTCCAGGAAGGCACCTTCTTGTGCCATGCACTGGGCTACACATTCCGACATCTACTAATTAATTTAACCTTTGAATAACTCTATGACTAGATGGAAAGATGTGATAAAGCAAGTGTGGAAAAATGTTCACTGTAGACTCTAGGTAGTGAGTACGTGGGTATCTGCTGTAAGATTCATTTTTCTGTATGTTTGGAATTTTTCGCCATAAAATTATTAAGGAAGCAGGTTTGAGAGCACACATAATTTGCCCAAGGTCACACGGCTGCTAAGCAATGGGTCTAGGGGTCAGATGTGCCCTGGGCTGACTCCAAAGCCCAAGCTCTTTGCATGGTATGTGCTGTGGAACACGTCACTCCCCAGCTGTCTCTCCCTCCTGGTGCCCAGGACACCTACAGGCGGCTCAGAGGTGAGTTCAGTAGGCCTCTTCCAGCTTGTTCTTTCCCCATCCCTAGACAGGTACCCCTCTGGACAGTGGGGATTCATTAGTGGCACTGTCTCCACAGGCTTCTCTTTGGGACAGGCCCACACAGGTGCCAGCCCCTCACAGCCCTCTGGCTGCCACCGTACTGGGATCCTGCCCCTCGCCCCCCCACAAGCCTAAGCTCCCTGCGGGGCTAAGTGAAGGATTACTACCTGATAGCACACTAACAGGCGGGTTCTGTCAGCAGCCCCGATGCACAGCAGGATGCCCAGCCAGGGTCTGGCCCTGCTGTCCGTGGCTGCCTCCACCCATCCCCCAGAGAAGAAACATGCTGATGGGCACACAGAGACCCCTTCCGAAGGGCCAGAGCCCTTGCTTCAAAGAGTTCTGTGACACAGCTATCCTTCACAGGGGTTTCTGTCAACAATGACTCTTCGCCATCCCTGCCTAGCTTGTGGGCTTTCTCTTTTGGTGACATTTTCCTTCCAGTTTGAGTTCTACTCTACTTAATGCAGCTGCCATCTGCCCCCTAAATCCACGGCTCAGGGAGGAGAGACAGCACACAGCCTTCTAAGTCCTCTGCATCCCCTCGTATCGTTACTGCTCATCCCCGACCCTCTCCCACTAATCCCTTCCTTTGGCGCACACACACACACACACACACACACACACACACACACACACACACACAGTCTCTAATCTCCTAGATTCATTTTTCTGCCAGAGACCAGAGGCAATTCCCATGATCTCACACCTATGGGATTCACATAGCAATAAAAGTAATAATAGCAAATATTTATTTAATGTGTATATGCTAATATTTTACATTCTGTATCTCACATTCTTCTCATAACAAACCTATGAAACATCGTTATCCTTAATGGGCTAAGAAACTGGAGTTAGACAGGACCCAAGTCTGAATCCTAACACCCCGGCTCACAAACTGTGTTATGCCGGGCAAATTACTGAACTACTGGACTCCCAGATGCATGCCTTTCACCACCATGCTGCTGCCCCTCATCTCACACTCACCAGGCCAGAGGACTTGGGGTCAGAAGCAGCCGAGTCTGAGAGCTGTAGCTCCTTCAGGTGGTCACTCATCTCTGACTTCTGGGGAAAGAGACCCACAGAGCAGTCACCCAGAGCACAGACAGTCAGGAACACCTCGGGAAGTCTGCTCAGGCCACGGTGGCAATGCAGGGTGAGCCCAAACCGAAATCCACCTCTTCTGGAAAACCTGGAAGAGGACTGTGGACCCTCCCGTTCTCTCCGGACACTGCACCAGCCCCGACCCCACTCAGTCTGGGCAGCTGAGCATGGATAACCACACTCTGGCTCGGGCCAACAGGGACTGACCCAGGTACGGAGAGTCGCGTGAAACAGAGTGGAAATGGTTAGAAGCTGGCAGTCGGGAAGTTTGATGCTATCCTGAAAAATTAGAGTGAGAATATCTACTCCAAGAAGTAGCTAAAAGCTCTTTAAACAAACCCTCTCACCATCTACCTGGAGGAGGAGAAAGACTAAGGGTTGGAAAATCAAAAATGCCAAAGGCACCGGGACCTACTTCTGTCCATTTGGCTTACCGTCCTGGTGGCTTGGGTTGGTTCAGAAAGAGCCACAGAAGTTAATGAGCGGTGTCTTCTCATAACCTAACTGGTCAATGCAGGGGCAGACATCCCCAGTTGTCCCCCAAAGCCCTCAGTGCTCCCTCTACAGGAACTCAAGACTGCTGCAATGTAACTGACTCCAAACCAACTTGGAGACGTAGAAAGGGGGGCAGGAGGCAGCGGAAAGAAGAGGGAAGCAGAAGAGTCTGGATACCACCAGGAGGGAGCCAATGCGAAAAGCAAACGTGCCCTGTGAACAGCCGACACCAGCAGGTCTGAAGTTTCATTCAGGATTGTACTGTGTGCTGGGTCTCCACGTGTCTGTCACAATTACGGGTCTGAGCTGATGGGACAGCCCGCTGCAGGGCCTGAACTGAAGCTGAGTGATAAAGATGTGGAGCAGGAATGTGCATGCGGCCTAACAGAGCAGCAGAGGGCTGCTGCCCGCAACTGCCCGTGGGACAAAGTGACTTACTTCGCTGGCGTCTGATCCGCTCTCCTTCAGGACAGATGCCTCCTTCTTTGGCCCCACTACTGCCTCTTCTGTCCTGGAGCCCTCCTCTCCTGCATCCACTGGAGCCTCTTTGTTACTGGCTTTGGCTGGCGGATCGGACCCAGGGTCCTCCCCAGGGTCCGCCCGAATCCCTGATGACCCAGGATCACTCTCCTCACTCTCTTCCTCTTCGGGGAGCAGAGCCCCTGCCCCTCTTCCCCGCTGCCCTTTGCCGGGGGCGCTGCTCAAGCTGCTGTCTGCACCTTGGCTGGAGAGCTTGCCGGGAGGAGGGGGGCCGGCCACCTCTGGATCTAGAGAAATGTCCTTCTTCTCTTCTGGCTGGCTTGTTCTCAGAGACTCCTAGGGAGCAGCAGAAATGTCAGAAAGATACCAGGAGAGAATAAATGGAGTTTACAGGCTTGCTACGGGACGAAGCTGTCATTCCTTGACTCCTACAGGCCAGTGCCCTAGTTCTGACCCTGATGTTTATCAAACACCCCAAAAACTTGATAAAACTCAGGTTCCTGGCTACACCCCAGATCTACCGAATCTGCCCTTCCATGGTGACTTGGATACACCCAGCCTGACCCCCATCCACTGATGGGCCTGGGAACCATCACAGCAGTACACAAATGTCACCACATATCATGCCCCGAGTTAAATCCATCTCGTTTCAGCCCCCTTAACCACATCATAAGATTACAGACTCAGAGGTCAACATTTATTTTCAATGATGGGGATGGAGAATCTGCTTTTCTGTTTTTCTGTTTTTCCTTTTTAAGAGGCGGCAGGGAATAAACATCAGGAGGGAGTCCTTCTTCAGTGGCACTGAGGGCAGCTCTCTCCCTAAACCCTGCCCTGCACAAGCAGCCCCACAGACAGCGCCCTGTCGGAGGACTGTCAACTGAGACCTGTGAGAAGCAGGTGGTGACAAATGGGTTGGGTACACAAGTGAGTGATGGGGGAAGTACTGACAGATAAAGGGGGTGGGAATAAAGGGGCCTGGGACCTGTAAGCTGGCCACGCTCAGCTCATAATTAAAGAAAGGAAAGGCCACAGATCTTGGGTTAGGGGACAGAGGAGGTGTCAGACCACAGAGAGCACCCCCGGCCTTCAGGATAGGTTTCCCAACTCCTCATATGGCCCTGCTACTGCGGATCAGCTTCAGCCACACCCTGCGCGCCCCTCCTGCCTGTGAGTGAATATGATGCTATTTAGCTGCTTTGCTGTGCATTCTTGAAACACACTGACACACACAGATCTACCCTGACAAACTCCCACGGGTCCTCCCGGCATCTCCTCTTCCCCCTGGGCCAGCTGCCCTGCAACGAGCCTCCCGTCCTCTTGCATAACAACTGGTGTGTTGTAACTACTCGTTTTCTCCTTGGCTTCCCTCACCAGGTCAGCTCCCTGCTATCCTGACTGCCCAATTTCTGGCACATAAGAGGTGCTCAGTAAATGCTTACTGGTTGAACTTTTAAAAAAAAATTCAAGTGTGTCATGCAGATATAGGAGTTCCTATTCTGTAAAATGGAGATATAGTATTTATTTTACAAGCTTATATATTTGTTATAGTGCTTATTAAGTGGGAAATGGCTAAACACGTGCTAATGACTACTATTCAAGATGACGGAAAAACAAATGGCCTATCAAGTCAGAGGTCACCACACTCAAGTAAAGACTCCCATTCTTGTATGCGAGAAAATCCATCCAGACTATAAGAATGTTAGGCTAGTCTACGCCATTCTCAAGCTTAAATTCTTCAAAAGCAGCTTTCCCTATGATGGAGCTTATCCAATGCTGTCTACCTAGACATTAAAATACTTAACAGGCGGATAGTAAAATACTGAGTTTGCATTCTCGGCACCCATGTCAACTAACTGCCGCCACACGGCAGCCAGAGGTACGTCCTGAGGGAAGGACAGCAGAGGGGCCTGGGCGTTTGTTGTACGTCATCCACAAATGGGTGAGTGAGAGCCAAGTGTCTGGAAACCCGTGTGACCCCGAACTCCCCTCCTACTCAGGCCCTGCTCACGCATCACATCACGGCCCAAGGCCTTAGGTGCCCCGGATGCCCGCCAGGCCCTGCAGTAGAGTCTCCTTTGGTGCTACTCTGTGACACATACAGCAAGGGTGGGGGGCACCCCAGGCACAGCTCTGCTCTCAGCTCATCTGAGCTGGGCCTCCTCCTGTCTCTTCCTGTCACAGCCCCAGGCCCTTGAGTATCTGCAAGCAAATTTCTGCTGCTTTTTCAAAAAAAAGGCTCACCATCTGCATGGGGTGGGTGGTGGGGAGGAGGGGGTGCCACAAAGTGCCTAAGAACAATTTCATGAATATTCAACATTTCCCCCAAAAGCCATGAGGTCTCCAATGCAGCAATCCCCCTCTTCCCCTCCTCCAGCCCAGAGCACAGAGGCAGGGGCTCCACTGACCCACGCAGCCCAGGAAGGAGGGAGTGGAGGACAGAGGAGCTGAACGCGACAGTCCTCATCCTTGCATTGATCCTGTTCTGGGGAGATCCCCCCCTCCCAACCATTAGCCCAATTTATTTTCCATGTCTCACTCACTCCCTGCTTGGTCCCAATTCTGTGCACTGCTCCCCAGCATTGTTAGCGCTTCCCAGTCACACTGACCTCATCCTGTTCTCTGCAAGCCCAGCTCCCTCCCTCACCTTTGAGCTGCTCCTGGGCTGCCCACCAGAGCCGCAGGGCCACAGGCCACCTGCTCACTTCCCTTCAGTCCCCCCATCTCACTCACACCCACCCTCGGTGTCTGTCCACAGACCCACCCCCTTTGATTCTGTGACGGACCAGACATGGGTTCAAGTTGAAGGCAGGAAAGGAAGGGGAAGGAGACAGAAAGAGAGAGGGAGGGAGAGGGTGGGGGTGGAGGAGCTGAGGGGCACTCCCGGCACCCTGCTGCCCTCTCCCGGAATCACGGAGCTGGGAGGGGCGGGGGAGCCGTCCAGGGCTGCCTGGGACGCCTGGGAGCCAGGAAAGGTGGGCAGCTCAGAGGATCCAAGGGCTACAAATGGGGACAAAAGCCTCCTTCAAAGGGCCCGGTCCCGGCAGAGGCAGCTTCGTCTGTCCTGAAGCCCCCGGTCTCCCCCACCAGCCGCAGCCCTCGCTCCTGCCTGCTGCTGGGGTGCGGATATCCAACACCCTACACGGCAAAGGGCAGGGGAAGGTGTCTCTAACACCTCCCACTCCAGACTTTGGCCCCTATTGCACTGGGTTGCCTATTTATATTAAAGAAAGAGATTATAAAAAATCTGTTTAAAAGCTCTCCCTCCCACAAAGCAGCATATGCTCATCAGAAGGGAGGCTTTTGAAATCCAGAGCATGTCAGAGAAGAGGATGCATGTTTTGTTGACATTTGTAATCCATTATGAAGTAAAAATTAAGGAACCCTCTATGCAGGACGGGGCCACCGGGGGGAAGAGACAGACCTGCCCCGGCCCAGCAGGGCTCATTCACCTACCCAGCTTGCTTTTTCTCACCTCGCTCAGCAAACACACACGCATGCGCACTTCTTACATTCCAGGCTGTGGTGCTAGACCTATAGGACATCAAAGGGCAGAATCTCTACTCGGTTCATGGAGACCGTCCTCTTTTTCATGTCCTCTTGACACCCCATTCTTATTCATTGTCACGCTTCCAGGCTCAAAACCTAAGCTACTGGTTCTACCAGTATTACAAAGTCTTAATGGTGCCTGAGAAGAGACAGAGTTGTCATTTCTGGGAACCATATAGACTGCAGGCTTTGGATCTAATGCAAATAGGCCGGACCCCACTCAGAAAGAAAAGTTTCCAAGTAGACACACATCAGGCTGATGGCAAAGACAGGACACTCAGAAAACAGTGTCACATTTGGTAAAAAGCACTGAAGTCACAATGAAAACATATCTGACTGTGCAGAACCACAAATGTGTACAGTTTCTGAGGTATAAAGGGAGGTTGCCTGTGGAAGGAGGCCTGCCTGCCAGTTGGAGTGGGGCCACCCGGGAAGGCCCACTACAGCTCAGGGCCTGCCGCGACCCTGGCCACCCCAGCCAGCCTGGCTCTCCAGGTGAGCTGATGGCCTTGGAATGAGAAGTCAGAAGTAGCAAGAACACAGGGGGTAATAAGGACATGATAATAAGCGATAATAAGGAAACAAACTTAAATCCATGAAATGGGCACTATTGTTTTACAGGTGTTGTGTGATCATTCTGATGAAATGTGAGCGATCTTTCATTTGGAAGTGTTTAAAGTACTTAAAAGAAAGTTATACACTAGACTTGTGAAAAGCTTAATTAAACTTGCAACAAATATTCAAATGTTTGGGGAAATCTCACTTGCTGATTCACTGCTTATGTGAACACCTTGGGAATACTGAGAGAAATCTTAATTGCTAAAATTTATAAAGTTGGACAGTAGACAAAGCACATATAGTAGGGAATGTTCTTTTTCAAGTAAAAAAAACGCAGTGGGGGGGTTTAGGTATTACAGTGACATGAATCTGGGGTTTTGTTTGTTTTAAAGAGTATTCTGGTGGCAGTGGAGGGCAGGCCAGGGAAGATTAGAAGCAACAGGACACTATGGGGTGAGGGGGGATGGTTCTAGAAGCCACTCCCATCCCTATTCTGTATTTCCCAGGCCCTGTGCTTCTGCGTAAGCTGTTTGCTTGTCTACAATATCCCTTACAACTCTATGCCTAGAACTTACCTGTTCTTCAAGACCCAAGTAAAATCTCATCTCTCCTGAGTTCTCACTGATCTCTAGGCAAACAATTTCTTCCCCCTCAGAACTCCTCCGAACAGTGTGCCTGGGCCAGAGTTCTTTATACATACTGCCCTGCTTTGTAGTTTCCCACACATTCACTTATTCACCGTTTACTGAGCACTTACTGAGCATCAAGTGCCTAGTGTCCTTCCTCTCTCCAACTGCAAGCTCCCTGAGGCCAGCACACACCCGTCTCGCTGATCTGGGTCTCCCACAGGGCCCACCACAGCGGCCTGCTACACAGCTAGCACTCGACACATGTTAACACTCTGGACGATGTTACGACTCTGTTCGAAACCTCTGACGGCTCCCAAGGCCTGCGATCCAATCCAAACTGCTCAGCGGGCACTCAGGCCCTCCACGGCACGGCCCAGCCTACCTCCACAGTCTCGCCTCCCACCCTTTCCACAGGTCAATAGGCCAGTCAAAGAAGGTGCCCTCATATTCCCCAAACTCACCCCCCTTCTGCCTCTGGCCACACAGGGACCTGAATTTGGACTTCTCTCTCACACTCCCCTCCACCTGGCGAGTCCCGTCTGTACCCCCAGGCTCGCCAGAGAAGTCCATTTCTCAGAAAAGCCTTTGCTGTTCCATCCCCATGGGCAGCAGGCCCAGAGTGTCCCATCCCCAGCAGGATGTGTGCCCCTCTTCATAGCCTCACTGCACTCTGCCCTGGGTTCCGTTATTTCAGTCTCTCTTTCATGAGGCTGTAAACTCGTAGAGGGCACAGAAGACAGTGATCACATATAATTAAGTGATCATAAGGCTTGTATGACCTAGAGTACCTGGCAAAGTGCCTCAGGGAGGAACATTCAATACATGGTGGCCACTTGATAAATGAACAGATGGATTCCTTCCCCACCTCATGCTTCCCCAAAGCCCAAAAAGCCCATGCAGACAAGCCTGTGACAAAATGGTTCTCATTCCAGACTGAATCCCCTAGGAGAAAGGCTGAAGAAGGAGGGAGGGTGCACGAGGTGAAGATGTGCCTGCAGGGTGTCAGGCTCTTACCTCGTACTCAAAGTCACACTCCAGCGTCCCAAGGTCCAGGTGCAGGTTCTTAAGAAGCTCACTTGAGCTGCGGATGCTCTGAAAACAAAAATGATTACAAGGGGTAAGTCCAGAGAAGCCTGTCAGCCCCGGGCTGAGGGCCAAGAAGCGCTTGCCGGTGATGCATTCTGGATCGAACCGAGCAGGTGCAGAGACCCGGCAAGAAATAAAGCTGGGGGCTGGAAAATCATCTTCAGTTATTTTCAAAGTAGTGCAGAGGTGAGCCGAAAGGTGAAAACAACTCAAATGCCCATCAGCAAATGACTGGATGAACAGTACGTGGCAGTCACACAGTGGACGGTCATGTGCCCGTACGTGGTGAGACAAGGGTGGACCCTGAAAACATTATGCCACATTGAAGAAGTCCCACAGAAAAGGACAAATATTGGGTGATTCCACTTACATGAAATATCTAGAATAGGCAAATTCCAAGACAGAAAGTAGAAGAGAGGATACCAGGGACTGGGAGAGGGGAAATCGGAGTTCACTTTTAACGGGCGCTGAGTTTCCGCGGAGGATGATGGGCGAGCCCTGAGGCAGACTGTGGTGGTGGTTCACAGCGCAGTGGAGGTAATTAAGTGTACACTGAATTGTATACTTGCAGGTGGTTAAACTGGTCATTTTCAGGTTATATATAGTTGACCACAATAAAAAAAAGTTTTTTTCAAACAGCACAGAGGGATTCTAGGCCAAGAAGAGGATTCACGATTACCTGGCTGCTGCTCTCCACCTCATCCTCCTCGTTGGTTTCCTCCCCTAAAGCCAAGAGGCTGAGAGCACTCCTGTCCTCATGGATGGAGCCCAAGAGACCCTTGGTAGGAGTGGAAGTCTTGAGACCCTGTGACGGCTCCAAAATAGAGACATTCCTGTTAGACGGGCACCATGACCTTCAGGACGCCTTCCCCATTCTCTCTGGGTTTAGATGCCTCCCAGGGCAGGCCCCCACATCCAGCCCCCACTGACCCCCCCTTCTCCAGCTCCTGCTGCCGGCCGGGACTGCACGGGCGGGGGAAGTGCACTGCGCTCCCTCCAGCATGGGTCCGTCCCCGCTGCCCAGAGTCCACCTTCAGCATCACACAAGTGTGCCCTTCCCAACTAGACTACAAACTGAGGGCTCAGCCATGCACTCCTTTCCCATCTATGGGCCATAGTTCCTAGCATGGCACGCGGAGGCCCTGCGGTAACTAAATACACAGGACCAAAGAAAAAGCATTTACCAGCGGGAGTTCTCCAGGCTGCCTGGGCTCCCCTGAGCTCCCCAGGGGGAGCTCACTTTGAGATCCAGGAGGTGCAGAGGGCGGGGCATCCACGAGGACTCGGAGGGGAGCCAGGCCCCCAAGAGGAACCTGGACTGGGGCTAAGGAGGAGCGCAGGGCCTGGGTGACAGAAAACACCTTGTTACAAACTCAAGACACCACATAGCTCTGAGAGTGTTGGAGACAGATATAAAAATAAAACATCTAACTCCTGCCCGTTCAAATTTAAACCACCTCCGTTCAGAGGCTGCTAACGAAACACAACATCCAGCAATTACCATTGTGCCAAGTGTGTGAGAAATCACAGGCTGGCTTCCGGACTCTCCTAACTCGGCTGCTATCCCCAGTAAGCGGCGCCTGCACATCTGGCAGATGCGGCACAGGGAGGGGGGAGGGGAGACGGGGGACGGGGGAGGGACAGCAGAGACAAAGGCCTTATCTACCAGAATGGGAAGCCTCAATAGATAGTCTAAAACTGATGAAACGGAAAAAGCAGTCTAAGCACATTATTTTCAAATGTGGGCATGAACACCAGAAGCACACAAACCAGAGCGTTGTTTCATTATATGCCTTTTGACTTAGCTTAATATGGAACTGTTACTTTAAAATAAATGTTAACTATGAAAGATATACATGGACAACGGAAGAAGATGGTCTTTCCCGCTCCATCAGGGAGGAGAGTGGCCGCCGAAGGGCGCCCAGGCCCCTTGCCCAGCCCCCAGGAAGGCTAATCAGAGGCTTCCTGCCGCAGGGCCTGGAGAAGGAAACCAGGCTGGGTGTCAGACTCTGCCAGACCTCGGGCTGCTCACACACTCTGGGATTCTTGGTTTACTCATCTGCAAGATGGGGATGCTGCGTGTCTTGCCACTTAAGGTTTGCTGAGAAGCTCAAAGAATGGGAGGTGCCTAGGTGAGTGTTCCCGGGCCACGCCACCCTTCGGGAATCACTGTTACAGGGATTCACCTGACGGTGGTCTGGGCTTAGTTCTGGGGACAATTTACAAAAGGCTCTTTAAAATTCATTTTTCAAACTTAAAATGTATAGACCACCACAAAATTCCTTTCCCTCTGATCACACAGGGGCTGGGGAAACTGGTCCCACCCACAGCCCCAGGGGCCAGGCCAACAGCCCCTCTGAGCAAGGCCCATTTCTGCCTCAGAGGGGCCCGGATGCTCCACTGAAGGGTGAGATAACCACTCCCGAGACTTTGTAGATTCCCAATCATCTGGCCGGCTCTAGAGTATCTTTGTCCGGCAGAAAAGGAACTAAAAATTTTTTAATTGGCCAATGTTACCCAAGCGCCAGGCAGCCAGCTAAGCACCTTACGCCACATCTCACTTAACGTCACAATAGCCTGTGGCTACAGTCCCCACATGACTACCAAGGCTGGGAAGGTAAAGACCTCAGCCCAGAGTCACAGGGCCAGCAAGGGGGCCAGACATGGGACTGGAACCCAAAGCTATTTCTAAGCCCGTGATTCCTACTGCCTCCTGGTTATGGCACAAAAGGAGCCCAGGAAAGCTGCTTGGAGGCGACTGTGGGAAAGCCTGCCTGCTCACCTGACATCAGCGCTCCCCACCAGCCCCAGGGTATCCGCAGGCAAGATCCTTCCCACACTGGATTTATGGAAAAGTACAGACTCCTAACATGGCTAATTTGCTACATGCTAGGGGGTCTGAGGAAGGGAGACAGGCGTGCTGAGGGCTTTGTTGTCCAAGGCCTTTACCAAATCAGTGGTTAGCAGGGAAATTATACACTCCTGGCTCCTTGCTGATCATCCTCTATAGATGGCCATTAACTCTGACTATGGGCTGTGCAGGGCATTGTCCTTCAAAGCGGATAAACCTACTGCCACTGGGCTAATTAAAACTTTCGGGATAATCTGCAGCTGATCTGATAGTTACAGGGCCACAGTAGTCATTAGAGCTAACAGGGAACCCATGCACGCCAGCAACCAAGAGCCGGGGTAACAGCTGGAAGAGCCACAGCTGCGCAGTGGCGAAGGCAGAGCCGGGGACATTCAGACCCAGCGCAGAGGTCCCTGATCCAACCTGACTTCTGGTGGAGAATATGGTGTGACTCCTTAAAGGAAGAAAGGGTCAGAATGACGGGCAAGCCCAGCCCTTTGCTAAATTCCAGGACAGAGGGTGGTAAAGGCCCCCACAGCACCTGCTCAAGCCTGCTGTAGGTTATTCACGTGGGGACCCTTAGGAAGGAAGGGGCAGAAGCAGCTCACTGGATAGCAGAGGGATTCTGACCTTCAGCCCCTCACGGCACCATTAATCCACTAGCGCTGTGTGAGTCCAAGCTAAGCTCAGAGCTTGGGAGTAGGGTGTCTACTTGGGAGGACCTCTTTCTACAATCAGCTGATGGGAAAGGATTCCCAAATCCTAGCAAGGTACCTATATCCTGCATGAGTGCCAGGATCATGCCACTTTGCTCACCCTCCAAACCGCTCATCTTCAAAGCAGGTGAGCCACCCATGAATTCCAGTTAGGTCCAGGGAAGGGAAGTCCACATACCCTCAGCCCCCACCTTGCAGGTGATGGGTTAGAACATCCCACAGGATGGCCACCCTGGGTAGTCAAGGGATCAGGAGTTACCAAGGGAGGGCAAAGAACAGGGGAGCAGACCTGACGGCGGCGTCCCCACATCAACTCAACCTGCTCCCTCCCTGACAAGTTTGCTGGGGCCTACAGGCCACATTGCCTAAGAAGCCTACCTGGTTGAGAAGCTGCATCTTGCCTGGCTCTGTGGCAGGCCTTCTGTGCGAACTCAGCTCGGCCAGCCCCTGCCTGAGGGGGCTGCTGCTGGGCTGCAGACAGGCTTGCTGAGAGGCAAGGGCCGCCTCCTGAGGACGCTCCAGCATCTCCGGCCCCCACGTCAGAACCCTTGAGTTCCTCTCCATGCCTCTGATGGCCTCGTGCTCACCCTCACTAGGCATCCCGGAAGCCTCAGCCACCATGCAACAGACCACGCTGGTGATGTCTTTGCACGGCGTTTCCTGCGCACTCTTGGACGGTCCCAGGCCCTCCAGCCGCCCGGAGAGCTTGGGCATCTGCAGGGTGTGCCGGTAAAACCTCTGATCCTCGGAGTTGTCTTCACTCTCTGACTGCTCATCAGCAGAGCTCTGCGTGAAGGGCAACCGGGGTGCCGGGAAAGGGCGCGGGGAGTGGCCTCTGGGCCCGGGGCCTGACTCTGTGTCCTGAGGGCCCTGCAGGTCCCAAGGGAAGTGGCTCACCTCACCCAGGGTCTGGGAGACCAGGTGGCTGCTGCAGCTGTTCCCCCAGTCGTGCCCACACCCACCAGGCTTCCTGTCTCCTTCGGGGGGCTCTAGAGCCCCTGCGGGTTCCCTCTTCTCACTGGCAAGAGACCCCCCAGGGGCACTCCCTGAAGGGGGGCTCTGGGCTGGTTCTGATGCCAGAGTAGCTAGTGGCCTTAAGAAGGGCCCTTGAGGTGGATCCTCGGCTGGGGCCCCTGGAGTCCCAGGGTCATTGGGTTCTGCTTCCCTGCAGCTCCCAGGGGTGTCTTTGTCGACGAGCTTGGAGAGCCATCCCATCCACAGTCCTGGGGGCTCTCTCCCCCTCCTCCACCAGCCCATACTCCCACCCTCCCCAGAAATACCCTGCCGGCTCAGGTCCCCGACTGGGCTCTCATCTGACAAGAACAGTGTGCTCTTCCTGGTGGGTATCATGTGGTCAGAAGAGCCAGAGGCTGGGGAGGGCTCTTCTTCAGGGCACGGCAAGGGAGTGGGGCTCTGGCCCTCATCCCCCCCAGAGCCGGCGGAGCTCCGTTTGGCCACATTGTGGCCGCATGGCTCCCCTTCCAGCTGTGGGCCCTGGATGCCTTCAGAAAGCCTCGAGTCACTGGAGGCCAGGCTCTGGCTTCCACAGGCACCCTGCCTGCTCGCTAGGGGCCCGGGGTGCTCAGGGCCGAGGGCACCGGGCTTCTGCTCACTGCTCCTTACTTCCAGCTCTTCTACTTCAGGGTCTGAAAACCCCAGGTGGATTTTCTCTGGCAGCTTCTGGGGTTTCTCCAGACCCTGCTGATCACCTAATGCTGTCCCGCACTGTGCTGGGGCCCTGCCTAAGATTTTCTCCACGTCATCAAAGATCTGGAGGGTTCGGGGAGGCTGGCCTTTGGAGAGTGGCTGTAGTTTACTGGGCAGGGTGCCGACGAGAGGCCAGGGAGTGTCACCCAGCATGCATAGGCTCTTCCCTTCCTTAAAGGAGCCCTCGCTTCTAGCCTGCAGCTCTTGGTCTAGATCCAGATCAGCGAGCCCAGGTGCTGGGAGAGGAGATGGGCCACGGAGAAAGGAGGAAGGAGGCAGAAATCCCTGCTCAGGCTGTGTTTCCTAGACGGGCATATAAACATGCAGGAAACTAAGACAGAGCACTTGTGATTTACTCTTGCTTCTTCAGCCCTCAGCAAGCCCGCAGCAGAAACCCACCCTCCATTTAAAGTAAAACACACACCAAAGAGGGAAGAAGAGCAAAAGGCTCCCCTGGGCTTTGCTGTTTTCTGGGCTATAGCTTCCTTATCTAGAAAGAGGAGGATGGACTAGATGAGTGGCTTATAAACCTTGCTTCATGGAACCTGCGGGTTGGTTCCACCTGGTACCTGGGAGGCTACTATGGTGCACGTGTGATGGAGAAGGGGCACTGCCAAGACCCATGCCCCATGCGCAGCCACAGTGGCCCCACCTCTCTCTACGCTGGACCTCTGTGGAGGAAGTGATTTGAAGAGACAGGGCTTCACTACTAACAAGAGACTGGAAATCGCCCACCAGATTATCCTAAAGGTACCATCGAGCTCTCAGGTCTATGACTGGTTAATTTTATAAAATCCACCAACCTTATCAAGGACTACCAGCAACAGTCTAAGAAGGGAGAGGTGAGGGGAAACATAACCAGTGAGCTGAGCCTTGGTCACTCAGTCTAAGTCTTCTACCAAAGGCACAAGTTGGTAATGCTCAAGGGAGGTCCACACAGTCAGAGGACCTTGGGGCTGAAAGAAATCCTAAAAGATCAGCCACACCCTGCAAACCCTCACACTGAACCCCACCCGGCCTGGGAGAGCCCAAACACCTGAGCCCTGTTCCCCCGGCTAGCCCCAGCCTGCCCTCAGACAGACTCAGCTTGGATCCAGACTGGCAGCCAGGACAATCCAATGGTCCTTGGCTCCTGAAAGCACCGAAGGGATCCTTTTGAACAGGGAGCTCCAGGAGCTCTCACCCACTCAGAATTCAGCCTGTTACCCAACCTTCTCAGAAACATGAGTGCTAGGGAAGGGAGGAAGGGAGGCATTATCTACAGAGCTGGAAATGAAGAAAAGGATAAATTTGTCAGCAGCCACCCAATACCAGATGATGCCCTGGGAGGGAAGGAAGATGGAGGAGACATTTGCGGAGAAGTTAAGTGCCAGGCACTGGTGTGAACAGCATAGTGAACCCACCAGGCACTGAGAGGGATGAAGAGACCTTCCCAGTGCTCCCCATCTGGCTGGCCTGCGGCCCTCGGTCTCTCCTTGCCCTCCCCGTGCCCTGCCGGCCCCACCCGACGAGGGGTAGGAAGCGGCTGTGCCTACACGGCCAGCACTCTGAGGGCACCGAGGCTGCACTGCAGCCTGGCTCCGAGCCTCAGACCCCACCTAAACCTGAGCGCGGTAACTGCCTCCCAGGTGCACACCAACTGGAGGGACAAAGACAACAGAGGGGAACACACACCCTCATCTCTGGTACCAAGGCGATCATGCTGCCATCACATTTCAGCTGTCTCCACTAACGGAGGGCACTGGCCAGAGAGATGCCCCCAGGTGGATAAAGCCCAAAGCTTTTCTCTTTGGACCCTGAAGGCACTGGAGTCCTGACACCTGAATTTTTATTACATTTGGCATCTAGGAATTCCACACTGAGACAAACCATGCACCCACACCAGGAAGGCCTGACTCTGAAAGAAGAGGAAAGACTGCTTCTCTAAGCTCTCTGCCTGTCCCTCCCTCTCCGGAGGGCAGATGGCCCTGCTTCTCAGACTACAGCAAACACGGTCCTCACAGGCGCTTCCTCTCCCTCATCCTATTTTCCGACATGTGGAGAAAAGGAACTGTGTAGAAACAGTAACAACTTCCAGAAGCTGCAAGGAAGATCTGCCAGAAGCCAGGCACAATTCAGAAGATGCACCACCAAGAAATCACTCTTTTTGTCTTGTGGTTCTTGGCCTTCCAGCTGTAAACACCCAGAGGATCCCAATACCCCTCAGGTTTCGGCCCCGGCCTCTCTGGAAGCTGGGATCCACTGACTCACCGGGGGACTTCTGGACATCTCTTTGTCCTTCTTGTCTTTCTTTTCCTTTTTCTTTTTCTTGACTTTCTTCTTCATGGCCCCAGGAGTTGGCAGCTTCGCTCGCTCTTGGATCACCAAATTCCGATAATGCTCATCACAGGGATGGTCCCACATGGACTGCCCGTTGGCAAAGTTGAAATAGTAAATGTCACCTGTGATATCCTGGCTGGGGAGGAGAAGTCAGAAGTTAGTCCCTGCTCAGGCCCAAGGTACTTAGGAAAAAAAGAAAAAGAAGAAAAAATGGGGAGGAAGTGGAGAAGAAGTGAGAGTTGGGGAGGAAGGGAAGAGGGAGGAGAGGGGAAGAGAGGAAAGGATTAACACAAAATTGAAGAGTACCATTCAGCTAAAAATAGGAGTGAACTTAAACAGAAAAAGGGCTGGAATACCTAAGAACTTCTCTACATGGAGACATATAACCATCTTGGTTCCAGGGAATTCATGCTAGACTAAAATAGGAATAAACTTGGTTTTAGATGGGTAAGTACAAACACTACGGTTTCTTGGAGCTAATTCTAGGACAGGCCTTGCTTAACATTTTTATAAATGGTCTGAGAAAGAAAGATGCACTGTGAAAGCTCTGATTTTGCAAGACTCTAAATTCATAAAAGGTGGCAATTAAAAGGTGACAATCAGAGTTTTAGTGAGGACCAACAATAGAAGGAAACAATGTAGAAGGTGGGTTTCAAGAACCTGTGTTTCAACATACACAAGTCCAGAACAAATTATCAATAATCCATTACGACAGCTAACAGGGAAAAAAAAAATTCACAATAGCAATATAAAAGATATAACACCCAGGAATAAACCCACAGTGTACAAAATCTCTACAAAGTTTTACTGAAAAGTCAGACAAAAAAGAGAAAAAACAATTGGAGACATTACGTGTTCTTAATAGAAACATTAAAGTCTGTAAACATGTCAATAATACTCAAATTAATGTATAAATCCAGTACAATCCTAATAGAATCCCATTCAGAGTCCTTTATGAAACTTGACAAGCTTCATCTCAATTCAAGAGAGAGAAAATATGCCAAAGTAAACAGGAGAAATATCAGGGGTAAAAGATCAAAAAAGATAAATTACAAATGGCCAATAAACACATGAAAAGATGTTCAACATTGCTAAATATTAGGGAAATGCAAATTAAAACCACTCTGAAATACCACTTCACACCCATCAGCATGGCTATTATTAAAAAAGCAGAAAATAACAAGTGTTGACAAAGATGTGGAGAAATTGGCACCCTGGTGCACTGTTGGTGGGAATGTAAAATGGTACAGCCCTATGAAAAACAGTGTGGCATGTTTCCCAAAACATTAAAAATAGAATTACTATATGATTCAGCAACTCCATTTCTAGGTATATGTCCAAAAGAATGGAAAGCAGGGATTCAAAAAAGATTCATATGCCAATGTTCACAGCAGCATTATTCATAATAATGAATTATGGTCAAAAGATGGGAACAACCCAAATTTCCACTGGCAAGTAAATGGATAACCAAAATATAGTATATATATATATATATATATATACATACTAGAATATTACTTAGTCTAGGAAAGGAATGAAATCCTGACACATGCTGCAACATGAATGAACCTTGCAGACATTCCGCTACATAAAATACACCAAACACAAAAGGACAAATATTGTATGAGTCCACTTTAACATGAAATACCTAGAACAGGCAAATTAATAGACAGAAAGTAGGTTAGAGGTTACCAAGAGCTGGAGGAGAGGGGAGAATGAGGGCTGCTTATTGGGTACAGAGTTTCAGTTTGGGACTATGAAAAGTTCTGGAATTGGATGGTGGTGATGGCTGGACAGACTGTGGATGTACTTAATGCCACTGGACTGCACAACTAGAAGTGGCTAAAAGAGCAAATTTTATGTTCTGTATATTTTACCAGAAAACAAAACATTATTAAAAAATTTGCAACTTCAATGTGATAAAAAGAAAGCATAAAGAAAATTTAAAGACAGGGAACTAGGAGAAAATAGTAGAAACAGGCAAGATTAATACACAGAAAAATCAGAGTTACACCCCCTTAACAAAAATAAAAAGATAAGCAACCCAATAGACAAACTAAATAAAGGATATAAAGAAGCAAATCACAAAAGATAAACAGATGGGCGACAGGTGGCAACTCAGCTCTGAACAATGTGGGAATGCAAATTGAAACTATCAGGTACAATTTCTCGCCCTTGGATTGATAATGTTTTTTTGGACTGAGAATTTTTTTCATGGATAATATTTGTAAATAAACAACCATATGTGATATTGGTGGGACTGTTCGACTTTCATGGATAGTAATTTGGTATTAACTAACAATATTTAAGTTCTGCACATCCTTGAGCACATCAATTTAAATTCTAGAAATTTTTTTTTAAAGAAATACATACCAAACCTCAAGGAACATGCGTAACTACAGTGAAGGAAACATCTACCTCCCCTCACCCTGTGCCAAATTCCCAGATGCCAGAAACAGAAAGAAAACATGAAATCAGAGTAGTAAGTATAGAAACTGACAGGTGAGGGCAGGCGTCTGACCTGGATATAGACCCCGGGAACTTGGGTTTTAATGCCAATGTGCACACAAAACGTAGCTTTAGGCCTTCATGAATTTGGTGAATAGAAACAAGACGCATGCCTCTATTGGAGATGCTTAAGGCTGCCCCCTCCATGAGTGAGAGAACCCAGTGGGCCAGGGAAGCAGCAGGAAGATAGCACCCTCTCCAGGTTCTAGGCAGTTGTAAGTCCGGGGAGAGGAAATCCCAGGACAAAATACCTCTAAAAACCAAAATCAGTCAAAGGGAGAAATAAAGTTTAAAACCCGTTTATCGCTTACAAACTGCAGTCCAGCACCGCCTCTCTCTCCCCTGCTCCGGAAGGAAGCAAGCCAGCAAGCAAGCCAGCCCCTCCCCTTAAACTCTCAGGTTCAGACACGCCCTTGGTTGCCCAGGTAATTATCCACTGACATGGAGATGAACTTCTCTCCACCCCTGAGGATATGCAAATGCTGGAAATGTTACAATTTTGCCCATAGTGAACAAGACGAAATTTCGTGAAAGACTGAAACCCCAAGATACATGGAGATACGGGGCCCAAAATTTGGTATGGAGTCCCAAGTCAGGAAATGAATGTACAAATTTAATCCTAAACCACTGAAAAACCCTTGGCAGAAGCTATTTTATAAAGCCACTCAACAACCTAGGAATGAGACACTCACAGAAAATAACCTCTACGAAAGGTGAATTCACAAAATTCACAATAAATAATGACAAACCGTGTGAGGAAAGAGTTCATCCTGAGAGGAAATCAGTGACAACGAAGAATTAGCACAACAAAAAACTTGGCTTAGAACAGTCAAAAGAAGACTAAAAATAACTGCATTTTAAATTACTGTAGAACTAAGAGAAGAAGATTCCATAATGAAAGGACAGAACTTTAAAAAAACAAGCCAGGCATTCTGAAAGAACACAACAGAATTGGTAGGAATTAGTAAAGTCATTAGATTAAAAAAAAAGAATTAAGCAGCAGATTTGATACAGAAAAAAACTAACAATGAATGGGGAAGTGTACCAAAGGAAATTACCCGGAATGCAGCATGCAAGATAAAGTAATTTTAAAAATATGAAACAGAAGAGACATAGAGGGTTAAAAATGAAAGTCCAATGTATTTCTAGTACCAGTTCCAGAAAAGTAATAATGGTTGAGAATTTTCCAAAACTGAAGACAGACACGAGTCCTCAGAACAAGAAAGCACTCCAAACCCTGGACACAGTAAATGAAAATAAATCTATACCCAGATACACCGTAGTGAGAAGACAGACACCAAAGGTAAAAACAAAATAATAAAACAACTAGAGGAAGAAAATCTGATTACCTACCAAGAAACAACAAATGAAAAAAACATGTCTTATTGGCAAAAGCAGAAGTTAGAAGATAATGGTACATAATTTGGTCAGAGGGCAGTTCATATTCAACAGACAATTCTATGCTCGGCTATGGAGTGAGACTGGCAGAGGTGACTAAGGACACAGGAAGGTATAAACACATTCAGGTGCTTGATATAAAAGATATTTATAGACCCCCGTATCCAAAAATGGGAAACTACATTCTGAGCAAGCAGGCACGGAACATGCACATGAATGGGATCACTTACTGAGCCACAAAAGGAGCCTGTCAACTTGTAACAAAGAATAAATAAAACTGAAAATCAGTAATAAAAAAATACCCAAGCTCTAGCTACCTCATCCCCTTCTAACTATTATTTTGAAGCAAAGATACTTGTGACATAATGAGTCCTAAGAAACACATAGTTGGTCATTCAGATGACCAAATGTATATTTCTCCAGGTATCGGGTCTGCATCCACAGTTCCTGAAAACACTGCAGTCTTAAAGGTGAAATGGGCGTCTTGTCATGTTAATGAGACTGTTGGACCCTATGGGACTGGAGGGCGAATCAGCCAATGGCCAGTGATTTAGTCAATCACGACCAAGCAATGAAGCCCTCACAAACCGCCCCCCGCCTCCCCCGCCGAGCGGAGCGTGTCACTCTCTCGCATCCTGTACTCCTCAGGAGGAGAGAGCTTCCAGAACGCGTCCACCTGCGACCAAGCCAGGCCCCAAACTCCAGAAGGACAGAAGCTCCTTTATTTGGGACCCTGCCCTACGTATCTCTTCACCTGCCTGTTTACTCGCATCTTTTATTAAACTGGTAAACATAAGTGTTTTCCTGAGTTCTGTGAGCTCTCTAGCAAATTATGAACTTAACCTAAGGGAGAGTCGAGGGAACCTCCAATGTGTAGCCAGTTGGTCAGAAGCACAGATAACTGGAGTGGGGCATAGAGGGCAGCTTGTAGGATGGAGCTCTTAATCCGGGGAATCTGGTTCAGTGTCTGGCACACAGCATCAGGACAGAGTCGAGTTCTCAGACACCCTGTTGGTGCTTGAGAACTGCTTGTTGTGCATGGGAATGCAATAGCATATAATATGATCAAGAAGACTTCATCCCAGGAATGTAAGGTTGGTTTAACATTTGAAAAATCCGTAATCGATATAATTGACCATATTAACAAACCAAAACAGAAAAGTTATACAATCCTATCAGTAGATGCAGAAAAAAATTTGATAAATCCAATATCCATTTCTGATTTAAACTCTCAACAAGCTAGGAATAAAAGGGAACTTCCTCATCCTGGCAAAGGGCATTTACAAAAACCTACAGCTAACATCATGCTCAATGATGAAAGACTGAATGTTTGCCCTTAAGATCAGGAAAAAGACAAAAATATCCATTGTCACCCCTTCTATTCGATTGTACTAGAGGCTCTAGTCCGTGCAGTAAAGCAAGAAATAGATATAAAAGGTAACCAGATTAGAAGGAAGAAGGAAAAATGTCCTTTTCATAATCCATATTTTTATTTATAAATTTATAAGTGATTTTAATATTTATAATTCCCAGTAGATGTGATCATCTATGTAGGAAATCTATGGACTCTACCAAAAGCTGTCAGAACTAACGTAAGTGAGTTCAGCAAGGCTGCAAGCTATAAGATCAATATACAAAAACTGACTTTATTTCTATGTAAAAGCAATAAACAATTGGAAATTGAAATTTTAAAGTGTATCATTTACAGAAATATCAAAAACATGAACCCTTCAAAAGAAGTCTGACATAATACGGGCAAGACATGTACACTAAGAAGTACAAAACATTTCTTAGTGATATTAAAGAAAACCTAAATAAATGGAGACAGCCTCTTCGTGCATTAGAGGAGGCAAGATTGTTCTAGATGTCAATTCTCCACAAATTGATTTATGGATTCACTGTAATCCCGATCAAAATCCTAAAGGGATTTTTTGTGGAAAATGACAAGCTGAGTCTAAAATAATTCATATGGAAATGCAAAGAGCCTAGAATACAACTTTGAAAATGGAACACAAAGTCAGAGGATTTACCCTAAATGATTTCAAGATTTATAATAAAGCTAAAGTAATCAAGACAGTATGGTATTGGTGTCAAGGGAGACAGACAGATCTATGACGAGAACAGAGACCCAGGAGCAGAGAATCCAGAAACAGACCCACATATGATGGCCAATTTGGAAAAAAATCTAAATACCCTTCAATCTAAGAGTGGTTAAATAAATCAGGATTTTTAAAAATTATGACATATCTATATATGGAAAAGTATGCAGTGGATCACACACAGACATAGAAGAACAATGTATACAGTACAGCTCTTATGTTTAAGAAACAAAACCATGTGTGTGGCTATGAGTGTGTGTCCTAAAGGCCTGGAAGGAAATCTCCAATTAATTACTTGGGATTGGGACTAAAAGATGACCAGTATACGTTAGTTTTAATGACTTACATTAAAAAGAGAGATCGTCCACGCTCTCCTTACAGGATGAGGGAGTGTTAGCCACTAACAGGTGCGTGGAAATGGCTGGCATGAAGGCTGGCCCACAGCTAGCCCATCACCAATGACCATTTCTACCCTTCCATCATTTAAATTTTTTTAATATATAATTTATTTTATTATCATTAATTTACAATTACATGTGCAATATTACGATTATTAAACTACCCCTTCATCAGGTCCCCCCCACCAACCCCATTACAGTCACTGTCCATCAGCATAGTCAGATGCTATAGAATCACTACTTGTCTTCTCTGAGTTGTACTGCCCTCCCCGTGCCCCCCCAACATTACATCTGCTAATCGTAATGCCCCTTTTTCCCTCTTATCCCTCCCTTCCCGCCCATTTTCCCCAGCCCCTTTCCCTTTGGTAACTATTAGTCCGTTCTTGGGTTCTGTGGGTCTGCTGCTGTTTTGTTCCTTCAGTATTTTTTCTTTGTTCTTATACTCCACATATGAGTGAAATCATTTGATACTTGTCTTTTTCGGCTTGGCTTATTTCACTGAGCATAATACCCTCTAGCTCCATCCATGTTGTTGCAAATGGTAGGATTTGTTTTCTTCTTATGGCTGAATAATATTCCATTGTGTATATGTACCACATCTTCTTTATCCATTCATCTACTGATGGACACTTAGGTTGCTTCCATTTCTTGGCTATTGTAAATAGTGCTGCAATAAACATAGGGGTGCATCTGTCCTTTTCAAATTGGGCTGCTGCATTCTTAGGGTAAATTCCTAGGAGTGGAATTCCTGGGTCAAATGGTATTTCTATTTTGAGTTTTTTGAGGAACCTCCATACTGCTTTCCACAATGCTTGAACTAATTTGCAGTCCCACCAGCAGTGTAGGAGGGTTCCCTTTTCTCCACATCCTCGCCAACATTTGTTGTTGTTTGTGTTTTGGATGTTGGCCATCCTCACTGGTGTGAGGTGATATCTCATTGTGGTTTTAATCTGCATTTCTCTGATGATTAGCGATGTGGAGCATCTTTTCATGTGCCTGTTGGCCATCTGAATTTCTTCTTTGGAGAAGTGTCTATTCATGTCCTCTGCCCATTTCTTAATTGGATTATTTGCTTTCTGTTTGTTAAGGTGCATGAGTTCTTTATATATTTTGGATGTCAACCCTTTATCAGATACGTTTTTTATTAATATATTCTCCCATACTGTAGGATGTCTTTTTGTTCTACTGATGGTGTCCTTTGCTGTACAGAAGCTTTTCAGCTTGATATAGTCCCACTTGTTCATTTTTGCTTTTGTTTCCCTTGCCCGGGGAGATATGTTCATGAAGAAGTTGCTCATGTTTATGTCCAAGAGATTTTTGCCTATGTTTTTTTCTAAGAGTTTTATGGTTTCATGACTTACATTCAGGTCTTTGATCCACCTTGAGTTTACCTTTGTGTATGGGGCTAGACAGTAGTCCAGTTTCATTCTCTTACATGTAGCTGTCCAGTTTTTCCAACACCAGCTGCTGAAGAGGCTGTCATCTCCCCATTGTATATCCAAGGCTCCTTTATCAAATATTAATTGACTGTATATGTTTGGGTTAATGTTTGGATTTTCTATTCTGTTCCACTGGTCTGTGGGTCTGTTTTTGTGCCAATACCAAATTGTCTTGATTACTGTGGCTTTGTAGTAGAGCTTGAAGTCAGGGAGTGTAATTCCCCCTGTTTTATTCCTCCTTCTCAGGATTGCTTTGGCTATTCGGGGTCTTTTGTGGTTCCATATGAATTTTAGAATTATTTGTTCCAGTTCATTGAAGAAAGCTGTTGGTAGTTTGATAGGGATTGCATTGAATCTGTAGATTGCTTTAGGTAGTATAGCCATTTTGACAATATTTATTCTTCCTAGCCAAGAGCATGGGATGCATTTCCATTTGTTAGTGTCCTCTTTAATTTCTCTTAGGAGTGTCTTGTAGTTTTCAGAGTACAGGTCTTTCACTTCCTTCGTTAGGTTTATTCCTAGGTATTTTATTCTTTTTGATGCAATTGTGAATGGAATTGTTTTTCTGATTTCTCTTTCTGTTAGTTCATCATTAGTGTATAGGAAAGCAACAGATTTCTGTGTGTTAATTTTGTATCCTGCAACTTTGCTGAATTCAGATATTAGTTCTAGTAGTTTTGGAATGGAATCTTTAGGGTTTTTTATGTACAGTATCATGTCATCTGCAAATAGTGATAATTTGACTTCTTCTTTACCAATCTGGATGCCTTGTATGTCTTTGTTTTGTCTGATTGCTGTGGCTAGGACCTCCAGTACTATGTTGAATAACAGTGGAGAGAGTGGGCATCCCTGTCTTGTTCCCGATCTTAGATGAAAAGCTTTCAGCGTCTCGCCGTTAAGTATGATGTTAGCTGTGGGTTTGTCATATATAGCCTTTATGATGTTGAGGTACTTGCCGTCTATACCCATTTTGTTGAGAGTTTTAATCAGGAATGGATGCTGAATTTTGTCAAATGCTTTTTCAGCATCTATGGAGATGATCATGTGGTTTTTGTTCTTCTTTTTGTTGATGTGGTGGATGATGTTGATGGATTTTCGAATGTTGTACCATCCTTGCATCCCTGGGATGAATCCCACTTGATCATGGTGTATGATCCTCTTGATGTATTTTTGAATTCGGTTTGCTAATATTTTGTTGAGTATTTTTGCATCTACGTTCATCAGGGATATTGGTCTGTAATTTTCTTTTTTGGTGAGGTCTTTGCCCGGTTTTGGTATTAGAGTGATGCTGGCTTCATAGAATGAGTTTGGAAGTATTCCCTCCTCTTCTATTTTTTGGAAAACTTTAAGGAGAATCGGTGTTATTTCTTCTCTATATGTCTGGTAGAATTCAGAGGTGAATCCATCAGGCCCAGGGGTTTTGTTCTTGGGTAGTTTTTTGATTACCAATTCGATTTCGTCACTGGTGATTGGTCTGTTTAGTTTTTCTGTTTCTTGCTTGGTCAGTCTTGGAAGGTTGTATTTTTCTAAGAAGTTGTCCATTTCTTCTATGTTTTCCAGCTTGTTAGCATATAGATTCTCATAATATTCTCTTATGATTCTTTGTATTTCTGTGGGGTCCGTCGTGATTTTTCCTTTCTCATTTCTGATTGTGTTTATGTGTGTAGATTCTCTTTTTCTCTTAATGAGTCTGGCTAGGGGTTTATCTATTTTGTTTATTTTTTCAAAGAACCAGCTCTTGGTTTTATTGATTTTTTCTATTGTTTTATTCTTCTCAATTTTATTTATTTCTTCTCTAATCTTTATTATGTCCCTCCTTCTGGTGACTTTGGGCCTCATTTGTTCTTCTTTTTCCAATTTCAGTAATTGTGTCTTTAGACTATTCATTTGGGAATGTTCTTCCTTCTTTAAATAGGCCTGGATTGCAATATACTTTCCTCTTAGAACTGCCTTTGCTGCGTCCCACAGAAGTTGTGGCTTTGTGTTGTTGTTGTCATTAGTCTCCATATATTCTTTGATTTCTGTTTTGATTTGGTCGTTAACCCATTGATTAATTAGGAGAGTGTTGTTAAGTCTCCATGTATTTGTGAGCCTTTTTGATTTCTTTCTAAAATTTATTTCTAGTTTTATACCTTGGTGATCTGAGAAGTTGGTTGGTAGGATTTCAATATTTTTGAAATTACTGAGGTTCTTTTTGTGGCCTAGTATGTGGTCTATTCTGGAAAATGTTCCATGTGCACTTGAGAAGAATGTGTATCCTGTTGCTTTTGGGTGTAGAGTTCTGTAGATGTCTGTTAGGTCCATCTGTTCTAGTGTGTTGTTCAATGCCTCTGTGTCTTTACTTATTTTCTGTCTGGTTGATCTGTCCTCTGGAGTGACTGGTGTATTGAAGTCTCCTAAGATGAATGCATTGCTGTCTATTTCCTCCTTTAATTCTGTTAGTGTTTGTCTCACATATGCTGGTGCTCCTGTGTTGGGTGCATATATATTTATAATGGTTATATCTTCTTGTTGGACTGACCCCTTTATCATTATGTAATGTCCTTCTTTATCTTTTGCTACTTTCTTCGTTTTGAAGTCTATTTTGTCTGATACAAGTACTGCAACACCTGCTTTTTTCTCTTTGTTGTTTGCATGGAATATCTTTTTCCATCCCTTCACTTTTAGTCTGTGTATATCTTTGGATTTGAGGTGAGTTTCTTGTAGGCAGCGTATAGATGGGTCTTGCTTTTTTATCCATTCTGTTACTCTGTGTCTTTTGATTGGTGCATTCAGTCCATTTACATTTAGGGTGATTATTGATAGATATGTACTTATTGCCATTCCTGGCTTTAGATTCGTGGTTACCAAGGGTTCAAGGGTTGCTTCTTTACTATCTAACAATCTAACTTAACTTTCTTGTTAAGTTATTGTAAACACAGTCTGATGTTTCTTTCTTTCTCTCCCTTCTTATTCCTCCTCCTCCATTCTTTCTATAATAGGTGTTTTATTCTTTGCCTTTAGTTAGTATTTGGATGGTCTGCTTTCTTTGCTATGATTTTATTTTCTCTGGTGACATCTTTTTAGCCTTAGGTGTGCTTCCATCTAGAGCAGTCCATTTAAGATATCCTGTAGTGGTGGTTTATGAGAGGCAAACTCTCTCAACTTTCGTTTGTCTGGAAATTGTTTAATCCTCCATCATATTTAAATGATAATCGTGCTGGATACAATATTCTTGGTTCGAGGCCCTTCTGTTTCATAACGTTAAATATATCATGCCATTCTCTTCTGGCCTGTAAGGTTTCTGTTGAGAAGTCTGATGATAGTCTGATGGGTTTTCCTTTGTAGGTGATCTTTTTTCTCTCTCTAGCTGCCTTTAATACCCTGTCTTTATCTTTGATCTTTGCCATCTTAATAATTATGTGTCTTGGTGTTGTCTTCCTTGGGTCCCTTGTGTTGGGAGATCTATGAGCTTCGGTGGACTGCGAGACTACTTCCTTCCCCAGCGAGGGAAAGTTTTCAGCAATTATTTCTTCAAAGACACTTTCTATCCCTTTTTCTCTCTCTTCTTCCTCTGGTACTCCTATAATGCGAATATTGTTCCGTTTGGATTGGTCACACAGTTCTCTTAATATTCTTTCATTCCTAGAAATCCTTTTATCTCTCTCTGCCTCAGCTGCTCTGTACTCCTGTTCTCTGTTTTCTATTCCATTAACAGTCTCTTGCATCTCATCCATTCTGCTGTTAAGCCCGTCGATCGCTTGTCTGATTTCTGTATTGTCTTTCCTCAGTTCCCTCACTTCCTCCCTCAGCTCTTGCACATTTCTCTGTAGGTCCATCAGCATGGTTATGACTTTTATTCTGAATTCTTTTTCAGGGAGGCTGTGCATTTCCATCCCTTCAGACTCCCTCTCTGGGGTTGTCTGGTTGATTTTGGTCTGAACCATATTCCTCTGTCTTTTCATGGCTGTATAATTTGGTCACTGATAGTTGCCACGTATGTCAGCTGGGCTCTTTAAGACTTTAAAAGAGAGAAAAAAAGAAAAAAAAGAGAAAAAAAAAGAAAGAAAAGAAAAAAAGAAAAAAACAAAAAAACAAAACAAAACAAAAAAAACAAAAAAAATGCCCACCAGACGTAGATTCTGTGGGAATGCTCTAGGTGGCGCTATTGCCCCACTATTCCACAGCTGTGACTGTGCCGCTCCGCAGGGCCCTTTATCGCTCTGGCAGGGGTGGGAACGAATAGGAGGCTGTTGATCTCAGTGAGAAGTGTTAAGTATGGCTACGCTTCCTCAGTCGCCAGCTAAGGCGTCTGAAACTCCCAGGACTCCCAGCCTGCTGGGCTGAGTGTGCTGGGGCGATCCGGCTCCTCCGCTGGGCTCCTGTCTCTTTAAGACCGCTGAGGAAAGCGCGCACTTTTTTTTTCCTTCCCGGAGCCGGCTGCAAGCCCCCTGGCGCGTTCCCCGCTCAGATCCTGCCCCTCTGTCTCTCCAATTTCCGCTGCACTGCGCAATGTGGGTCAGCGCTCCCCGCGCAGATCACCGGGGCTGGCTACTTCGCGGGGTGTGCTTCCTCTCCCTCCCAGCTCTGAATCCTCTCCTCCCGCCGGTGCGCTGGGGTGGGGGAGGGCTCGGGTCCCGCCGGGTCGCGGCTCCGTATCTTACCCGCCTCTTGGGGTGCCGAGTCCTCTCGGGTGTAGCTGCACGCTGTGCGCTTTCCTGTGTATTCTCGTCTCTCTTTTAGGAATAGATGTATTTTCTGTGTTTTCGTAGATAAATATAGTGTTGGGAGGAGATTTCTGCCGCCCTGCTCACACCGCCATCTTCCCGGAAGTGGTTTTTAAACGTTTTTAAGATATTTTATTTGTCTCTGGTTTTTCAGTAGTTTTACTATAACATGTCTACATATTTGATTTGATTTTCTTTGCTCACAGAATTTCTTGAATCCATGGCTGGATGCTCATTACATTTGGAAAATTCTTGACCAGTATCTCTTCAAATTTCTCTCTAATCTCCTCTGGGCCCCCAGTGATCCAGAGCTCAGACCTTAACAGCATCCAATATGTGTCTTATGGAATTTTCTTTATTTTTACTTTTTTTTTTCCACTCTTTGCTTTAATCTGAATATTTTCAATTGACCTATCTTCCAAGTCGAATCCTCTCTTCTAATATATCTAATGTTGTTAAACCCATCTACTGAGTTCTTAAATTCAATTACTGTAATTTTAAGTTTGACGTTTTCTGTGTGATTCCCTTTATAGATTCTAGATCTCTGGTGAAATTTCCTGTCTTTTCTTGAACATAGTAATCAGTTATTTGGAAGTCTGTCTGATAACTCCAATATCTGAATCACCTCTGGATCTATTACCTTTGGCTATTTTTCTCCATTTTTGTTCCTTATCATTTGTACCTACTAATTTTCTAGTAAATGGTATTGTTTATGGGAAATCATACAAGTTTGAATGATGTTATCTTCCTCCAAAAATGATCTGATTGTCTTTTGGCAGGCATAGAGAGTATAGACAGATCACCTTGATTCAACTGAGGCTGATTTGTTTCCAGTTTGCTCTCATCCTATGATGTAGCCATTCAGGGGACCCAATTAAAATCCTTGAGTGCTTACCAACATCCTACCTCCTTGGAAGCTCTGAACTCTGTGACTCTATGACACTGCTTTGCCTTTTAGTATCAAGTGTTTTCATTACTTTTCATCTCTACTGCAGTACTATGCAACAAAGTCTCAAGGGGAAATTCCATGCAACATTTCAAACTTGCTTCTTGTGTTTTCTTTCTTCTAGGTCTTGGTTCCTCAAGCTCTGATCTCCACTGATCAGGAAAAAAAGTTAAGCTATTTTCATTTTAGAAAATGAAATTTTAAATTATGTTACTTATCATGCCTTTGTTTTCTCTGATTTTTAATATATTTAAAAGTCTATCACATTCTCCTTATTCCAAAATGAACACAAAGAAACATGTGGCAATAGAAACCAAAGAAGTATTGACCTTCATTAGGCAATCAATGCTTAGGCAATGTCAGGAGAATCTAGAGCTTTCTCAAGTAGGAATAGGGAAGAGAAGGGAAAGGAGATTTTTTATTTATCACACACAATACTCAGCACAATTTTATTGCTCCTTGGACAATCCAAAGCTTTTAAAGATGCTATTATTATTTGGAAGCCCTCCAGAGAGAACTAAGTTTTAAAAATAGCACCTGTACTCTGCTGACTCAAATCACCTGTTTATTACCCACAGTGATGAAAATCATTTAATAAAATATTACAGACACTTGTTCAAAATCATGCACCCAATTCAGAAAAGTTAAAGGGTATGTATATGCCTGGTTCAATATATATTTTTTAAGTGGATAACTTAATAAAGAGATAGAGATAATGCCACTGTTTTTTTAAAGACATCAAAGTTTAATTTTTAATAATCAAAATAAGACCTCTGTAGTGGCATCTTCTATTTTCTCTTGCTCAGCATTTACATAAAACCTTGCCTTTGTAATAGCAGCCCAGTTTTTCTTTGCAGGACCTTATTTTTTCCTCCTATCTTTGGAATACAGATAGAGGAATGTGGCTCAGACCTGGCCAATCCTGTTTCATTGGCCACAGTTACTGTTTCAGGAATGAGCATGTGACCCAAGTTATTTAGATGAGACTCAGTACTTGGATATTGTAAAAACTATCAGAAAGAGAAACTCTGTTGGGATTGCTAAACTGGTAGAATGCAAGGTCCAATGTGATGATCATCACAGAGTGAAGACGAAATGACCTACATACAACCTTCCAGGTACATGAATCAATAAATGATCTTAATTAGTTAAGCCAGGTTAATAATACTGGCATTCAAAACAGTATCTAAGAATCCTTACTAACACAGCTACATAAGAAAAGTACACAGCAGCAACCAGCACTGTCAACAAGAGTGACTGACCCTCAGGTTTGACACAAAACTCTAGCTGCTAACTGAAATGATGCACTGGCATTAGAAATACCTATCATGTATGTGGTAAAATTTATTCCAGTCCACTTATAATGTTTCCATTTCCTACCCTATTTACATTATACCCAAAGCATGAGACATAAAAATATATCATTAATAGTAAATGACACAGCTCCATTCTTGAAGTTCTAAGGATAGATTATTATTGGCATTTTAACCTGTTCCTCACAGACAATTAGTTATTTAGGGATTAGAACAAGCTATAAAGGTTCCAAAAATGGTAACATCTTTATATGTTTTATGTTTTTAAAATTCTGTCTTCAGCTTTGGTTTAATATTATGGTTGTTGTTGATAGTCATAAGCAATTTCTAGGAGGAAGGCTGCAAATAAAACAAAACTACTCAGCATCTTTTTGTCTTTAAGTGGACACAGATTCAAGCATGTGCAGATACTGGGGATCACACATTTCTACTCATGCATTTAATTACAAGTAAAGTAAAATGTGCAGGACCTGAATTTTAAGTATTAGTTTAATAACCTTTACACACCTAATTTCTGAATGATTTTCTTACTCTCTGGAGAGTCATCTTATGTCAAACAGTGGTATTAAGGGGAGATAAAGGTGAGTCATGGTAACTGAAAAGACATAAGGAAGGTAAATGTGATGATTATTAATTTTTAAAAAGATGAAATACCTGCTTTCCCTAAAATTATGCCTTGCCAGTATATGATGAACTTTGAAGCGTGGCTTTACATCTCTTAGTCATAACTAATCCCTGTCTCTGGAAAAAAGAGGCTAAAGAGAGAAAGATTTTAAGAGAAGTATATCCATTTCAAAACTCCAAAATAAATGAGAAAGAAAAAAATAACAAGTTTATTGGTTAAAGTAAATTTTCAGTGGGCCAGTCATGGCTGATACTATATTTTGACCATGCCAAATATTCACCAAGGCAGTAGTTTTCAAAATTCATTGTGCATCACATTCAAAAACCTTTTGGAAAACCACTGCCTTAGTGAATGTGTATACATGTATATATGTATATGTATATATATGTGTGTGTAAGGCCATGTATACATGCATATAAAAATCTCCTATATTTTAAATGAACACTCATATTTTCTATCCTATCCTGTCCTATTCTACTCTATTTCATACCATTTCACTAAAAAAAAATGCTGATAACAAATCACTACACTGTTTTCACAACCCATCAATAACTTATGGCAGACATAAAACATATGATTTGGCATAACTGAAACATATAATATATCTTAGACTAAGAGAATTAGTCATATTCAAATCATTATCAACACTAATCTCAGATTAAGACTTTTTTGAGAATCAACTCTACAGAGCGGAATTTCTTATACTGCTTGTTAACTTCACCAAATATTTTCATAAAGCACTTGAAGTAAGATGTTTCATTCAGACTGATATTCCTCCGAACATATTTTGGAATAACTCAATGCAAGCTCACCATCTCAAATTGGATCCAAAGACACTAAGATTTTCCTGTGTTTTAAACTGCACATCTCTGTAAAAGTTGGTGAAACAATGCCAGTAGTTTCAATGTATCAAAGAGGTGCCAGTAGTTTCAATGTATCAAAGAGGTGGTCCCATTATCTGTTCTGTTTTGCCTTTTCTGATATCAGCTACTGTTTGATTACTGTTCCTGTGAGGTAAATGTTTTAATGAATCTAGAGAAAGACAATGATTTCATGAATGAAAGATGACAGGTAAAACAAAATACATGAAAAATCATATGTAAAACAAAATACTCTTTATTCCATACCAGTGTAGTATTTCCACACCAATATCACTTGGCTCCCCAGATTTTCTTTTAATATATATAGTTTTTATTGGAATATAGTTGATATACAATATTACATTGGTTTGAGATGTACAACATCGTAACTCATTAAGTATATACATTACTAGATGCTTGCCATGATAAGTGTAGTTACTCCATTACCACACCAAGATATAATATTATTGTTTATGTTCTCTATGTTTACTTCCATTCCTATGACTAACTTATTTTACAATTTGCAGTTTGTCCCTCTGTATCCCCTTCACTATTTCATCCATCCTCCCATCCCACCCTATGGTAACCAACAGTCTGTTGTCTATATTTGTGGGTCTATTTCTTGTTCGTTTGTTTGTTTTGTTTTTTGGATTCCACATAGAAGTGAAATCATGTTGTGTCTAACTTTCTCTGCCTGGTTTTCTTTACTTAGCATGATACTCTCTAGATTCGTCTGTGTTGTCGCAAATGGCAAGATTTCCTTCTTTTTTATGGCTGAGTAACAGTCTATTGTGTATATGTATACATTTTCTTTATCCATTCATCTATCAATAGGCACTTGGGTTGCTTTCATATCTTGGCTCTCGTAAATAATGCTACAATAAATGCAGGTGTGCATGTATCTTTTTGAACTAGTGATTTTGTTTTCTTTGGGTAAATTCCCAGTAATGGAATTGCTGGTAGTATGGTATTTCTGTTTCTAGTTTTTGAGGAACCTCCATATTGTTCTTCCACAGGGCTGACCCAGTTTACATTTCCACCCCTAGATTTTCTTACAGCTCAAGTCTCATGATGCCTCCCCTCCTGATATTTCTTTCTACTTTGGAGGCAGGTGCTGAGAGGGAACATTTCCTTGCCAGATTCACTATTAACAAATTCCAGTGTCCTGAGTGTCCCTCTTTTCCCCTATTTTTAAAAACGTGACTTTTTTGGAGAGGTGGCACAGCAGGCCTGTGCTTTATTGTGGGTCAGTCTGGAGGTACACAGCACCGCCAGCGCAGCCACAGCAGGCCCCGTAGCTCGCAGCCAATGCATATAATAGGGACGGGGGCATGCAGTCAGTGCAGCTTCAGGACCAGGAGCTCATGGGAGGTGAGGACGCATGCTCCTGGGCTCGCATCCAAGAGGTCCTCATGCAAGTCAGTCAAGCTCAGTGGGGCTGCTGTCATCCTATCATTGCCCTCCTGCTCAGAGGAGCCCATGAGGCTGATCAGAAGGTTCCCCAGCAAGCCCCCGAGGAAGATGTCCGTGAGGGGCTGCTGGAGCCCTTGCTGTTGGCCAAGTGCAGGAAGTGGTACCGAGATTCACATTAGGTTTGCTCTTCCCACAGGGTGAGGGCCAGCACCTGGTGGAACCCGGGACCCAGATTCCCTCATTTCCCACTAGACCACTTCTAGACACAAAAGCCACTCACTCTGGAGAATTGGGATCCATCAAACTAAACGATTCAGACAGATTTTTCTGCAGCTCATCGGCCACCTCAGTTTCTGCCTACTGCAGCAACTCCAGGACCAGCATGGCCAAGTCCGCGGCACTGTTTTGCTGGCACTGGCTGAAGAACAGCAGCACCTGTGAGACCATGAGCTCCCAGGCCTCTGCATGTTGCTCAGATAAAAAGATTTCCTTTATTAATTCCTGCCTAAGAATTTACATGTTCGCATGTTTGGAAGTACATCCTTCAGAAATCATGTATGGTGTTCACCATCAACAGGATAGACAGATGATGGCTGGATGGGTTTCCTGTGGACTCCCATATCACATTTGCTAAATTTCTGTTGAGACTACAGAGTAGACCCAGCTTGTTAATACTTTCTTATCTTCTTTCTGCTTCACAGATCATTCATAATCACACACATACACACCCACACACAAATGTGAGAGGCAAAAATTGTGTGAGCCCTTTCTCACTTATGCTTAAAGCAGAAGCAAGTGGCACACCCTAAAAGCTAAGAAAGAACCTGTGTGGTAAAAAACAGCCAATATTACAGCATGGCTGGTTCAGCAATATGACCAAACTGGATTTCTCCATCCCTGAGGTTCAGTCAACAGTGGTTTTCCCAAATTTGTCCTTAAAGGTTGAAAATTATTACACTTATGCTCAGCCACCCTTGAGATGCTTGAATGTATGGGTGTATATGAAATAGAAATAAAACCAACAGAGCTGTTTTCTGGATTGAATGAGCAACCAAATTTGCACAGCCTCCATATAATTGTAGCTGCTATAGTAATTCCAAAAGGGTGTGCTGGACAGTCAGGATGCTGGCATCCTCCACCAAGGGAGACATCGTTACCCATGCTGCTTAGCACAGTTTTGGAAGGAAGGCATGAGATTGGCACAGAAAAACTGTATTAGAAATTTATATTCCTTAATAATATCTCTCTCTTTCATTCTGTCTTTACTTCATTGCCATATGAGCAAGTAAAAAAGACTGGGAAAAAGAGAGGTGATAAGGAAGAGAAAACAAAAATGTGACATCTGTTGTTTATGAATGTTTCTGATTAGTTGATACCAGAACAATAACAAGCCATGTGTCTTTCTTGAGTCACATTCCTTGCTTCCTTGAGATGGAGCAAGTAGAAAGAAACAGCTTTAGGGTGGTTAGAGTACTGCTTCTCAAATTTTAATGTACCTAAAAATCACCCTGGGAGCTTGCTAAAATATGTCAGTTCTGGTTTTGGGGTGGTGTCTCAGATTCTGCATTTCTGCTCTTAGGGGAAACCCAAGTTGGCATCCCATGCAATGGCCCTCTGCTACTCTTTGGGTCTGGGGCAGCTGACCTGCTCTTGGCTTTTTCTTTACAGGGATTTCACCTGCCCCTTTTCCTTTTTAAAGATGCCTCTAGTAAAAGACAAGTATCAAATGATTTCACTCATATGTGGAGTATAAGAACAAAGAAAAAATACTGAAGGAACAAAACAGCAGCAGACTCACAGAACCCAAGAACGGACTAATAGTTACCAAAGGGAAAGGGACTGGGGAAAATGGGCGGAAGGGAGGGATAAGAGGGAAAAAGGGGCATTACGATTAGCAGATGTAATGTTGGGGGGGCACGGGGAGGGCAGTACAACTCAGAGAAGACAAGTAGTGATTGTATAGCATCTCACTACGCTGATGGACAGTGACTGTAATGGGGTTGGTGGGGGGGACCTGATGAAGGGGTAGTTTAATAATCGTAATATTGCACATGTAATTGTAAATTAATGATAATAAAATAAATTATATTAAAAATAAAAAAATAAAATAAAATAAAATAAAACCACACTCCAAAAAAAAAAAAAGATGCCTCTAGTATAGAGGGAAAAAAAAGCATGGCAGAGTAGAAAAAGCTCTAGAATCAGACAAACTTGGGTAGAAACCCCATTTCTGCAACTGATTTGCAATCTTTGTGATTGCAGATGAGAGTTTGTTTTTGTTTTTGTTTTTAATCTTGCTGATGTTCTATAAACTGGGCATGCCATCTTCCTAATTCTTAGGGCTATTGCAAGGAACAAATGATACCATGTGCAGAGTCTGGTAGACTCATTTATGGAATGAAGGAATAATGAGTCTATAGCACAATAACTCTATCCATGGTAATAACAAGGGGTTAGGAGTGCTACAATGTTTGAATATACCTTATCTGTTTTTAATACTATGATTTTGGCTCTTTCTTAGATCCATAACTGTGGGTTGTAGAGAGTTCTAACATTAAGTCAAGTATTTCTCCCCATTTCCAACAATTCTCTTACTCCAGAAAGCTACTCTTTGATCGTTCTTTTAGTAATGATAGAATCCAGAGAAGACTACATTAAAAAAAAACATTTCTTGCTCTAACTAATGGTAAAAATACACTTGATAATTGTCTTACCCCCAATTAATTCAGTTTCTAGACTTGTTCTTCTGGACTTCTTGGCCATTTCCAATGGCAGATCCTCCTTGTCCTCAGCTGCCCTTTCCTATCTCTCTTCTTGGACTGATGTCAGGCTCCCCTTTCTCTCACAGGAAGTAGGCCAAGGGACACCCTCCTTCCTAAGTTGTCTAACCGGTGAACCTGAGTTCCTCTAGGGGAATCCAGAAGTTACCTCTGAGTTAACCAGTGGAATTAGGGGAAAACAGCTTAATGTAAACCTTCCCTAACTCTCCCACATCCACAGACTGAATCCAGTACCAAAACCCAGGGTTCAATAAAAGGGAGGAAGGAGGCAGGCTAATTGTATTAAGAGTAATAGAAACAAGGAAGAAAACTGAAATAGTGACTATAGCTGCCACATCCCGCCTTTCTCAACTACCTCTGATGGTCTCCAAGATGGATAGGGCAGCAGTGGGTGGGTCATAGCAGTCAAACTTTGACCCATCTGGGCCCTGTCATAACTCTTGGTTAGATGACACTAAAGGATCTTAGGTACCATCAGAACAGAAAGGACATGTCAACCACAGAAGTCCTACCTCATGCCCAGAATCAAAGGTCATTCAGGCATACCTGCCCTGCCAACCCTTCCTCCACCTCACTGGCCTCTCCCCAACAAGTTCTTACAGCAGAAAGGGGGGGCTGCTTCCCATTAGCTCATTTCCATTTCAGACTGAATCAGAGGAATGAATTATTATTGGTTCATCTCTCTTATTAAATTGATCCACATTATACTGCCATATTTTTACCTCCAATATTGGCAATTTCTTATGATTCCACCTCATATCCTATTTAGAGAAATTAAGTTCCACTGTCACAAAAAAACTAAACCACTTCTGTGGCTGAGCTATGCTGGCCAGAATAAAGTTACCTCAAATTCCTTTATGAAAGGCCTGCATATTTTAAACTAAAGCATCCTAGTGTGGCCCTTATCCTTACTTTCTGCTTTTCAAAGATAAGATAAATTCAGCAAAATTATTGCTGGAAACATCCCACCTGAAGTAGCAATTATCAGTTAAACAGCACATAAACATTGTGTGTTTACTCTGTGTAAGGCATGAGAGGGATAAACAGTAAGTGAACACCATTTCCACCTCTAAGGAGAAACTAATCCAGCTGGACAAAGGAGAGAGAACAATGCAAAAAGATAAAGAATGAAGCAACAATATAAGAAATGTCACAAGACAGACCATAATCATTTGCTTAAATGAGTGGAATAGAAAACAAGTGCAGTGTGTTGAGAGGCAGAGCAATCACCTAGAATCTGATGTGAGCCACTTTCCACCTAATTTAGCTCATCCATCACCATACCCTCCCACCTACTTACCATGGGAAGTTATCACAGAAAATGAAAATTACCTCTCTGCCTACTCATAACTACCAGATGATGGTCCCAGACATGTACACCCATTAGGTCTCAGGTCACTTCCTCTCATTTATTGGCTCCACCTCAGGAAAAGATGCAAGAATTCAGAACACTTTCCTCTCCTCTAGATGAGCTCCATATGATGTGGGAGAGGGCAATAAAAACTAATAGCATGTGCCTTAATCTAAACTGTAGCCACCTGGTAGCCCAGCAGTTAAACAAACTTTATGGCACCTCTTAATTCTGAACTTCAACCCTTCTGAGCAGTTTCCAATAGTCAAAAGTGACCATAGGTGTAAGTATATTATAAATACTAATTTAGATACAGGTGAGGCCATGTTCACGGTGCACAACCACTGGCTACTTCAGCTCGTCCCTGTGTGCTCTCACTCACAAACCCTCCCATGGTGCTGTGCTGTGTCTCTCTACTGAGGTTCCCTACTTGAGTCCCCTGTCTCCAGTGTCCTCTAGAATTAGGTTGCTTTCTCACCCAGGGGGCCAAGTGCCCTGCAAGTGGCAGACTCCCAAGACAGCAGCCACCCTGGCAGCCAAAGGGCTCCCTTCACTAAAGCCACATGAGATATTCCATGCAGAAATGCAGATGACACCCTTTGGAAGAGTAATACCACTATCACCCTCTGTCACATGGGCCTGATAAAGATTTGCTCACACCCCAAGGAAACATGTCTGATTAGGCCCTTTCTCTCACCTCCCACATCTAACCCATGAGAAGAGTCTGTCATTTTACCTACAATATAACCCATGAATCCTTCCCTTTTCTCCATCTCAGCAGGCAACCTATTGGTTGAATATTAATTACTTTTACAACTTATGTGGGCCTCTACCTGAGCATTCTAATACCCTGATTCATTCTTGCCATCCCAATACATTCTGAACATAGCCACAAGAGACACCTTCTAAATACATTAAATGGATATATCTTCCTGGGCTTAAAACCCTTCAGCACCTTCCTGTTACACTCAGAATAAAATCTTAGGTCTTTTCCCTGGCCTATAAGGCCTTCTGGTATCTGGTCAAAGTTTCTCTCTAGGGAAGGCCACCCAGTGTGGGTATGGGTAATATGAGAGGCCTGGCTCAAGCTTCCAACTGCCAAGATTGGGATCCAAGGTGCCCTACTCCTCAGGAGAAGCCAGGGTCAGAATCTCGGCCCTCTGCTCACCACGTGTACTCTGTACCTTTGGGCAACTTCTTACCTTCCCTGCGTTTCTGTTTCCTCATATGCAAAGCTATGTATCTCATTGTATTGTTACAAAAGGTAAAATGAGATATTACATGTAAAACGCTAAGAACAATGCACAGTAAGCTCTTCGTAAGTATAATCAGCCTGGTATGCTTTCACTTTTGCAAACACATCTTTCCTACTTCAGGGCCTTCCACCCCTGCTCTCAGCCCTCCCCTCCAACTTTGTCCATGGTCATCTCCTCCCCTTTTATATCACCTCTACAGAAAGGCCCTCCCTGACCAACATGGCTAAATAGCACTTCCCCACCCACTCCATTATGTTCTATTGCAACTCTTTATTTTCTTCCTAGCATGTCATAATTTTCAGTTATTTCTTTTCTTTGGCTATTCACTTATTTTTTGTCTTTCTCTTCCAAGATACTAATCTTCATAATAACTTGGACTGTATTTACATTGTTTGTCATTGAACTTCCAGCACCTAAAACATCGCCTTGAGTCAGGTATTATCCATTAATTTTTTCTTTTTACATTTCTTAGAGGTTTTAAATATATTTTGATATTATTATTTGCTATTATATTTTGATATATTTTTAATATATTTTGATATTATTATTCAGATGCCTCTTTTATCAATTAAAATGAGCCCTTTGTCTTAAAAAATGTTGCTATTTAAACTGTTAGTAGTGAGTGAATGAAAGCACCTTGTTAAGTCCCTCATTTTACAGTCTTGTCTCTCTGTGGAGCCCGGATCAGCTCCCTAGTGCTAGGCTGGAGAACAGACACCATGACTGACCCTTTCATAGCCCAGCCTCCCCACCTCTCCTCAATATACATGCAAGTCTTTCTTAAAAGCCTCCCTTCCTTTAAGGCAGATGTTTAGCACACCAAACTGTAAATGCTCCTTTAGGCTCAACTCAGTTCATCATCTCTCTCCCTCTGTCTGTAAGTACAGATGTGTGCATGTGTGTAGTATACGCTTTTATATACTTAGATGGTATGTTAGCCCAGATTCCATAGAAAGCATAGCCTGAGGCAAAAGCTCATGTGCTTCTAATTTATAAGAGTTTGCCATCCCGGGAAGCAAGAGGGAAATGAGGCAGGGAAGGAGGAAAAACAGATACAAGGTACATTTCTGAGCTGGCTGCCACTATTCTCAAAGACAAATGACTGTCTGATCTACCTGGCCCATCTTCTGCCATGTAAATGACAGCTTCTCGGGACAGCTGGTCATGGGGAAGAAGGGAGACAAATGATAGCCATGTAAGAGCACTGAGCCAGTCTAGTGCATCTCAAGCCTCAGTGACAACAGGGAAGTCCCAAGTGGAGATGTGAGGGTTGACATGAGGGACTGGGAGCAGTTACTGCAACAGCCTTCACCTATTAGAGGCTGCAGGAGTGACCTGGTTTGATAACCATGAGAGCAAAACACTTCAGCAAGTGTACAGATCTGGAAGGGAGCCTAGGCTGAATCGTACAGATGATGAGAAGGCGATGACAGTCCAGATGGATTGCTTGAGAATGATAAGCATGAGACCTAGAAGCTCACCCCTCTCCAAGCTTGCGCTCACGGCAGACATCAGGACTTTTTCTAGCTGAGTCAAGGTTCAGTCTCTGAATCCTTCTCAATGCAGTGTTGTAAACAGCCACTACATTCAGTAAACCATGGTTCATCTCCAGGAAAGAGCATTGCAGTAAAAAGGTCTTTTCTATACATTAACTAATTTGATCTCTGCAAATTTGCAACATTCATTGGGGAAGGTATAATTCATCTCTATTCTACAGATGGGCAACCGAGACTTGGAGAAAGCACATGGTGTGGAGACAGTCACACACTCTCAGAGCAAGGATGAGAACAAAGATTTTCACATTTCCAACGTGTATACATATACTGTATACATACACAAACCTAGTATACACATACTGTAACACACTAACTTTGAGTCACATCATTATTTTGTTAATTTAACTATAAGAGGGTAAATAATGTGTTTCTTAAGGCCTGTGCTCCTCTATTGTTTTGTTTTAATATATACTGGAAAATAGAAATGAGACTCTAAGAAGAAGAGCCCCCAACAGTAATGCACATAAGGATAAGATTTTTTTTTAATTCAGACCAGGAATTATAAAGATAAAAGCATACTACCAAGCTAATGAAAATGATTACTTTTAGAAAGTGGAAAATGCCAGAAAAGGGAAATCATTCCATATTATCTTCCATCTAACCCAGCTTCATAGCTCAGGAGCCAGTGTCCATTGCTCTCTTGATATTTCAAGAAAAGATAATCCATTCAAATGGTACTCTTTCCAGAATCAAACTCTCTATACCCCCTAACACAATAGCTCTCATCCTATGTTTGACACCAGTTTTTCAGATTTTCAGCATCTCACAGTGAAAAATAACCAATTACAAGGTAAAGTTTATTTCACATAAAGCAGTTCTGACCTTTATTGTGGTGTGATCAGAGGTCAGTCTGCCAATATCCTTCTTCTTAAGCTTAGACTTTTATAATAGGGAAGATGTGTCATTATTTCTACTGACCCTTCATTCCTACCCATCCACCAAATACACCCACCCAGATGTATGGAGCTTTGCACATGCATCTTAATAATATGTCATCCAGTACTTGGCAAGGAAAATCTACTATCATATTGCATCAAGAACATCTGAAGGTCGAGCTAAAACTTCAAGGATCTGATAGGTAAGCCTTATTGAGGGTCACTATATACAGAGAACTGTGCTAAGAACTGATAATCCCCCATATGTGCTACTGGCACCACCTTTCTCCCTCCCAACCCCATTTTCATCAAGGTCCTTTAAAGCTTTAGCTCCCTACTTCCTTCAGTGAAATTCCTGTCCCTACCCCACATGATCCTTCCCCCACTAAAGCCAATCAGACTCTCCTGTCCTTCAGGGTTTGTTTCTGCTTTGAGAAGCCAAGCTGGATCCATGGCCTGTAGAGCTCAGCTCTGAGATGCCCAGCACTGCCCTGAAGACAAGCATTTACCTGGTATGCAGGTCCTGCTCCTCCAGAGTGGTCCTTGTGCAGTGACCCCCAGTAAAGCCTTTATCAATCAATCAACCAACCAATAAGATGCAGAAATAAGTAAGATGCTTCCCATTTCCTTTAAAGTCATATGCTACAAACCACTTGATATAACCCAATGATGGGTCATGAAATCAATTTATGGAATTGTGACCAGAATTTTAAAAAAAACTAAAATAGAATTGAATACAAAATAGTAGAATATATCTCACATTGTAAGAGTAGGTATAGTTTCATAGTGTTGCATGTGTGTGTGCGTGTGTGTGTGTAAATGTATTCCTTACTGTGGGTTATCTAACAGTTTGAAAGCCAAAGTTTGCCATGGGAAGAAAACCATCATTTGAACACATAATGATACAAAAATCTATGCATGGAGAATTCCCAGAGTGATTCATAATCAGCATTGAATATGCATATACAATGGCAGAGATTAGTACCAATGAGAAGTGGACCTGATGATGTTCAGAAAATGGTGAGAACCCAAACTTCGCTTTCCAAAACCCAATCCATCCTATTACTCCCTGCTCAAAAGCCAGTGTATGTGCCCCCATCCCCACAGAACATAAAGCAAGCTCAGGAGCATGGGTGGCATCTGAGGACCTTCAAGCCTGTCTCCCAGTACTTGTGACCCCAACCCTACCCTCTTGTACCATACTGTTATTATCCCCTTTTTTTGCCATTTCCTGAATATGTTCTGTATTTTTCTACTGCTGGACCCTGGTTCAAACTCTTCCTTCATCCAAGAATACTTTCCCTTCCCTATATGACCGGTAAAGTTATAAACTTTTAGTGCTAGCTTTTATTTTGTCTCTCCAGCAAACTATGCCAGCCTCCTTCTGGTAACACTATTTTCTCTCCTACGAGTACCTTCTCAAGTTCTTTGTGTTCTTGGTGGTGTTGTCAATCATAAAGCCCCATTTCCTATTAGCATTTCAGTCTGTTTACACATGGCCACAGGGGAAGCCATGTGACAAATACATAGTGATTGTCTGAAGAAATAGGCATGTTATCCTAAGGCAGACAGTTGTATTCCATCCCTGGTGCACAAGACAGGTACAGTACCTGTTCTGTTATAACAGCAGAGGTGTCTCATTCTTACATGTGAATCAGAATCACCTGGACTGTTTGTTAAAACAGATTATTTAGCCCTATTCCCAGAGTTTCTGATTGAATAAATATGAGGTGTGGCCAGAGATTTTGCATTTCTAAGTTCCTAGGTGCACCAGTTTCCTATTGTTATATAACAAATTACCACAAATTTAGTCATCAAAAACAGCAAGACTTATTCTCTTCCAGTTCTGGAAGTTGGGAATCTGAAACAGGTCTTAAGGAGCTATCATCAAGATGTTGGCAGGGCTGGTTGCTTCTGGAGGTTCTGGGGGAGAATCCATTCCCTGCTTCTTACAGCTTCTAGAAGCCTCCTGCATTGCTTGGCCTGCAGCCCCTTTTTTGCATTTCTAACATTTTCTTCCTATCATTTTAACTCCTACTACTACTACCTCTGCTCTCCACCTTTATGGGGATGCTTGCAATTATACTGGGCCTACACATATAATCTAGGAAAATCTCCCTATTTCAAAATCCTTAAATTAATCACAACTGCAAAGTCCCTTTTGCCATCTAAGATGACATTCTAGAGATCAGAACGTGGACATATTTTGGGGGACCATTATTCAGCCTACTACATGAGGTGATGCTGATATGACAATCCAGGGTCCCCACTTTAAAAACCAACTGAATCAAAGCCAGCCTCATATTTTAACTACTCTTTAGTCTGACTGTCTCTGATCTGTCCCCTCAGATTCAGAGTGTGCTGAAGGCTGGATCAAATCTTGGTCTTTCATTTCTTTTTTATTCATTCAACTTATAGCCTCATTTCTGAATATTGATGTATACATCTTTCAGTTAAACTTGGGGAATAAGCGAACACACCCAAATGCTAATAGGAAAAAAACTGTGAAGCTATTGCCCTGAAGTGGAAAGAGACTGGCTCTTAGGATGGTCTGGATTCCTTGCTGTTGAACAATATATCTTTCTACCAAAATGTGCTTCTTGATCTCAAATTCCTCTACTATTGACTAGTAGATATGGCCATTTTGATGTCCCCAGATATTTCAAATTTTCTCAAACCAAACTTGTTTAATTTTGACCCATCCTAAGCTCCACCATATGGGCTCCACATATCAGAGATGGCTTCACCACACACTCCAGCATGGAAGCCAGAACTCTCACCAGCAGCACAGGACAGCAGCTGACATACAGTACACTACTGATATGTACCTAGAAATGTTCTAAGTTCTCTACAGGCACTCACTCATTAGTTCTTGGATATCTTGTTCATTTTTATATCTCCCAAAATCCTAACTAAGGACATAAAGCTAAAACCATTGTATAGAGCTGTATCAGTACATCCACAGTTTAGCTTAGAAGCAATCAGACAAGGACCAAAGGTTTTCCAGGAGGTCTGATTCTTCAAAGAGACAAGGGGACTGAAACTGGGTCCTTCACATTCTCTTCCAGCCCCCTGATTCTAGGTATTGAGAGGTATCTGACCTTTGCTTTTGGTGATTTGCTGTATCTGAGTGTAACTCTAAGATTCAAACATAAGTTTCTGCCTTCTTTTCCATCAGGATTTAAAATCAATATCTTTACCATTTATAAAATTGTGTGATGTGCTTTGAAGACTTACAGCATCTTAGAGAGAGATGGAATGACACCTTGTACTGTCATACCAATGTACTAAATAATGACTTCTTAAAAAACCAAAAGCCTGTTGGTTGAAACACTATTAAACTGTAACCTTTATATAAAACCAGCATGTGATCATTTCAGTAGTATAAAAGGCAAACCTTAACTATAGTGGATGAAAATTGTTACAATATAAGAGAAGAATGTAATCTAATTTTTTAATCATTTAGTTATGTGCAACATGAAATAAAAAAACTCATAAAGAATAAAATTTATTCACCATATAAAACAGAGCAACTAACATGTACCAAGAACACTGTAAGTGTTGAAGAATCCCTATCCTGATGGAGCTCACAGTCTAGCGAGAAGGACAGACATTAAATAAATAATGATGAAGAATTAGGTACAAGAGGCCAAATTAAAATGAAGGCATTCCAGGAACAATGGGAGCATAGAACCAAGCATGGAACAGATGGCAGGCATGACCAGGCTCTCCAGGGTAGACAATATTCGACCTAAGATCCTAAGGGTAGGTGAATGCTGACCAGCAACACAGAAGGGGAAAGACCGAGCAAATGAACAACATATACACAAAGGGGAAGTGGCAGACGATAGGTTGGAAAAGAGGCCTGTTCAAGAATGTCCAACCTTGACCAAGAGGATGGGGAAGAGTTGCACATTTGTTTGATCTCTGTTTGATCACAATCCCTCAGCATTTTGCATTTTAAGTCTCCTGCTTCAAGACAACTTTCTAGAAAGGAGACTCTCTTTATGAAAATTAGTATACTGAAGAGAATCCCAAAAACCACAAGGGCAGTGCATTGTTTAGAATATAATCATGATTCTAAGTGATACTTGATACAAGTTTTTGCAAATGGATATGACTTTCTCAAAGGAATTTAAGATAATTTAGTGAATAAGTAGAGACAGGGCAAATGTTTTTCTCCTGAAGTCTTTAGTCTACATATCCACCAGCAGTGTTGGAAGGATTTGTATTCTAAGGCGTCTTTGCTGGGTTTGTTGCCATAGTGCATGGACAGCATGCCATATGCAGATGACAACAGTTCTTACTAAGAGATCTTATTACAAAAACCTTTAATTAAGTTCTCATTATATATGAGGCACTCTACTGAGGGCTCTACACATCTCTCTCATTTAACCGTCACAATAATTCTAGTAGGTAGGTATAGTTATTGTTCTTGGGTTATAGATGTGTCACCTGAAGTTTAGAGAGGTTAAGTAACTTCAAAGACTGCACAGCAAGTCAGCAATGGAGACTTTAAACAATCCACCCCAACCACCCACACACACACTGTTATCCAGGAAAGCTCTGCTTTTGCTCAATTCTGACCACTTTTGCTGAGGAGCTAGGAATGTTCTTCAGCTCTTTTTTGTTTCCCTTTGAATTACTATCTAATGGTTATCACTACAGTGTTTAATAAGTGATGCATTATCCCTGGGCACTGGAATTAATATCATTACTCAGAGACAGTAAACAGAAGTTAGCATTTGTGCACTGCCTAGAGGTTGAAGCATCAATAAAAGCCTGAGGTGGGAGGACTAGACGAACATGCAGACTTGAATCTGAGTCAAGGGATGCAATTTGACAGGAGATAATAAGAAATTCCACCTAGGCTAGGAGAGGCACACAATCCTTTACCACTACTAGTCCAAGCTGCACGGTTGCATTTCTCCTAATATGGTTTTTCTTTCCTCCACAGGACACAAAAGTCCCAGCCCTACCCATCACACATACAACACACGCACACACACACACACACAAAACTCTTGAGCCTAAGGTGCCTTACATGTAATATTCTGTGAGCAATGAGTTGCAAGTCCCTTTGACAAAGTTTGCTCAGGGCCAAGGAATTTTAATCTACATCTATGAACTGAAGACTTTAAATTAGAAACTTCCTACTGATTCAGCAACAGCTAGGAGAATGGTGAATTTACAGAAATTGGCCTGCAGCCTTACAAATGGCAAAACAGCAGCTGAAAATCAGGAGCAGCTTATTACAAAAGGTATCCATGTTAACCCCATGCACTGAGCAGAACAAAGGATCATTAACGATTCCACGGCTTGTCACATTAGAATGGGGTGGCAGTGATTAGAGAGCATCTAGATATGCTTTCCCTGTAACATTTCTTATTTTTAATACTCTGTATGAAAACGTGTTAATTTTTATGATTTGTGTCACATGTTATGCTCCAGGCTGGATACATGAGACAGTTTCCCAATTCTAATATTTCACAATGAGCAATAAACAAACAATAAACAATGACAAGAAAAGAACCACTTTCCAGGATCCTATGGTTAGTTCTGACATTTGGGAAATTGCTTTATTGCCAGAAGTCAATTTCTGCAATTGTGAGCATGTTTCCACACATAAATTAGTAATGTGCCCAGCTCCTCACCCCCTTCATTTTATCACATACAAAATGGAACCCTCAGCCTATAAAGTCACATATTTTTTAAATAAGATTTTCTTTCTTTATGAAATATATAAGGAAATATCCTATAAAACACCAACAGTCTTGGAAATGCACATTTAACCTTTCTTTTGTTCATTCAAGCAACACCTGTTGAGTACCTACTAAATGCCAGGCACTTTCCTAGAAGCTAAGGACCTCTCAGTGAAGATGACAGTTGGGTAAAGCAGACAGTAAATAAGTAATCTGTGAAATGAACAAATTAAGTTTGGAGTACTGTTAGGAAGGAAATAAAGTAAGGCAATGCGATAGAGAGGCTGGCTTTTCCTAAGAGGTCATCAGAAAAGGACTCTCTGGGGAGGTGACATTTGAACTAAGAGCTGAATGACAAGAAGGAGCCAGCTATGCAATGATCCGAAGAGTGTTGTGAGCAAAAGGAATGGTAGTGCTCAAAGGCCCAATGACAGGAACAAGCCTGGCTTGTTTAAGAATGGATGAAGTTCAATGGAACCGGAGGGTGCTAAGGAGGGGAGGGCAGATGGGAGATAAGATCAGGGAGGGAGGCAGAAGCAATCAGATGGGGGCCTTACAAGCCATGGGGACTTTATATTAGGCTTATTTATTCATAACAAGTAGAGCCTTTGAAGGTTTAAAGTCAGGTAATGATGGGTTCTAACATTTTAAAACTTATAGCAGTTTTTTGGTCTTGGGGGACGGGAATGAACAAAATTATGTCCCACTCAAAGATGTCAGTTCCTCACAGATCCTAAGGCTTTGTGTCTTTGTCAGTATGTGTAGTGATTAAGAATACAGTGTGAGTCAGAAACTCTGAATCCTTGCTCTGCCATTAATATGTTCTATCATCTTAGGGACTCCATTTAACCTACTAAAGTCATATTCTCTCCATATAAAATCTGTGATAAAAATTCCTACCAGGTCATGGTGAGAATTAAATGAAACATTATCCTAATGCAGAGCAGTGCTAGAGCCTGTCCACAGCATGTGTTCGGGCAATAAGAGTCATTAGTATTAGTATTGTTAATATTTAGAAGGATAAGAAGAAGAACCAAGCAATTCCCCAGATCATTAGCATAGAATACAACCTATAGGGGACAGGAGGAAGGGTTCTATTGTATACTGTCTCTGTGCTCTGCCTCCCAGATGTGCTACATCTGTAAAGTCCTGAGCATGATAGAATCTGGACCAAAGCAGAATTTTGGAAAAACTAGAAATTATCCAAATGCTCATGAACAGGAACATGAATCAATAAGACATGGCATACTCATGCAATAAAATACTCCATGGAAATGAAAAGAAATGAACTACTGGCACACCCAATATGGATCAATCTTTACAAATACGTTCATTGATAAAAGCTAGAAAAGAGAGGCTACATGCTGTGTGATTCCATTTAGATGAAGTTCAAGAACAGGTGAAACTAATTGATGATGAAATCAAAATAGTAGTTACCTCTTGAGGGAGTGCATTTAGAAAACATTTAGAAGGGGCACAAAAGGAATCCACTGAGTGCTTAAAAATGTTCACTACTTTGATCTAGATGGAGATGTTCATATGTAAAAATAACATCAAGATGTATACTTGAGATTAACATACTTTATAAACTTTTATTGTATGCATGTATGTTCTACTTACTAATTTTTTAAAATGTATCATTTCAGGGGATCAGAGTTAGTTAAATAAATTAACAAATGATGACTTCTCTATTCAGGGGAACTCTAACCTCAGCACCATTCAGGAGCTGTTAATTTCTAACATGGCTTTCCCCTTTCTGTATTAAACAGCTAAACCCATACCGTCAGCCACAGGGAAGACAACTAACCACAGCAGACAGATGAAGAAAAGCTCGGCTTAGTAGCAGGACAACTGGGAAGCATGTCAAACTGTGGCCATGACCAACTTCTCAAAACCCACTCCAGGGACTGCCAGTGTCTGCTTAGCACACTTCTTTCATTTGTGCAAAATACGTCTGCTTTAAATGAAAGCTTAAGGGGGTAAGGTCACTTCTTATCTATATTAGAAATATACCTCAGGTACCTAGATGCTCAATAGAGAATAAAAATAACAGGAGGCTGTGAAACAATTCAAGGTAGAGCGTATGTTTAAACAGCACTTTTTGGCATTTTAATGAGGGAAATTCAGAAGGCTTCCAGCTTAGCAAAAAAAAAATGGAAATGGAATTAATTTTCCTGATAGAGCACCCCAACCTATAATGCAAAAGCCATTAATCTCGTCATGTGACATTTGGAAATGCTTTTTGGCTAAAATCAGCCAAAAATGTGCCCAGGGCAAATTTTTATCACCATATCATCACAACCTGCAATTCAAATTGGCGGACTCACTAAAAATACATGCTCACTAGAACAGTTCACGGTTTTTCTGCATCTATCTCAGTGAAAAATGGTAGGAAATTAAACCTTATTTTCCTGGAAAAACGCTATCAAATAATAAAAGAATTCAGGACCAGTTTTCACAAAGTAATAACAGGCCATACATAATTGATTGCCTTAAGTCTGCGCCTCTGGGTATCACAAATCATAGTTACTAGCACCTCAGCCAAACAAACTTTCATTCCCAATTCAGGCTGTCCATTTTGGCACTGCCTGAAACCAGTTTAGTGCCTTTATTGCACACTTTACTGCACTGTTCTTTAGTTGCCTCTTCAGTGAAGTTCTTACATTGCCAACAATGTTACACATCCTTTCTGTGTGTTCACCCGCTACCCCTGATGGTAGCAAAAAGGAAAATCTAGTAGTGAATTGATTACAACTTAGGATCTCACCTCAGGTTGGCAAGGGAATATGAACTACCCCAGGAGATAAAACACTTACCTGTGAAATCATATCCTAACTCCCTCCATTAAAACCCTAGAGCTGCTCTAAAAGCAGGAGAGAAATACTAAAGTTATACCAACTCTTTGGTCTACCAAACATTGAGCAGCTGTATCCATATAAAAAGAATAAATAATTCATTCCAAAATTCTCTTTCCTTGCACATCCCATGGCTCATCGCATTGGCTGCAGGAGAAGGTTTGAAACAGAGCCTAGGAATTTTGACTTATCCCTTGGCTACCACAGGAACCATATTACACTGCCTTAATTCTCCATCTGTATGTAAGGCTAATGGCATAGACCTGAGCTGTTCTTTACCATAGCAGTGACCCATATGTGTCTATTCAATAAATGAAATGTGACTGGTCTAAACAGAGATATGTTGTGAGTATTAAATATATACTGCATTTCAAAGCCTTAACTACCAAAAAAAATGTAAGATATATCTCAGTAATTATAAAATATTGATTACATGTTGAAATGAGAGTATTTTGGAAACACTGGGTTAAATAAAATATACTATAAAAATTAATTCTATCTCTTTCTTTTTACTTTTTAAATGTGACTATTAATTTCTTTTCTATTACATATGTGGCTCAGTTGTATGTACAAATGAAGTACAATGTATGTACAATGAAGTACATACATTGTACTTCATTTGGATAGCACTGACCTGGACCAATTTGAATTGCTATCAGGACTAAGATTTTCTCCTTGAGGAAATGGCGAATTACAATCCTAGCAGCGCATACAGACATTTTGTACATCTTGAAGGATGGAGAATGTAGGGGGAAAGGCAGCCACATGATTGCCAAGTGCATTACATGTTTCATTATGCTTATACTTACCTAAGCAGATTGCAAAAAGTAGAAAAGAGAAAAAGCATGGCATAGCCCCTAATCATCCTGAAACTGGATGTGACTGAATATTAACTTTGAAATCAAACCATCTTAAATTTGAATTATGCCTCTAGCCTCAGTTTACCTATTTGTAAAAAGAGAAATACATATACTCACTTTTTAGAAAATTAAATGAGATAATGTAGATTTTAATGCTTAAAACAGCATTGAGTACTGAGGGAGCAGAAAAGATTTTGGCTTTGGACATGTTGAGACAGAAGCTGGGAGACACTGAGATAGAAATGTCCATTAAACAGTTAGGAATCTGAGCCTGGAGACCAGTAGAGAAATGCATAGATAAAATCACTCCAGCAAGCTTACACAATAGGAACTGCAAATGCAGGAGTACTCTGGAGCCAGACAGTGAGAAAATAAATGAGACCAGGTGTGGGGTGTGTGTATGTGCACAGTCAGGTGGGAAGCACAGACCCCGCTAAACCACATGCCAACTCAGCTCTAGCCTGTTACTACTATGAAGAGATAATAATGGTACAGAGTTACCAGATTTTCCAATTTTTAAAGAGAATCTAGAAATTCAAATGTTTTAATATTTAGAAAAAAATGTAAAAGGCACTCATTCCAGATACAGCCGGTGGGAAAATAGCTTAATACATCTGCTGCCTAGAAGATCAACAAGATACCTTATTAGATTCCTACCATATGAAAGTTAACAAGATCTCAAATGAAATTCCCACCAAATCCAAAACATTTGAGCTGCCAAAGCTAGAGAGGGAGTTTAACTCTCCCCCTCCTAGCTCCTTACCAGCAAGAACCCAGTTGCCTCAGCTACAGCAGTCCCAGCAGTCTGTCTCCCAGCCTCTGACCTGGATGTTGGGTAGAATGTTTCTAAGGGAGCTGCACACACACTTGGACTCTGCAGGAGACATGTTACATAAGCCAAGGTGCTACTCTGGCCATTATTCACTGCCTGCTTTAGGTCTCTCTGGAATATTGTCTGTTTCCGTTTCAGGTACCCTCTACTACCCATTTAGGCAAATAAGTTACCACACTGTGTAAATGTGTACAACCTGTAAACATAGAAGAAAAGAGCCTTGCAGAATAACTTTTTAAATATCATACTTCAGAAAAAAATACTAGTGACCTCTCTATATCTATTGTAGGGAGTAAGGGATTTATAGCAGAAAAATTAAAATTACTGTAGCTACTCCTTTCTCAAGTGATTCTCAGGAAATGCATTTTAAAGAGGATGACTTTCCAGTGAACATTTTAATTTTAATTTAACCTTCCCAGAAAGTGAAGTGCTTTGTGTAGATTCTTTTGGTCTTATTTAAGGCATAAAAATTAGTTCTGAGCTGTGATAATTGTGGGCTTAGGAATGTAATCATTCTAAGCACCACTTCTAACTCGCTTATAAACCCTGCAGATCTTGAGTTGCTGTTTATTGCTAATTCAAACTTGGCAAGTTATTTAATTGTGAAGTTGAACTTGAAGTCAGAGTGCAGTGGGATGGTTCAAGGTAAATTATTCTGTTTTGCTTTCAACAGGTTACCCAAAGACTGGATACACGGTGTGGCGCAAGGCAGGTTTCTGGGTGTGTGCTTCTCTGTTAATCTTCTTAATTAAAATGGAAATGATTACATGTTCTGAAGGTAGAATAAAATATTACATTAAACTAGATCTCTATCTTTTGAAACCCATCACAGAGAGGAAAATCATAGTTCCTATCGTCACATTTATGATTTTGGTGTTCATTGTGGCTTTTTGTTGTTGCTGTGAAGACCAAACAATATCACTGCATATATTTAAACACACACACACACATATACACACACTCAAGATCAATGGCAATGTCATATGGCATTTTTTTCTTCCTTTATAATAGACAGGGCCCTTGAAATATTTTAAGAAAAATAAACTCATACTTAAGCATGGGCACATCTGAATTGAGATACCCTTGAATAAAGTTATCATTTTCAAACACCACTATGCCTGCAAGTTATTAGCATTAGATCCAAAATCACTGAAAGTTAACTTAATTAAAATGTTTGGCATATACCTATATTTAGTGTGATTGTTTTCAGTAATTCAAGAAATAGAAAAATTTCACCCTAATTTTACCTCTCCTACAATTTCCATCTGAGAAACATCATAGAAATTTTTACCCATCTGAATATTTATAATGTGCTTCTAAGCATTCTGGAATAGAACCGAGAACACGTTGCTGACGTGTGTGCTAACTCTGGTTCCAAGACACATTTTGTGAGCACCTTTGACCTGCTGTTGCCCGTCTTTACTCATCCACTCAAAAGCATGTACTAGCACACCATCGAATATCAGGCACTTTGCTAAACTTTTGGGATGCAGCAATAAACATGGCATAATCCCTGCCCTAAAGTACCTTACAATCTCCTTCATTCATTATCTAATGGATTTACAACCATGGAGAAAGAGCACCTCACAGCCACAGACAGCAAGACGGGAAATTAAATGCTGGTAATTACCTAGGGTTCATTTGCCTATCTTTTTGCCTGTTTCTTTTTTAGTAGATGCCAATATTTTTACATAAATATCTTAATTTCTGCCTTTACTTAAAAAAACACACACACAGCATTTCTTAGCACATTGGATAAGAAATACCCTTTGACAACAGTTTACAAGCCAGGGGTGGTACTGCACTTCCCTGCTCACTGTGGCTGTGTACTCTAGTTCACCAGTGTGCCCACCACTTCCTTCCAACAGGGTCACATGCTGCTCATTTCCATCACCTGCTTGGTCTTTGTATTGCAGTAGTGAGTTTCTAGTCCTGCTGGAAGTGACAAGCAATCAGAAAGCCTACTTCCAGCCGTGGGTCTGCTACTTATTAAATATGTGATCTGGCATGAGTTGCTGACCCTGCTGGCCCTCAGCTGTCAATTCTCTATTTTTAAAAAAAAGATAAAAATTAAAGACTAAACAAAATAAACCTACCCTACTTTCTCAGCACAGCAACTGTGAATCTCCAAATAGAAATCAATGGAAGGGTTTCAAAACTCAGGAAGTACACAGCAAAGGAACAATATTGTAATTCTATTTCAGAAGAAGTATCTAGAAAGTCAGAAATAAAAGCCTGTGTCTGATTAGTACTGTAAAGACCACAAAGTATTCTCAACAGAATTAAATCTCAAATGACCTCCATGTGATAAATATCACTTCACCAATTTTGCAGGCCAAAAGGCATCAAGGGACATACCCTACCATGAATTGCTTACATTTTTACCATACCAGCCTTCAAGATTATTCCTATAATTTTAATACTCATGAAGAGAGCATGAACAACTGATACCACAGAATGGAACACTAACCAGTAAGATAAGCCATTGCTCCCCAAGGACATACTCTGGATAAAAAGCACACTTTTTGAAGGAGAACACTTTTTAAAGGGTATTCTATGTCACATCAGGGAAATATTTTGGATAAAGATTTTAATAGACACATCCATGGACTTTTAATGAACTGGCAGGGTTAAAGATTTTGAGGATATGTACTCTCATTAAATGTTTCTCAATATTACATTATTTTCTTGGAGACTGTTATCAATGGTTAAGTATTCAGTGACCTCTGAGAAACAAATATCTTTAATTTTATTAAAATCTACTTTTATTAATCCCATCCTTACTCTCTATTTTAACCCATTTGCACCATAATGCAGTTTGGAAAGAAATATGAGAAAGCACTTGGCTCACTTTCACATAAATTTGTTCAAGAAGATTCTGATACAGTAAAAATTCTGGTTTCAACAGGAATTAAAGGTTTAAAATTTCCCTTTAAGAAAAGACTCTCCATAGGAATAATAAGCTTTTCTAACGTGTTTACATTTTTATTTTACAAAAATTCAATTTATTGCTGCCTTAGGTACGCATTTGTTAAATAAAGTCAAATATATAATATGTTTATAATAACATTTTAAAAGATGTAGTGGACTTATTTAAGTTTCTTCTATGGTTCACAATGATTCAGGTAGAACATATTCCAGATGAACAAGCATAGGAGTGACTTGAGAGTGCATAGGAGATCTCATGTAATTAATTTAGAGGCACAGTGGGAAATAAATCAGGAGATATGTGAATGAGTAACCAGTTCCTGGTGGGAGGTGTATATGACTGTGTAATGTGCAAACTACTGTTTATACACTGCAATCAGCTGGTGGCTAAGAAAAAAGCTTAAAGATAATGGCACTGCCAACACCATGTTTTTGTTCTAAACCTCCCAATTAAGCAAAGAAATTCTGATTAGAGTGCCGTGTGGAGAACACAGTGCCAGGAATCATACACTTAGCATGCAGAAACTAAATATTAACAGAAACTGCAGAAGATGTGATTGCAGACTTGAGTAAACTTTCTGAAACAATAAACTACAAAACCGGCTGTGTTTGGTGATGGCTATTCATAAAAACAGATGGTCCCAAGAAATCTCAAAGGATTATAAGCTACAGTTCTCAGGTTATAGATTTCAAAAACTGAGGAGGAATGCATAGCTTTGCAGCTTCTTATTCTCCTAAGTGAAGGTTTTAAAAACAAACAGGATTACCCTCTAGTATGTGCATCATTTCATTTTTCAAAAAAAAAACACTATAGTTCTCAAAGAACTGGATCTCTTTACAATGGACAATTCCATTTAGGAAAGACAATAGAAAACCTGCAAATGGCTTTTGAGGTAGGTTGTGTTCCCCAAAAAACAGACTTTTCACATATTTACATTGAAGGAGGTTTTTAAAGGAGTGCTTTTGGAATCAGTACCTGTAGAAGGAAAGGAAGGGAGAGAAAGGAGGCAGAACTGGCAGCAGAAGTCCCAATGGTAGCTTGCAGGGAGTAATTAAGATGGGGTGTCTCATGCTGGGGTGAGAGAACAAGGGCCTTTATACGCTTCAGTGATGAGTCACTGGAGACCAGGCAACCTCATGAAAGAGGTGCGCCTGTGGGAGAGGGCTGTCTATGGGCAGTATCCCCAGTAGGTATAGTAATGACTCCTTAAGTCCTGAAGGAGGATCTGGGTGATTCATGGGGGTCCATGCAACACTTTGGTACCTAGTGAAAATATTTTGAAGCACTGGCATTGAAGACAGTCACCCTTAAGCTTTTAATTTTAAAGGGCCACCATAATGCAAAGACACAATATAAAACCATTGTGACGTAAAAGCTTACAATACTCTCATGTTGTCAAATAACATCTCCTGGAAAATCAGCCCTATTACTGTTTGATACAAAACAGCTTCTTAAATATCAAAGGCACAGAGCTGTTCCAGAAAAAGATGATGTGGACTCACTTTTCTCTGCTCTACTCATTTTTCCCTCTAAATACAACCAAATACCCTGAAAATTATGCATCAGAAAATGATAAAAGAACTCTAAAACCTGGAAAAAAGAAAGAAGAACTGACTAGGGACCTTAGAACTTGAGGAAAAACAATGCAGTGAGTCCCCTAGGTTTTCTGTTTATCTCACATCATTTTCCCTGCACTGGGCTCCAGAGAGGCCTGCAACACCAAAACACCAACAAGAAGAATCTGTTTCCTCCCTCAGGCCAAAGGACCAGGAAAAAGGGGAGCCCAGTAGAAACCTAGTGGGGACCCCCAGCACAAGTTTGACCATGGGCCACCAACGGGCAGTCTGATCTGCAGACAGCAGGACTGAAGTCCTGGGACAACCCCACTGCATATCTGACAAAGGACTAGTATCTAGAATATATAAAGAATTCTCAAAACTCAAAAGAAAAAAAAAATCCAAAACAAACCAAAAAAAAAACAATTAAAAAAATCTAGCTAGAAAATGAGCAAAAGACAAGAGACATTTCACTAAAGAGCATATGCAGGAGGCAAGCATATGAAAAGACCCTCAACATAATTACCCATTAGAGAAATGCAGTTTAAAATCACAAAAGATATCACAACATACCTTTCAGAATGGCTAAAAATAAAAATATGATGGACTTAAATGTTGGTGAAGGTGCAGAGAAACTAGATCACTCATGTCTGATAATGGGAATGTAAAATGGTACAGCTATTCTGGAAAAAAGCTTGATGGTTCCTTTAAAAACTAAAAATGGGGGAAGATGGCATGAGCAGGACAGCGGAAATCTCCCAAAACCATATATATCTATGAAAATACAGCAAATACAACTATTCCTAAAAGAGAGACCAGAAGATATAGGACAGTGCACAGCCTGCATCTGCACCTGAGAGGACTCGGCACCCCGTGAGGCGGGTAAGATATGGAGCCGCGACCCAGTGGGTGGGACCTGAGAACTCCCCCACCCCAGCGCACCGGTGGGAGGAGAGGATTCAGAGTCGGGAGCGAATGGAAGTACAGGCCCGCAAAATAATCAGCCCAGGTGATCTGCACCAGAAGCACTGACACACACAGCGTGGTGTATCGGATATTGGAGAGGCAGAAGGTGCAGGTTTAGAGCTGGGAATGCGCCCAGGTCCTTGCACTGGCTCCCCCAGACAAAAGAAAAGCGCACAAGTTCTTTGACGGTCTTAAAGAGGCAAGGGCCCAGAATCGTCCCAGTACACTCGGCCCAGCAGGCTGGGAGTCCTGAGGAATTTCGGAACCCTTGGCTGGCGACTGGGAGAAAGTAGCCGCACTGAAACTTCACATGGATAACAACAGCCTCCCATTCGTTCCCGCCTGGGACAGAGCTACAAAGGGCCCGGCGGAGCAGCACGACGGTGGCTGCGGGATACTGGACCAACAGCGCCACCTACAGCATCCTTACAGAATCTACTCCCAGTGGGCGTTCTTTTTTCCTCCTTTCTTTTCTTTCTTTCTTTTTTTTCTGTTTTCTTTTTTCGGTTTGCTTTAGTTTTTTTTTTAAGTATTAAAGAGCCCAGCTGACATACGTGGCACCTACCACTGACCACTTCTATCGCCATGAAAAGACAGAGGAATATGGTACATACCAAGCTCACCCAAACACAGACACCAGAGAGGGAGCCTGAAGGTATGGAAATGCACAATCTTCCTGAAAAAGAATTCAGAATAAAACTCATAACCACGCTGAAAGATCGACAGAGAAATATGCAAGAGCTGAGGGAGGAAGTGAGGGAAGTCAGGAAAGACAATGCAGAAATGAGACAAGCCATCGAAGGGCTTAGCAGCAGACTAGATGAGATGCAAGAGACTGTTAATGGAATAGAAATCAGAGAACAGGAATACAGAGAAGCTGAGGCTGAGACAGATAAAAGGATCTCTAGGAATGAAAGAATATTAAGAGAACTGTGGGACCAATCCAAACGGAACAATATTCACATTACAGGAGTACTAGAGGAATAAGAGAGAGAAACAGGGATAGAAAGTGTCTTTGAACACATACTTGCTGAAAATTTCCCCTGCTGGGGAAGGAAATAGTCTCGCAGTCCATGGAAGAGCACAGATCTCCCAACACAAGGGACCCAAGGAAGACAACACCAAGACACATAATAATTAAAATGGCAAAGATCAAAGGTAAGGACAGAGTATTAAAGACAGCTAGAGAAAGAAAAAAGATCACCTACAAAGGAAAACCCATCAGACTATCATCAGACTTCTCAACAGAAACCTTACAGGCCAGAAGAGAATGGCATGATATATTTAACATTATGAAACGGAAGGGCCTCGAACCAAGAATATTGTATGCAGCATGATTATCATTTAAATATGACAGAGGGATTAAACAATTTCCAGACAAGTAAAAGCTGAGAGAATTTGCCTCCCATGAACCACCTCTACAGGACAACTTAAAGGAACTGCTCTAGAGGGAAGCACTCCTAAGGCTAAAAAGATGTCACCAGAGAAAATACAATCATAGCAAAGAAAGCAGACCATCCAAATACTAACTAAAGGCAAAGAATAAAACACCTAGTATATAAAGAATGGAGGAGGAAGAATAAGAAGGGAGAGAAATAAAGAAACATCAGACTGTGTCTACAATAACTTTACAAGAAAGTTAAGTTAGATTGTTAGATAGTAAAGAAGCAACCCTTGAACCTTTGGTAACCACGAATCTAAAGCCAGCAATGGCAATAGTATATATCTATCAATAATCACCCTGAATGTAAATGGACTGAATGCACAAATCAAAAGACACAGAGTAACAGAATGGATAAAAAAGCAAGACCCATCTATATGCTGCTTACAAGAGACTCACCTCAAAAACAAAGATATACACAGACTAAAAGTGAAGGGATGGAAAAAGATACTTCACACAAACAACAAGGAGAACAAACCAGGTGCTACAGTACTTGCATCAGACAAAATAGACTTCAAAACGAAGAAAGTAGCAAGAGATAAAAAAGGACATTACATAATGATAAAGGGGCCAATCCAACAAGAAGATATAACCACTATAAATATATATGCACCCAATATGGGAGCACCGACATATGTGAAACAAATAGTAACAGAATTAAAGGAGGAAATAGACAGCAATGCATTCATTTTAGGTGACATCAACACACCACTCACTCCAGAGGACAGATCAACCAGACAGAGAATAAGTAAAGACACAGAGGCACTGAACAACACACTAGAACAGATGGACCTAACAGACATCTACAGAACTCTACACCCAAAAGCAACAGGATACACATTCTTCTCAAGTGCACATGGAACATTTTCCAGAATAGACCACATACTAGGCCACAAAAAGAACCTCAGTAATTTCAAAAATATTGAAATCCTACCAACCAACTCCTCAGATCACCAAGGTATAAAACTAGAAATAAATTTTAGAAAGAAATCAAAAAGGCTCACAAATACGTGGAGACTTAACAACACTCTCCTAATTAATCAATGGGTTAACGACCAAATCAAAACAGAAATCAAAGAATATATGGAGACTAATGACAACAACAACACAAAGCCACAACTTCTGTGGGACGCAGCAAAGGCAGTTCTAAGAGGAAAGTATATTGCAATCCAGGCCTATTTAAAGAAGGAAGAACATTCCCAAATGAATAGTCTAAAGACACAATTACTGAAATTGGAAAAAGAAGAACAAATGAGACCCAAAGCACCAGAAAGATAGACATAATAAAGATCAGGGAAGAAATAAATAAAATTGAGAAGAATAAAACAATAGAAAAAAATCAATGAAACCAAGAGCTGGTTCTTTGAAAAAATAAACAAAATAGATAAACCCCGAGCCAGACTTATTAAGAGAAAAAGAGAATCTACACACATAAACTGAATCAGAAAGAGAAAGGAAAAATAAGGACAGAGCCCACAGAAATACACAGAATTATAAGAGATTATGTGCTTCTATATGCTAACAAACTGGAAAACCTAGAAGAAATGGACAACTTCTTAGAAAAATACAACCTTCCAAAACTGACCAAACAATAAACAGAAAAACTAAACAGACCAATCATAAGCAATGAAATTGAATCAGTAATCAAAAAACTACCCAAGAACAAAACCCCTGGACCAGACGGATTCACCTCTGAATTCTACCAGACATATAGAGAAGAAATAACACCCATTCTCTTTAAAGTTTTCCAAAAAATAGAAGAGGAGGGAATACTTCCACATTTATTCTATGAAGCCAGCATCACTCTAATACCAAAACCGGGCAAAGAACTCACCAAAAAAGAAAATTACAGACCAATATCCCTGATGAACGTGGATGCAAAAATACTCAACAAAATATTAGCAAACCGAATTAAAAAATACATCAAGAGGATCATACACCATGATCAAGTGGGATTCATCCCTGGGATGCAAGGATGGTACAACATTCGAAAATCCATCAACATTATCCACCACATCAACAAACAGAAGAACAAAAACCACATGATCATCTCCATAGATGCTGAAAAAGCATTTGACAAAATTCAGTATCCATTCATGATTTAAACTCTCAACAAAATGGGTATAGAGGGCAAGCACCTCAACATCATAAAGGCTATGTATGACAAACCCACAGCTAACATCATACTTAACAGCGAGAAGCAAAAAGCTTTTCATTTAATCAGGAACAAGACAGGGATGCCGACTCTCTCCACTGTTATTCAATAGTACTGGAGGTCCTAGCCAAGGTAATCAGACAAAATAAAGACATACAAGGCATCCAGATTGGTAAAGAAGAAGTCAAATTGTCACTATTTGCAGATGACATGATATTGTACATAAGAAACCCTAAAGACTCCACTCCAAAACTACTAGAACTAATATCTGAATTCAGCAAAGTTGCAGGATACAAAATTAACACACAGAAATCTGTTGCTTTCCTATACACTAATGATGAACTAACAGAAAGAGAAATCAGAAAAACAATTCCATTCACAATTGCATCAAAAAGAATAAAATACCTAGGAATAAACCTAACGAAGGAAGTGAAAGACCTGTACTCTGAAAACTACAAGACACTCCTAAGAGAAATTAAAGAGGACACTAACAAATGGAAATGCATCCCATGCTCTTGGCTAGGAAGAATAAATATTGTCAAAATGGCTATACTACCTAAAGCAATCTACAGATTCAATGCAATTCCTATCATATTACAAACAGCTTTCTTCAATGAACTGGAACAAATAATTCTAAAATTCATATGGAACCACAAAAGACCCCAAATAGCCAAAGCAATCCTGAGAACGAGGGATAAAACAGGGGTAATTACACTCCCTGACTTCAAGCTCTACTACAAAGCCACAGTATTCAAGACAATTTGGTATTGGCACAAAAACAGACCCACAGACCAGTGCAATAGAATCGAAAATCCAAACATCAACCCAAACATATACAGTCAATTAATATTTGATAAGGGAGCCTTGGATATCCATGGGGGAGATGATGGCCTCTTCAGCAGATGGTGTTGGAAAAACTGGACAGCTACATGTAAGAGAATGAAACTGGACTAGTGTCTAACCCCATACACAAAAGTAAACTCAAGGTGGATCAAAGACCTGAATGTAAGTCATGAAACCATAAAACTCTTAGAAAAAAATATAGGCAAAAATCTCTTGGACATAAACATGAGTGACTTCTTCATGAACATATCTCCCCAGGCAAGGGAAACAAAAGCAAAAATGAACAAGTGGGACTATATGAAGCTAAAAATCTTCCGTACAGCAAAGGACACCATCAGTAGAACAAAAGGAAATCCTGCAGTATGGGAGAATATATTCATAAATGACGTATCCGATAAGGGGTTGACATCCAAAATATATAAAGAACTCACGCACCTTAACAAACCAAAAGCAAATAGTCCAATTGAGAAATCGGCAGAGGACATGAATAGACACTTCTCCAAAGAAGAAATTCAGATGGCCAACAGGCACATGAAAAGATGCTCCACATCACTAATCATCAGAGAAATGCAGATTAAAACCAAAATGAGGATGGAAAAAGATATTTCATGCAAACAACAAAGAGAAAAAAGCAGGTGTTGCAGTACTTGGATCAGACAAAATAGACTTCAAAACGAAGAAAGTAGCAAAAGATAAAGGAGGACATTACATAATGATAAAGGGGTCAGTCCAACAAGAAGATATAACCATTATAAATATATATGCACCCAAAACAGGAGTGCCAGCATATGTGAGACAAATACTAACAGAATTAAAGGAGGAAATAGACAGCAATGCATTCATCTTAGGAGACTTCAACACACCACTCACTCCAGAGGACAGATCAACCAGACAGAAAATAAGTAAAGACACAGAGGCACTGAACAACACACTAGAACAGATGGACCTAACAGACATCTACAGAACTCTACACCCAAAAGCAACAGGATACACATTCTTCTCAAGTGCACATGGAACATTTTCCAGAATAGACCACATACTAGGCCACAAAAAGAACCTCAGTAATTTCAAAAATATTGAAATCCTACCAACCAACTTCTCAGATCACCAAGGTATAAAACTAGAAATAAATTTTAGAAAGAAATCAAAAAAGCTCACAAATACATGGAGACTTAACAACACTCTCCTAATTAATCAATGGGTTAACGACCAGATCAAAACAGAAATCAAAGAATATATGGAGACTAATGACAACAACAACACAAAGCCACAACTTCTGTGGGACGCAGCAAAGGCAGTTCTAAGAGGAAAGTATATTGCAATCCAGGCCTATTTAAAGAAGGAAGAACATTCCCAAATGAATAGTCTAAAGACACAATTACTGAAATTGGAAAAAGAAGAACAAATGAGGCCCAAAGTCACCAGAAGGAGGGACATAATAAAGATCAGAGAAGAAATAAATAAAATTGAGAAGAATAAAACAATAGAAAAAATCAATAAAACCAAGAGCTGGTTCTTTGAAAAAAATAAACAAAATAGATAAACCCCTAGCCAGACTCATTAAGAGAAAAAGAGAATCTACACACATAAACACAATCAGAAAGGAGAAAGGAAAAATCACGACGGACCCCACAGAAATACAAAGAATCATAAGAGAATATTATGAGAATCTATATGCTAACAAGCTGGAAAACATAGAAGAAATGGACAACTTCTTAGAAAAATACAACCTTCCAAGACTGACCAAGCAAGAAACAGAAAAACTAAACAGACCAATCACCAGTGACGAAATCGAATTGGTAATGAAAAAACTACCCAAGAACAAAACCCCCGTACCAGATGGAATCACCTCTGAATTCTACCAGACATATAGAGAAGAAATAACACCGATTCTCCTTAAAGTTTTCCAAAAAATAGAAGAGGAGGGAATACTTCCAAACTCATTCTATGAAGCCAGCATCACTCTAATACCAAAACCGGGCAAAGACCTCACCAAAAAAGAAAATTACAGACCAATATCCCTGATGAACGTAGATGCAAAAATACTCAACAAAATATTAGCAAATCGAATTCAAAAATACATCAAGAGGATCATACACCATGATCAAGTGGGATTCATCCCAGGGATGCAAGGATGGTACAACATTCGAAAATCCATCAACATCATCCACCACATCAACAAAAAGAAGAACAAAAACCACATGATCAACTCCATAGATGCTGAAAAAGCACTTGACAAAATTCAGCATCCATTCCTGATTAAAACTCTCAACAAAATGGGTATAGAGGGCAAGTACCTCAACATCATAAAGGCTATATATGACAAACCCACAGCTAACATCATACTTAACGGCGAGACGGTGAAAGCTTTTCATCTAAGATCGGAACAAGACAAGGATGCCCACTCTCTCCACTGTTATTCAACATAGTACTGGAGGTCCTAGCCACAGCAATCAGACAAAGCAAAGACATACAAGGCATCCAGATTGGTAAAGAAGAAGTCAAATTGTCACTATTTGCAGATGACTTGATACTGTACATAAAAAACCCTAAAGACTCCACTCCAAAACTACTAGAACTAATATCTGAATTCAGCAAAGTTGCAGGATGCAAAATTAACACACAGAAATCTGTTGCTTTCCTATACACTAATGATCAACTAACAGAAAGAGAAATCAGAAAAACAATTCCATTCACAATTGCATCAAAAAGAATAAAATACCTAGGAATAAACCTAACGAAGGAAGTGAAAGACCTGTACTCTGAAAACTACAAGACACTCCTAAGAGAAATTAAAAGAGGACACTAACAAATGGAAATGCATCCCATGCTCTTGGCTAGGAAGAATAAATATTGTCAAAATGGCTATACTACTAAAGCAATCTACAGATTCAACGCAATCCCTATCAAACTACCAACAGCTTTCTTCAATGAACTGGAACAAATAATTCTAAAATTCATATGGAACCACAAAAGACCCCGTATAGCCAAAGCAATCCTGAGAAGGAGGAATAAAACAGGGGGAATTACGCTCCCTGACTTCAGCTCTACTACAAAGCCACAGTAATCAAGACAATTTGGTATTGGCACAAAAACAGACTCACAGACCAGTGGAACAGAATAGAAAATCCAAACATTAACCCAAACATATACAGTCAATTAATATTTGATAAAAGTGCCTTGGATATACAATGGGGAGATGACAGCCTCTTCAGCAGCTGTTGTTGGAAAAACTGGACAGCTACATGTAAGAGAATGAAACTGGACTACTGTCTAACCCCATACACAAAAGGTAAACTCAAGGTGGATAAAAGATCTGAATGTAAGTCATGAAACCATAAAACTCTTAGAAAAAAACATAGGCAAAAATCTCTTGGACATAAACATGAGCGACTTCTTCATGAACATATCTCCCGGGCAAGGGAAACAAAAGCAAAAATGAACAAGTGGGACTATATCAAGCTGAAAAGCTTCTGTACAGCAAAGGACACCATCAGTAGAACAAAAAGACATCCTACAGTATGGGAGAATATATTCATAAAAAACGTATCTGATAAAGGGTTGACATCCAAAATATATAAAGAACTCATGCACCTTAACAAACAGAAAGCAAATAATCCAATTAAGAAATGGGCAGAGGACATGAATAGACACTTCTCCAAAGAAGAAATTCAGATGGCCAACAGGCACATGAAAAGATGCTCCACATCGCTAATCATCAGAGAAATGCAGATTAAAACCACAATGAGATATCACCTCACACCAGTGAGGATGGCCAACATCCAAAACACAAACAACAACAAATGTTGGCGAGGATGTGGAGAAAAGGGAACCCTCCTACACTGCTGGTGGGACTGCAAATTAGTTCAACCATTGTGGAAAGCAGTATGGAGGTTCCTCAAAAAACTCAAAATAGAAATACCATTTGACCCAGGAATTCCACTCCTAGGAATTTACCCTAAGAATGCAGCAGCCCAATTTGAAAAGGACAGATGCACCCCTATGTTTATTGCAGCACTATTTACAATAGCCAAGAAATGGAAGCAACCTAAGTGTCCATCAGTAGATGAATGGATAAAGAAGATGTGGTACATATACACAATGGAATATTATTCAGCCATAAGAAGAAAACAAATCCTACCATTTGCAACAACATGGATGGAGCTAGAGGGTATTATGCTCAGTGAAATAAGCCAAGCCGAAAAGACAAGTATCAAATGATTTCACTCATATGTGGAGTATAAGAACAAAGAAAAAATACTGAAGGAACAAAACAGCAGCAGACTCACAGAACCCAAGAACGGACTAATAGTTACCAAAGGGAAAGGGACTGGGGAAAATGGGCGGGAAGGGAGGGATAAGAGGGAAAAAGGGGCATTACGATTAGCAGATGTAATGTTGGGGGGGCACGGGGAGGGCAGTACAACTCAGAGAAGACAAGTAGTGATTCTATAGCATCTCACTACGCTGATGGACAGTGACTGTAATGGGGTTGGTGGGGGGGACCTGATGAAGGGGTAGTTTAATAATCGTAATATTGCACATGTAATTGTAAATTAATGATAATAAAATAAATTTAAAAAAAAAAAGAAGAAAACAAATCCTACCATTTGTAACAACAATGGATGGAGCTAGAGAGTATTATGCTCAGTGAGATAAGCCAAGCCAAAAAAGACAAGTACCAAATGATTTCACTCATATGTGGAGTATAAGAACAAAGAAAAAACTGAAGGAACAAAACAGCAGCAGACTCACAGAACCCAAGAATGGACTAATAGTTACCAAAGGGAAAGGACTGGGGAGGATGGGTGGGAAGGGAGGGACAAGGGGGAAAAAGGGGCATTACAATTAGCAGATATAGTGTTGGGGGGGTAGGGGGAGGGCTGTACAACTCAGAGAAGACAAGTAGTGACTCGATAGCATCTCACTACGCTGATGGACAGTGACTGTAATGGGGTTGGTGGGGGGGACCTGATGAAGGGGGTAGTTTAATTACCATAACATTGCACATGTAATTGTAGATTAATGATACCAAAATAAACTATAAATAAATAAATAAATAAACTAAAAATGGACTTATCATATGACTCAGCAATTACACTCTTAGGCATTTAACCCAGAGAAATGAAAACTTATTTTCACAAAGAAACTTGTACATGAATATTCATAGCAGTTTATCTGTAACAGACAAAAACCAGAAATTATCCAAATGTCCTTCAACAGGTAAACAGCTAAAACTGTGGTCCATCCATATCATGGATAAATTCCTCAGCAATTAAAAAAAAACAATCCCCAAAGGATACAGTCTACATGGTTACTTTTATACAGCATTCATGAAATATTACAGTTATAGAATTTAGGAACAGATTAGTGGTTGCTGTGGTTAGGGATGGGGGGCCAGAACTGGTGTGGCTATTAAGGGGTTGAACAGGGATTCTTGTGATGGTATAGGTAAGTATCTTGATTGTGTGGATGATCTCATGAAGCTATACATGTGGAAAAATTGCACACACACACACACACAAGTGCCCATATAACTGACAAAACCTAAATAAGCTCAAAAATTGTACCAGTGTCAATTTCCTAGGTTTTATATTTGTACTCTATTTAGATAAGATATTAACATTAGAGGAAGTTAAGTAAAGGGTACACAGGATCCCCCTGTAAACTTTTTTGCAAGTCCCTTTAAATCTATAATTATACCCAAATTTACAGATTTTTTTTAAAATCAGACCCACTGGTAGTTAAGGATAAAAATTCCTAATCGAGGGATCATTTCCTTGTGATTTTCCCAGCATCTGCATCTATTATCAGAAATAGATCTTAAACCCATCTTAGGTGTCCATTCCTCCAGTAACCTCTCCTACCCCCCGCTCAATTTCTTCCTCTATGGCTTATTCTTACAGCATGAAGAAGGAAACAGCAGGAGCTTAGCAGAACTCAGTGGCCTAGCAAAACTCTCCACCAGTTCCCAGGTTGCCCTTCCACTCTGCCTTGACCCTCATACACTTCTGGTGCCATTGCTCTCTCTAGGTCTGACATATCAGAGATGCTGCTGGAAAGGGTTTTGCTGTAGTCCTCTTCCTTCAAACAGAGACCAGTGCAGATAGCTTGTCACATCTTATAGCGATTTATAAACAAAATGAACCTAAAGCATGGCAGAGGGGCCTTAGGTTTTTATATAAATAATTTATTCTATATAAATACTCCTTAGAGGAGTCTGTATCAGTCTACCAAAAGTCTTTCTCTCAGGGCACTCATACCATTTGTTTGTGTATTCAGCATCCTGATAGCCATTTGCAATCTATAAGAAAAAAATACTTATATCTGACAAAATACCACACTGTTATTTCTTTGTAAAATTAAGAGACTTACTTTACCTTAAAAGTTAGGTGAATTTATACTTTCACAGACTAGACTTCAAAACACAGTCACTGAATTGACCAAGCACTACCAGTTTTTATCCTGATATTTAAGCCCATCAAAACATTAGTGATGAAAGCCTTCATTTTAAAAATCCTGATAATTCTAATATTAAATTATAATATGCATTTCACTACCACACTGTGTTTATGCTCCTTAAAAGCCAAAGCTGGAACTGCTCTCATATTGATTTCTCCAATGCTTATCATTAATTAAAAGGTAGAAAACTATTGTCAGGGTATCTGCAGTCAAGCTTTCAAAGTAAGAGACATCAACATCCAGTGATTGAGAACATTTGGGAAGAAATATTAATAAGCAAAAAAAAGTCAGAAGATAAAAAAATTTCCTGTATTATTTAAACTTGTAACTAGATTACTATATACTACTAAAATGTTACAATTGCCCACTCCTTCCAGGCATTTATCCAACTTTTCTCCTATAGCAGATGCTATAGAAAAGAAATACAGTCAAACACATCCATTTATATAATATTTACAGATATAACACATCAACAATATATTGTTTGGGGTTTTTATGGAAGCTAACATCAAAAAGTAAAATGTGTTTTGCTAATGTACTTGCGTACTTCAGCTCATGCTCATCCTTAGAGGAAGGCAGGTGGATTATTAAATTACAGCTGTACTGTGTGCCTACTAAAGCATACCAGTGTACTTGAATTCAGGGCACAAAGATGAATAAATAGTCCCTAACCTAAAAGAGTACAAAACCTAGTATTGAGGCCATATGAATAGTCTGTAAATGAAAGAACTCAAACACAGAGTACGCCCATGGTGAAAGGGAAGTCCTAACATCAGTAGAGACTGGTAAAAATAGAATATAATAGTGGTAATGACAAAAATGGCTTGAGTGTCATTAACTCCCTAATCAATCAACTCTAGCAGCATCCATCTATGCCACCCCAAATAAACAGTGTGCCTGGTAGGCACACATGCACTTACAATAAATGCCCCCTGATTTCCCCTTCTCTATCAGTCAGGATCCCAACAAGACACAAATGGCCCACTCAAATTAAAATAAATTCAGAAAGGCTTAATAAAGGGACTATTTGCAAAACTTTGGGTAGTATGTACAGAAACCATAAGGGCTATCCAGTACTCTGGGGCTGTTATCATTCTGAGGCTGAGAGGGAGGAGGAAAAGAAGCAACTACTGGAAAGTGGAAGGAGTAAGCCTGGCAGAGAAGTTAATCTTAAGAAGAGCTATCACCTTCAATAGAGGGATGTAGCACCCAAGAGACCTCACAGGAAGGGATCCAGGGCAACTAATATCCTAACCTCACTCTCCTCCCTTCCTCCAATCTCTTATCTGTATTCCCCACTGGACAAAAGGCAACACTCACAGATGAAGTCCATACAGATCAGCAGATAGAAAAAGAAAGAGTCCCTAAGTCTTACTATTCAGAAAATCAGTTACTATGAGCTGTGTATGGCAGAGTTGCTATGAAAATTAAATGATAGAAGGCACCGTATACATATAAACATGACCTCAAACATAGTAAATGAATGAGAAATGTAATTTATCAAATATATGCATTTTTAATTAAATCAATTTAGCAGTTATCTATGCCTCCTGGCATTTTCTCTCCACACAAGAGGTACACAGGAGGGGGAGAAGAACATTTGCAGTGTGCCTACTATGTTTACAGCACAGTGCTAAGCATTTGCTGTGTACACCATCTCATTTAAGTCTCCATGGAAACTACAAGATAGGAATTATTCAGCCCAGGGGATAGTGAAGAGACTGAAGCTCATATACATTATCCAACTTGCTTACAATTATAAGTAGAAAATCAGATCTGTCAAACTCCTAAGCCCATGATTTCTCCATTATTTTAATTGTTGAATTATAGATGGGTTACCTGCCCCTTTCAGGAAAAGTTTTAATCAAATTGAGAGGAATTAGAAGACAAACTTGCTAAAGATAAAGCATCCATCTTAGGATTGCCATATAAAAGAGATAGTCAATAAAAGGTAGATATGAGGAGGAAGAGGATGGTGATGATAATGGGATGATGATGGTGAAAATAATGGTGACAAGGATGGTGATGGCTATGGTCCTATGATTGTAATGGAGATAAACACCCCGGGTTAACAAAGGGCTAAAGAGCTTCTGTAACTGACACAAAGGATTCATTAATCAGGTTATCAGTATGTAGCTGAAGACTACATTTGTCTATTGTTAATACTGATGATTATTTGGTAATACTGCTCCCTCAGTCACAGGAACCTTTTTCAGAGCAGGCTATGTGGTACAGTGGCTTGACTTCTTTGAATTTCAGTTTCCCAGTTTGTGAAATGCAGTAGTAATACATGCAGTGCCTAGAGCTGATGTGGGGAATGAATGATGATGTATTTAGAGCACCCTGGAATAGGGCCTGGAACAGAGTCAGGTCAGCCATTTAATATTGTTGGGTAGGTTGATTCAAACATGTGTGGGTTCTTAGAATATCTTCCTCAAGTAAAGGACCTACAAGTAGGAATAACCCCTCTCTTTCTTACCAACCATGTCAATTCCCACCCCACTTATCCACAGTTTCGACTCTAAGTGTGTACAGGGGAAGAGCAGGCAAGGAAAGGCAACAAATGGGCAATGTTGGGACAAGGGAAGTAGGGTACGGTAAGGACAGTCACCACTCTGCTCACAACCAAACTTTTTCTAATAATGTTGTCTAGAGCTACATTTGAAAGTAAAGGCCTTGATGGCAAAGAGAGTTGGTAGAACAGTTTTGCTCAAAAAGGAAGGTTAATGGCATAATTTTGGTTTTGAACTTCCTTTTAATATGGATTCCTGCCACCATTCAAAGGATTAGGTTTTAATCTGCCAGAAAAAGGTTGCTTTTAGGGAAAGCTTTTTTCTTTTGTCATTCCAACAAACAATGGAACTGGAGTGTTCTACAATGAAAAAAAAAATTCTACAATGAAAACAGCACTGTCAATGGCCATAACAAATACTAAACAATAAAATTCTTTATGAAATTAAAACATTTTCATGAACCCAAGGTTATAAATATTTTAGGACACTTCAGATTTCTGTAATGGGTCATTACCAACTTTTGTGCCTAAAATTTCCTGACAAAAAAATAAAAGGTATGAAAAATCAAAAGAAGGCACCAAAGGAATATCAGCTGATTGGAAAAAAAAATTCCTAATTTTTTTGCAACTAATTTCATTCAAAGAAAAAAATGCATCACACTTTTAAATAAAATATATAATACAAAGTTCCTCTTTAGATGGAATCTTTCAGGAATAATTTAGCAAAGTTGAAGCTTTAAGAAAAAAAAATACATGAAATACAGAGAGAACAAAATGTCTTTTCTCCATCCTTCAGAAAATATCTAGTTATACAAATACATACATGGCTAAATTCAGAAACCTACACAGTAAAAAATTTCATAATTTGATTTATTATAGTAAGCCACTGATATTTTTGATAGGAAAGAAAGAAGAGAGTGAGGAAGGAGATATGAACCTCAGAATACATTCTTTGCAGTTTGAGACATAGAAGTTTTATCATTTACATTAATGTACTTAATATTTTAATATCAAATGTTTCTTCTTTTATCATGCTGTCTTATTTAAAAAGCCTATCATAGAAAAGTTAAGTCTCTATATGAAATGGTTGGCCATAGTGATAACAAGTTTGAACTATAACTTAGTCAATCAAAGGTTGTTATTCTATATTTTATTGCTTTTGCTATTTCTTTCGTAATCATTTCTCCATTCTGTCTAAACAATTCTCTGTGCACTGACATTTGCAATAATGTGCTTACATCACAACGTTAGGCCCTGTCGTTTGATGTAAGAGGAGGCTGTATTTTGTAGCATCCAGACACTTTGCATACCTCACTTCTTTGGCATGTGAGTGTAATCGTTTTTTTCATCTGTCTTCTTTAATTATCTTTGCAGGCATTAACAACACATTACTAAAAATCTGTGGAGGGGTGAGAAATTAATTAGGTTCAGTGGGGTTAAGAAGTGTCATATTCTTTTCCTCAGATAAAGGTCTATTTGATAACTACAACTTCATTTTCCGCAAAGCTAAAAAATGTACTATTTGATTTTTATCCTTCTGTCAGTTCTTGGTTTCTTGTTAAAAACTAAATCAGAGCACAAAATCAACAGTCTCCCACTACAATGCATTTTCACTCTGCCACAGAAGTTTGTAAAAGGAACTTGTGTTTCCTTGTGTGTGCACATGTTGTGTCCCACTCCAGACTGTGTTTTCTACACTTAGCTGAGGTTGCTGATGCCTCATCCACATCCCCATGGGATCCCTTTTACCAGTTCACCTAGCCCATTCCTTCCCACATGTGTTGCTGCCAATCTTCTCCAAAGGAGTGTCCTTGGATGGCTAGTGTCCCCTTACGCAGAGATGCCTGGGAGATAAATCACCATGCTCACCCCCACCCAGGGCCCATAGCAAATGATGGGCGTAGGGGAGGCACAAAAGCCGGTTCCCTGCTCTCAAGGCAGGACTGACACTGTGGTATGATTCATGCCCCAAGTCTCCCCATGCGATCAGGCTAATTTCACTGGAAACCACATCCTCGGTAGCCTCTTTCCTTACCCTATCCTAATTCTCTCACTTCCTTCCTGGTTTCTCCCAAGAGCCCTCCCTTAATAAATCACCTGCACACCAATCTCCATCTTAAGCTCTGCTTCTAAGAAACTCAATCTAAGACACCACAGATGTACATACAGATGCAAAGATAAGACATAAATGGTCTTCTAGCTTTTGCAAGTAATCAACAGTATCTCATCCATTTTACAAGTTTCTGCCCATTGTGCTTGAAAGTATAAGCTAGAGGTTGGAGACATGTGCTGTTATATAATCTTGTGAAGGGTAGTTCTTAAGATTTACAGACTTATTTCATTGACAGATGTCACTGATTCCTACTCTGGGGAAGGCTAAAGTTAGCAAGGGCTGCCCTCCTTGGCACTCATCAGGTAGTGGCCTACACTGCAATCCTCCATGCACTGGGAGAACAAAGAGAGTCAGGCTAGCAGGGGAAAAAATGATAAGCTGAGCATCAAACTACAAACAACTCTTTGAAACTCCCTGACAGAAGTGGTTGTGTCTGTGCAATAGCTATTGGGTTGAGTCTAATAATGAAAGGACGGATCACCACTTTACTCTATGCTGTCAGTAATGAGCACTATCAAAACTAAGACTGAATAGGCCTCACTGTCACCCTGTAAATCTAAAAGGGACAGCTTAACGAGGGAGGGATATTATCTTTTCTCACACTCCAGTTTTACTCACGTAAGAAATGTGGCCCATATTGGCAATAACTTGAGAGATTAAATAAATCCAATAGCAAGTTCAGTTCCTTCCATGGTGCATTCTGATACCGTATGAACTGTGGGCACTTAGCACATGTTAGATAATAATTACTAAAATAATCGAACTAATTTGGACTAGTTTTTTGCAGAAAACTGGCAGCTAAGCTACTCACTAAATTAAATCCACAATCTGATACAGCTACTCAATACTTCACGTTGTCTTATTCTAATTCTGTTTCATTACTCCTGAAATTCACAACAAATACTGCACAATAATTGTGTGTCTTCCTCAGCAATCTCACTCATCAACTGTGTTTATTATATTTCACAGTGCCCTTTGAAGAGTGAGGAGACAGCCAATCAGACAATGCACAAACTCTGACCCAGTTTAAGAAGTGAGAGGCAGGGTCTCAAGGGGTCTCCTTCAAAACCATGACTGACAGTGCCGAGGGAGGAAAGAGCAGCACATGAGCAACATGGCCTTTGCTCAGGGTCAGAGACTGCATGGCACATGCTCTGCTTCTCCATATGTGTTCTCACAGTTACCTTCAGTTCTGTTTTGTGCTTTTTTTCTCTGAAATGCTGAAGTGCTTTCCTCAGCTGTCATATGTAAAGTCTGGTTTTAAGAAAGACTTTTACAATTTGACCAATAGGCGAAAAGGTAATTACATTCTTTTGATGAAAATCAAAAAAAATTTTTTTTAATTGCCTGCTGTAGAATCATGTGCCTATCATATAGATCAAATTAACATAATACAGTTATTATTTAGATATTATATATGAATAATTACAGAGTCTATTCCTCCCACCCCCAGGTCCCAAATCCACCCATCCAAAGCAATGGTTCTGGATAATGTCACTGTCAAGGACTCCTTTTATTATCATTGGAGAATGGAGTACATATTTTAAAATATTTTATCTATCCAAGATTAATAATCACTTAATTTTCTTTTTGGTGTTATGAAAGAAGATACATACCCTGTCTGATAGAATGTCTAAGCAACAAATCACCAACCTTATGACATAGAATTAACATAATCCTCAGCAAAAATAGGGAAATGTAACATGTAGGTAGTCATTTCATAGTCAGTGTGGTTACTAATACCATTTAGGAAATAATGAAAACAGCCAAAAGATCTCCTTTCTGTTTTGAGGGGAACTGTCTGACAAGGTGGTATCTTGGGCTACCCTAAGAGTCATTAGTAAAGAAAATGTATATTAACAGTCTTTTGTACTCCAAGAAGCTTTTGTACTCTACCTAAGCAGCATCTTGAAACTAGGAGATGATAATTAAATCAAGTTGCCAGTGTTCCAAGAATTAGCATATGACTTGAAACATGGTATATCTGGGTGTTATCTTTGGTTATTATGATATATGTGATAGTTTTGGAGGGGGAGCCTTTGGGTCCATATGATGATATGATTAGGTCATATAATAGGGTTATATTATATTAATTATATTATATTATATTATATCATATCATATCATATCATATAATATCATATTATATTATTAAATTTTTTATAAGAGACCCCAGAGAGCTCCCTTGCCCCTTCTGCCATGTGAGGACAAAGCAAGAAGATGGTCCTCTGTGGACCAGGAAGCAGGCTCACAGCAGACAACAAATCTGCCAGCATCTAGATCTTGGATTTCTCAGCCTCCAGAAGTGCGAAAAACAAAATTTATGTTGTTTAAGCCACCCAGTCTATGCCATTTTTGTCTATCAGTCTGAGCAGACTACAATGACAGAAAAAAAAAAAGGAAATGGTAAACAAATGATGGAATTTACTGGATTTAGGGTGATCTTAAATTTGCATCAAACTGAAAACATTTAAATCAACTAATCAAACATTAGTCCATTCAGAGTATTATTTTAGGCCCACTAATAATCATAATGGCTAATATTATTAAACTCTTACAAAGTGCTTTACATGCATTCAATCATTTATTTGATTCAACAGTCCTATGCAATAAGTACTATTATCCCATTTTTATAGGTGAAGAAACTAAAGTTTAGTAAGGTTAAATATCATGCATAGCCACCCAGCAACTGGGTTTACTAGTTCTTGGTGAATCTGGACCAAACAACCAAGGTGGGTTAAGCTTGATATTTTGTTCTAATGGCCAAGGAACACACTTCAAATGCCTGCACAATAACTCACTTTAACACTACAAGCCTACTATCAGTGCTATAAGTACTGACACTGCTAATACTTTAAGAGGCATATCTCAAGTTCCTTCTCATCTTTCTTATATCATCAGTTTAATTACATACAAAATAAGTTAACTGGCGCTAAGATCTATTTGCATATTTCTCATTGTAGCAGAATTGTGTAGGGAGGAGTAGGTAATATAGAGAGCTTAAAGTTCTATGTTTGACAGAAAGTAGAAGCATAAAAATATAATTTATGTAGTTCCATTGAACTCTCAGTGTACACAGGAGTGATGGCATAATGACACAATATTGGAAAGATAAAATAATTATTCACATTCTCTAATATAAAGAATTTCTGTTTTCTTTAGGCTTCCTTTCTCGCCACAAGATAGAAATCTTAAAGCATTAGTCTATGAGCAGTTACATGCACTGGCTTATTTATCAGTTCTTAGATTTAAATTACAGGAATTTCTTGTATTAGTTTAGAGAATTTGCCAAATCCATTGCAAACATGGTTATAGAATCCCAGAAAACTGATCCTGAAGAGGTTCCTATTTGGGACAATTAAAAAAAATATTTCATTGTAAGAATTAGGTGTAAAAGACATGAATTCCAAGGATTTATTCCTTTTGGTATAAGACTTTACCTACTATTTTAGTTTACTTGTGTTGCATGAAATTGATCTGCAATGCCTTTTAGCAGAAATTTGTCCTCTATTAAACTGTTATTGATGAATCCAGATCATGAATATGAATGTCAATTACTGAAAACATGTTAAGGGGGTTAAAATATCATCAGTATACCAAGTGGCCATAGGCTGTTATTTAACTTCACTCTTCTGATTTTTACAGACTTTATAACAGTGGCCTTCCAACTGGAGTTCTCAGAATCTGATACTTTTAAGAGAATCAATCTCCAGATGCTTGACTTTTTCCTAAAATTGATCTAAGAATGTACCTGTAGTCAAGGAATCATGGAGTTGACCATTTCTGTTTGAAGACCTTGCCTTTTCATTTGCAAGCCATTGTCAAAGAATACATTGCTTCTGAGAAAAAGTCTCATGAGAGCAAAGCAGAAAAGGGAATCAATAAGAAATACCAACAGTAGAGATGCTTTATTTCTCCTAGGAGCAGAATCACTGCAAGCCTCCACCATACCTAGCAATTCATTTCAGACTGAGAATTCAGAAGTGAAGAGACAAGTCATCGGAGGCCCATGAGAAAGTTTGTTACAATACAAAAATTCAACATGAAAGTAAACCTGAAATAGCTGATTGATTCAGCAAATACATTTTTAAAAATAGGTATTTTGTACATATTTCATAAACCTGAGCTAAATCTGCAACTCTAAGGTTTTGAAGAAATATGTTTAAAGTATGTGGCAAGATAGAGCATTTTGTCCAAAAACTTTTATCTGCAGAGGTATATTGAACTTTGGAATACTTCTGTTTTACCAATTCTAAGCATATCAAGTTGAACATGGTGCCTCTAAGAGAAAGAGCAACAAGTATAATTAATGGGTATTTGAGAAGCTATGGTAAAGCCGTTCGTTAACTAACCAGAAACAGAGAAAGTGACTGTCTCAAGGGATGGATTAACAAATCCTTTTGCAAGTCAGTTTTCCCTTTCAACAAAACTGAAGGAGAATGAATTGAGTTGTCAGCAGTTGCAACAACAACAAAAATTTGATGATAAATCACTGTGATTTTTGGCATAAAACTGTTAAAAAGTTTTTAAAATTCAATGACATAAAAGTCTTTCCAACCTCATCTACTTTTGTGAGAAAAATTTCTCAATGTTTACATCTAGAAAACAAAAAACTGGAATTGAGCATAACTTCTCTCAGTCCTAAAATAGTATATGAATTTATACAAAAATTATTTTTTAAAAAACAACCTTGTCCATCTTATTAATAAAGCTCCAATACATTTAACTTTTATATTTTAAAATTATATATTTATTTATATGCTTTACTTTCTTGTGGTTCTGATCAATCTGTGCTAAAGTAACTCAATCTAAATGTAATTTTGGAACTTAAAAGATGATGAATTAAGGACTTTTTTAAGGTTCTGAGATTATAAGATGGTCAGTAAAAACTTTTAAGGATTTTACATTGATGAAATTATGTAAGGTAAGTAAATGAAATACAAATTAAAAGAGAAAAAGAGATGGTATACACTTTTCAACCTATAAAGAACTTTTTATACTTTTAAATAGACAACAGTGAGAATCAAATCATCATAGGATTAAGATTCTAAATGAGTGTCAATATTTGCAATATGCCAAAAATTATGTTCTTTGCATTTCTTTAAACTTAGGATGAAAAATTTAAAGCCTATAGTTTTCCCAAGTCTTTGAAGGTTCAGGGAACAAAGATATTGGAGCTTTCTGCTTTGCTTCTTCTGCCTTATTATTTCTGGAATTTTAAGGTGTGCTTTCCTAGTTCCACTTCCAGATTTGCCCTTTAATTCACTGTCCCCTTAGAAACTGGGTTTGTGAATAGGCGAGGTCTCCAAATCACTGAACAATGAACCATCTAAACAAGTGTGATACTACTTCCTTTACCATAATACTCATCACAAGGTTCTTTCAAATAACAATCTCCTCTAATGCTTCTGAAATACAGCTTTATGATTATAAAAATTCATCAACACATTCTATTTGCAGGCTTTCACTTTTTAAAGTCTAAAATACAAATGTGTTGTTTTGATTCTGTAGCAGATTTTCAGGAATAATCCTTTTTTTAAAAAGTGTCTTCACATATATGTTATTGAGTTCAGCAGGGCAGAAAAAAAGCAAACAGAAAAGAAGGCAGAAAGAAAAAAAATGATGTGATGAAACGGTATAATGGTAAAGAAGAAGGTGGGCAACTTAAAGCAGTAGGCCTTTTCAAATATGGCATGTCTATGTTTTATCACTAATTCACAATTGGATTAAAACATGAATAATTTTTCATTTGAGAACAAGGATACGTATTGTTTAATATACTTCTTGTCCCAAAAGCAATACCACCCTGATTTCTTTCATTTCTTTCTTTCTAAAACAAGAAAAGCTTAATAAAAAAAGGGGGAAAATTATTTCTTAAGGTCTAATGATCTTTACAAATCCCTTGACAATTCTATGGAACTGTTTTTTATCTTTAAATGAGAAGGTTGCTCTAAACCAATGAATCGAGGAAAGGGTGCAAGAAGAGTAGATGAGAAGGGCTATGGGATGATTTTTTTCAGAAGAATACCCACACCTTCCGGACTCTCACTCAAGCTGCACTCCTCCCATGTCCCTCCCAACATTAAGAACTCCTGCTGTGGGGATATGTGTTCTCTACTGCAAAGTGGACCATAGGGTGGAAACACAATGGAGGTCCCTGCCAGCAAGACACTCCAGGACTCAAGCTATGATAGAAAACACTGATATTCACTTATTTCTCTTCTCTCATGTCCATTCTTTTTATTTTCAGCATTTCTTTTTTTTCTTTTTAATTTTGCTATTATTAATATACAATTACATGAGCAACATTATGGTTTCTAGACTCCCCCTACTACCAAGTCCCCACCACATACCCCATGGCATTCGCTGTCCATCAGCGCAGTAGGATGTTATAGAATCACTACTTGTCTTCTCTGTGTTATACTACCATCCCTGTATCCCACCACCCCACACCCACCCCTGCTACATTATGTGTGCTAGTTGTAATAGCCTTTTTCCCCCCTTATCCCTCCCTTCCCACCCATCTACCCCAGTCCCTTTCCCTTTGGGAACTATTAGTCCGTTCTTGGGTTCTGTGAGTCTGCTGCTGTTTTGTTCCTTCAGTTGTTCTTTGTCCTTAAATTCCACATATGAGTGAAATAATTTGATACTTGTCTTTCTCCACCTGGCTTATTTCACTGAGCAGAATACCCTCTAGCTCCATCCATGTTGTTGCAAATAGTAGGATTTGTTTTCTTCTTATGGCTGAATAATATTCCATTGTGTATATATACCACTTCTTCTTTATCCATTCATCTACTGATGGACACTTAGGTTGCTTCCATTTCTTGGCTATTGTAAATAGTGCTGCGATAAACATAGGGTTGCCTATGTCTTTTTCAAACTGGGCTGCCACATTCTTTGGGTAAATTCCTAGGAGTGGGATTCCTGGGTCAAATGGTATTTCTATTTTGAGTTTTTTGAGGAACCTCCATACTGCTTTCCACAATGGTTGTAGTAATTTACATTCCCACCAGCAGTATAGAAGGGTTCCCTTTTCTCCACATCCTCCCCAACATTTGTTGTTGTTTGTCTTTTGGATGGCGGCCATCCTAACTGGTGTGAGGTGATATCTCATTGTGGTTTTAATTTGCATTTCTCTGATGACTAGTGATGTGGAGCATCTTTTCACATGCCTGTTGGCCATCTGAATTTCTTCTTTGAAGAAGTGTCTGTTCAGCTCCTCTGCCCATTTTTTAATTGGCTTATTTGCTTTTTGTTTGTTGAGGTGTGTGAGCTCTTTATATAATTTGGATGTCAACCCCTTATCGGATGTGTCATTTATGAATATATTCTACCATACTGTAGGATGTCTTTTTGTTCTACTGATGGTATCCTTTGCTGTACAAAAGCTTTTTAGTTTGATAGTCCCATTTGTTCATTTTTGCTTTTATTTTCCTTGCCCAGGGAGATATGTTCATGAAGAAGTTGCTCATGTTTATGTCTAAGAGATTTTTGCCTGTTTTTTTCTAAGAGTTTTATGGTTTCATGACTTACATTCAGGTCTTTGATCCACTTTGAGTTTACTTTTGTGTTTGGGGTTAGATATTAATCCAGTTTCATTCTCTTACATGTAGCTGTCCAGTTTTGCCAACACCAGCTGTTGAAGAGGCTGTCATTTCCCCATTGTATATGCAAGGCTCCTTTATCATATATTAATTGACCATATATGCTTGGGTTTATATCTGGGCTCTCTAGTCTGTTCCACTGATCTATGGGTCTGTTCTTGTGCCAGTACCAAATTGTCTTGATTACTGTAGCTTTGTAGTAGAGCTTGAAGTCAGGGAGCATAATTCCCCCTGCTTTATTCTTCCTTCCCAGGATTGCTTTGGATATTCGGGGTCTTTTGTGGTTCCATATGAAGTTTAGAACTATTTGCTCTAGTTCATTGAAGAATTCTGTAAGTATTTTGATAGGGATTGCATTGAATCTGTCAATTGCTTTAGGCAAGATGGCCATTTTGACAATATTAATTCTTCCTAGCCAAGACCATGGGATGAATTTCCATTTATTAATGTCCTCTTTAATTTCTCTTAAGAGTGTCTTGTAGTTTTCAGGGTATAGGTCTTTCACTTCCTTGCTTAGGTTTATTCCTAGGTATTTTATTCTTCTGGATGCGATTGTGAATGGAATTGTTTTCCTGATTTCTCTTTCTGCTAGTTCTTCATTAGTGTATAGGAATGCAACAGATTTCTGTGTATTAATTTTATGTCCCGCAACTTTGCTGAATTCAGATATTAGATATAATAGTTTTGGAGTGGATTCTTTAGGGTTTTTTATGTACAATATCATGTCATTTGCAAACAGGGGCAGTTTGAGTTCTTCCTTACTAATCTGGTTGCCTTTTATTTCTTTGTGTTGTCTGATTGCCGTGGCTAGGACCTCCAGAACTATATTGCATAAAAGTGGGGAGAGTGGGCATCCTTGTCTTGTTCCTGATCTTAAAGGAAAAGCTTTCAGCTTCTCACTGTTAAGTATAATGTTGGCTGTGGGTTTGTCACACATGGCCTTTATTATGTTGAGATACTTGCACTCTAATGTCCTTTGTTTTGGCAAGCATCATTATTTACTCCTTGCTGCCTAGAAGAAAATGGAGTATTATGAGGGACGGGGGGTAAAGATGTAGGTGGGGATACATTTTCAGAAGCTATGAAGCTCAAGAGCTGCATTAATCTGTATTTCTATGCTTTTACAACTTTACAACTCTCCCAGGTTAAAAAAAAATCATGAGGGATTTTAAAAAATCCTCTTTTCTCTCATCTTGAAGCTTAGTAAAGTATATTTGTAAAAAGGAGGTACAAAAGATGAGATTGACAGATAAGGTACTTTTTCTAAATCAAAGAAGTTCTGAGACAAAATGGGGCCTGACTTGGTGGTCATCTGTCAGAGCGAAATTTAATTTAGCAGTAACAATAGACAAAGTATGTCAGACTAAGTGCTTGATCAAGAATCTGGAAATTTTTGAATAAAATGGCCTTGATGTCAGTTAAAGGAGACAAGTCCAGGTAGGGAAAGACCATGCTAGAAATAAATTAAGAAAACATTCCAGAGATTCAAAGGGAAAAATTCCTTTTTATTCCTCCCACGCACCTTTTTCTGTGTAACTTTCAGAGGTTCTTGACCTCAAGAGGTTTTCCAGCCAGAATGATGGGCTGTTGGGGATGTTTGTGTCTCTGGATCTAGTGACTTCCTGTCATGGCTCTGAGGCCAAGAGTCACTTCCATTTAAAAAATATCCTAACCCTTTTAGATTATGCTTGATCTCTTTTTATCTAATTAGTTACATCTCAGGAACCAAGAAGTAATTACATTAAGAACTTGAAGGCATGCCTTCAGGAATGTCACTATGGCCTTCTGTTTATTTACTTTAAAGCAAACCAGCACTCTGGAACTTGGTTCAGTTTAGCAATTTTGTGTTTTCAGCAGGATACAGTGCAGTGGTTCTATTCTTGGTTGTTAAAATAAGAAAGTAGGTGAAAGATGGAAAGGAATATGGTTCAGTCTCTTCACTCCACCCCCTCCTTTGTGTTTTACTTTAGTGTAATGGTTTTAGGCCTCTGGCTTTGAGTTTGGAGCACAGTGACTATCAGTAAATGTTTACTTGTTTAGTAAAGAGTCAAGTGAAATAAAAAGCAGGGAAAGCCAGAATTTTCCAAGGCCTGACACTGGTCAAAGCAGAGAGGAACAGTACAGATCTTCAAAGGGGCTTTTGTTCCTTTTTAAAAAAACTGTCAATCTACTAAGTGTTGAAGACTATTTCCTAAGCTGTTCAAAGGCATAACTATTCTGAGATTTCTCCTTCACTTGTCTATTCTCATAGGCCTCTGTGAACATCTGTGTCATGTGTACAGGACTCTTCCAAACAGAAGGAAGCGGGTCCAAAGAGGATATGCTCTCATAAAAGTTGTAAATACATTTAATAAATTCTCTGAAAGCTCATAAGCCAGCTGATTTCGTAGGCAAGGCCTCTTATCACATTAGCCATAATTAAAGTAAGAGACAGGTGAGGAGAAGACAGAAGGAAGAGACATGGAGGAAGAGGGAAGGTGATGAATGATAAATGGGAATCTGGTGATTAATGAAACACAGATTTTAAAGTGTAATAAAGAGGTTATCCCTAGTGTGAAAAACAGGAACAACAAAAATAAATACCAAAATGCCAAAATAGTTCTACTGTCATCTAGAACAAAGAAACAAGAGTAGGACAAAGAAATGCTCGTTACAGTGTAAGCAAGCACTGTTGAAAAGACACGGGGGATTTGGGAACTCACCATTTAGGAGCTATTGGCTTAAACAAAAATAAATTTATGTTGCCTGATTTCCTAAAAGTTACTTACTGATAATGGTCACTTATAGATAAAAGCCTGTAGCTATCCAGCTAAACGGAAAGCATAAAACTTTGCATCTGTTCAATATTTCTCTTTGTGAGAAATCTGATTTCTAGCATCTGAGTGCACAAAACCCTAGGTTATATGGTTCCATCACTAATGAAATGAGCACCTGGCTTTTCATAACCATAGAGTGTAAAGTTGGCTCCCCAGAGGAGTGTTCCATGTATGAATGATCTCAGAGTATACACAAAGTACAGGCAAATTCATACAAGGCACACAGGCAATTTATAAACATGATCTATTCTAAAAGTCTGTATACTGATAACATAGAAACAAATCACAATGGGTGTAGACACACAAGTTTTTCCATAAAAGCTGACCTGTACAGGCAAAATATCTCAAAAACAACCTATTCTGAAACAAATATAATGAGGAGAACTGGACATAATAATGTGTGCATGTGCTTTAATTATTTTGAAAGTTAGCTCAAGGAAATGAAGTTTAATTAGGAGGTAAGCTGATAAAAACAGTTATGGAGATTCTTAAGGGAACTTCTGGACACATTCAAGAACTGTGGAGAATGGTAAAAGTTTTGAAAAAAAATAGACCTTATTTCCCATGAGGTTTGTTTTTCCTTTTCTATGAATCAGGTGTATCACTCCATAAGCCATGATTAGGGACATATCTGGCCTCACATTAGACTCTCTGAAGACAGGGTCCAGGATTCATTCAATTTTGTCACCTTACTGTCTCATATTCTCCACAGATGTCTAGGAAATGAACAAATGAATGAATGAATAACTGAATGATTTGCTGAAATAGCATTGTTAAGAATGTTGTAATGGAGGAACATTATTTTCTTCAATAAAGACACTGATTTTATCTATAATATCTCTCAGAATCACAAGAAATAATCAGCTGATACTGAAAAGGAACACCTGCCTCATACAGAAGTGGCTGAAGAAAAAAGAATTGCAACAAAATATTGGGAAGAATGGTAACTAGGCAACATATTTCAAGGGTGGGCAGGCTACCAAAATGGAAAAACGATGGGGAGGAGCCAATAGCAATAGGTCTACTGAAATTCAACAATAGGACTTGAGCTCTAAGACAAATTAATTACAGTAATAAAAATAGCAACAATTATTGCATGAACACTTACTCTGTGCCACTCAGTATATATGCATTATCTAATTTAATGTCCATAACAATCCTTCAGGTATACTTACCTTTTTTCCTCTTCATGTTACAGACTACGAAACTGAGGCTGAGAAAGGGTAAGTGGTTTTCCAGAAGTCACACACCCAGCTAGTAAAGTGATAGAATGAGTATGTAAACACATATTTGATTGCAGAAGAGGCCAAAATCAATACAGCACTAGGATACATGGGACCAATCATTAAAAAAAAAAAGGTTTGGGTTTTGCTGTTTTGTTTTGTTTTTTTTAATTTAGATAAAATACAGCAGAATTCTAAAACCTTTATTTGTGAGCAAATAGCAAAACAACTTGCTGTTAATGAATATAAATGCAATGCATGGGACTTACGGTAAGATGGCAGCATGAGCACAGTGGCAGAAATCGCCTCCCAAAACCATATATATTTATGAAAATACAACAAATACAACTATTCCTAAAAGAGAGACCAGAAGATACAGGACAGCACCCAACCTGAATCTACACCTGAGAGGACTGGGCACCCCGCGAGGCGGGTAAGATACAACGCCACAACCCAGAGGACCCGAGTACTGCCCCACCCCAGCACACCCGTGGGAGGAAAGGATTAAGAGTGGGCAGGGAGTGAAAGTACAGGCCCGCAAAATAACCAGCGCTGGTGATCTGAGGTGGGAGCGCTAAAACATATCGCGTGGTGTGTTGGATATTGGAGAAACAGAGGGTGCAGAATCTGAGAGAGGGAACACACCAGGGTCCTCTCAGCTGGCCCCCTGGGCAAAAGAAAAGCACGTGCTTTTTTAGCCATCTTAAAGAGACAGGGGCCCAACAGAGGAGCAGGATCATCCCAGCACACTCAGAACAGCAGGCAGGGAGTCCTGGGGAATTTCGGACCCCTTGGCTGGTGACTGGGAAAAAGTAGACACACTGAGACTTTCCACAGAGATCAACAGCCTACCATTCGTTCCCACCCTGGCCAGAGCTACAAAGGGTCCTATGGAGCAGCGTGGCCATGGTTGCGGAATAGTGGAGCAACAGCGCCACCTACAGCATCCCCACAGAATCTACTCCCAGTGGGCGGTTTATTTTCTCTCTTTTCTTTCTCTTTTTTTTTCTTTTTAAAAGTCTTAAAGAGCACAGTTGACATACGTGGCACCTACCAGCAACAACTTCTATCGCCATGAAAAGACAGAGCAAAAAGGTAAAAACAAAACTTACCCAGACCCAAACAACACTACAGAGGGAACCGGAAGGGATGGAAACGCACAACCTTCCTGAAAAAGAATTCAGAACAAAACTCATAACCATACAGATGGATCTAAAGAGAAATATGCAAGAGCTGAGGGAGGAAGTGAGGGAAGTCAGGAAAGACAATGCAGAAATGAGACAAGCCATCGAAGGGCTTAGCAGCAGACGGGATGAGGTGCAAGAGACTGTTAATGGAATAGAAATCAGAGAACAGGAACACAGAGAAGCTGAGGCAGAGAGAGATAAAAGGATGGCTAGGAATGAAAGAATATTAAGAGAACTGTGTGACCAATCCAAACAGAACAATATTCACATTACAGGAGTACCAGAGGAAAAAGTGAGAGAAAAAGGGATGGAAAGTGTCTTTGAACACATACTTGCTGAAAACTTCCCCATGCTGGGGAAGGAAATAGTCTTGCAGTCCACGGAAGCCCACAGATCTCCCAAGACAAGGGACCCAAGGAAGACAACACCAAGACACATAATAATTAAAATGGCAAAGATCAAAGGTAAGGACAGAATATTAAAGGCAGCTAGACAGAAAAAAGATCACCTACAAAGGAAAACCCATCAGACTCTCATCAGGCTTCTCAACAGAAACCTTACAGGCTAGAAGAGAATGGCATGACATATTTAACGTAATGAAACGGAAGGCCCTCGAACCAAGAATATTGTATCCAGCATGATTATCATTTAAATATGACAGAGGGATTAAACAATTTCCAGACTAGCAAAAGCAGAGAGAATTTGCCTCCCATGAACCACCTCTACAGGACATCTTAAAGGAACTGCTCTAGAGGGAAGCACTCCTAAGGCTAAAAAGATGTCACCAGAGAAAATAAAATCATAGCAAAGAAAGCAGACCATCCAAATATTAACTAAAGGCAAAGAATAAAACACCTAGTATATAAAGAATGGAGGAGAAAGAATAAGAAGGGAGAGAAATAAAGAATCATCAGACGGTGTTTACAATAACTTAACAAGAAATTTAAGTTAGATTGTTAGATAGTAAAGAAGCAACCCTTGAACCTTTGGTAACCACGAATCTAAAGCCAGCAATGGCAATAAATATATATCTATCGATAATCACCCTAAATGTAAATGGTCTGAAGGCACCAATCAAAAGACACAGAGTAACAGAATGGATAAAAAAGGAAGACCCATCTATATGCTGCTTACAAGAGACTCACCTCAAACCCAAAGATATACACAGACTAAAAGTGAAGGGATGGAAAAAGATATTTCATGCAAACAACAAGGAGAACAAACCAGGTGTTGCAGTACTTGTATCAGACAAAATAGACTTCAAAACGAAGAAAGTAGCAAGAGATAAAGAAGGACATTACATAATGATAAAGAGGCCAATCCAACAAGAATATATAACCATTATAAATATATATGCACCCAATACGGGAGCACCGGCATATGTGAAACAAATAGTAACAGAATTAAAGGAGGAAATAGACAGCAATGCATTCATTTTAGGTGACTTCAACACACCACTCACTCGAAAGGACAGATCAACCAGACAGAGAATAAGTAAAGACACAGAGGCACTGAACAACACACTAGAACAGATGGACCTAACAGACATCTACAGAACTCTACACCCAAAAGCAACAGAATACACATTCTTCTCAAGTGCACATGGAACATTTTCCAGAATAGACCACATACTAGGCCAGAAAAAGAACCTCAGTAAAGTCAAAAATATTGAAATTCTACCAACCAACTTCTCAGATCATAAAGGTATAAAAATAGAAATAAATTTAAGAAAGAAAACAAAAAGGCTCACAAATACGTGGAGACATTCTCCTAATTAATCAGTGGGTTAATGACCAAATCAAAACAGAAATCAAAGAATATATGGAGACAAATGACAACAACAACACAAAGCTACAACTTCTGTGGGACGCAGCAAAGGCAGTTCTAAGAGGAAGTAAATTGCAATCCAGGCCTATTTAAAGAAGGAAGAACATTCCCAAATGAATAGTCTAAAGACACAATTACTGAAATTTCGAAAAGAAGAACAAATGAGACCCAAAGTCACCAGAAGGAGGGACATAATAAAGATCAGGGAAGAAATAATAAAATTGAGAAGAATAAAACAATAGAAAAAAATCAATGAAACCAAGAGCTGGTTCTTTGAAAAAATACACAAAATAAATCAACACCTAGCCAGACTCATTAAGAGAAAAAGAGAATCTACACACATAAACAGAATCAGAAATGACACAGGAAAAATAATGATGGACCCCACAGAAATACAAAGAATTATAAGAGAACATTATGAGAATCTATATGCTAACAAGCTGGAAAACCTAGAAGAAATGGACAACTTCTTAGAAAAATACAACCTTCCAAAACTGACCAAACAAGAAACAGAAAAACTAAACAAACCAATCACCAGCAATGAAATTGAATCAGTAATCAAAAAACTACCCAAGAACAAAACCCCCGTACCAGATGGAATCACCTCTGAATTCTACCAGACATATAGAGAAGAAATAACACCCATTCTCCTTAAAGTTTTCCAAAAAATAGAAGAGGAGAGAATACTTCCAAACTCATTCTATGAAGCCAGCATCACTCTAATACCAAAACCTGGCAAAGACCTCACCAAAAAAGAAAATTACAGACCAATATCCCTGATGAATGTGGATGCAAAAATACTCAACAAAATATTAGCAAACCGAATTCAAAAATACATCAAGAGAATCATACACCATGATCAAGTGGGATTCATCCCAGGGATGCAGGGATGGTACAATATTCGAAAACCCATCAACATCATCCACCACATCAACAAAAAGAAGAACAAAAACCACATGATCACCTCCATACATGCTGAAAAAGCATTTGACAAAATTCAACATCCATGCCTGATAAAAACTCTCAACAAAATGGGTATAGAGGGCAAGTACCTCAACATCATAAAGGCCATATATGACAAACCCACAGCTAACATCATACTTAACGGAGAGAAGCTGAAAGCTTTTCATCTAATCAGGAACAAGACAGGGATGCCCACTCTCTCCACTGTTATTGAACATAGTACTGGAGGTCCTAGCCACAGCAATAAGACAAAACAAAACATACAAGGCATCCAGATTGGTAAAGAAGTCAAATTGTCACTATTTGAAGATGACATGATATTGTACATAAAAAACCCTAAAGACTCCATTCCAAAACTACTAGAACTAATATCTGAATTCAGCAAAGTTGCAGGATACAAAATTAACACACAGAAATCTGTTGCTTTCCTATACACTAACGATGAACTACCAGAAAGAGAAATCAGAAAAACAATTCCATTCACAATTGAATAAAAAAGAATTCAATACCTAGGAATAAACATAACGAAGGAAGTGAAAGACCTGTACTCTGAAAACTACAAGACACTCCTAAGAGAAATTAAAGAGGACACTAACAAATGGAAATGCATCCCATGCTCTTGGCTAGGAAGAATCAATATTGTCAAAATGGCTATACTACCTATAGCAATCTATAGTTTCAACGCAATCCCTATCAAAATACCAACAGCTTTCTTCAATGAACTGGAACAAATAATTCTAAAATTCATGTGGAACCACAAAAGACCCCGAATAGCCAAAGCAATCCTGAGAAGGAGGAATAAAACAGGGGGAATTGTGCTCCCTGACTTCAAGCTCTACTACAAAGCCACAGTAATTAAGACAATTTGGTATTGGCACAAGAACAGACCCACATACCAGTGGAACTGAACAGAAAATCCAGACATTAACCCAAACATATACAGTCAATTAATATTTAATAAAGGAGCCTTGGATATGCAATGGGGAGATGACAGCCTCTTCAGCAGCTGGTGTTCGATAAACTGGACAGCTACATGTAAGAGAACAAAACTGGTCTACTGTCTAACCCCATACACAAAGATAAACTCAAGGTGGATCAAAGACCTGAATGTAAGTCATGAAACCATAAAACTCTTAGAAAAAAATATAGGCAAAAACCTCTTGGACATAAATATGAGTAACTTCTTCATGAATGTATCTCCCCGGGGAAGGGAAACAAAAGCAAAAATGAACAAGTGGGACTACATCAAGATGAAAACCTTCTGTTCAGCAAAGGATACCATCAGTAGAAAAAAAAGACATCCTACAGTAGGGAGAATATATTCATAAATGACGTATCCGATAAGGGGTTGACATCCAAAATATATAAAGAACTCACGCACCTCAACAAACAAAAAGCAAATAATCCAAATAAGAAATGGGCAGAGGACATGAATAGACATTTCTCCTAAGAAGAAATTCAGATGGCCAACAGGCACATGAAAAGGTGCTCCACATCGCTAATCATCAGAGAAATGCAGATTAAAACCACAATGAGATATCACCTCACACCAGTGAGGATGGCCAACATCCAAAACACAAACAACAACAAATGTTGGTGAGGATATGGAGAAATGGGAACCCTCCTACACTGCTGGTGGGAATGCAAATTACTACAACCGTTGTGGAAAGCAGTATGGAGGTTCCTCAAAAAACTCAAAATTGAAATACCATTTGACCCAGGAATCCCACTCCTAGGAATTTACCCAAAGAATGCGGCAGCCCAGTTTGAAAAAGACATGCACCCCTATGTTTATCGCAGCACTATTTACAATAGCCAAGAAATGGAAGCAACCTAAGTGTCCATCAGTAGATGAATGGATAAAGAAGATGTGGTACATATACACAATGGAATATTATTCAGCCATAAGAAGAAAACAAATCTACCATTTGCAACAACATGGATGGAGCTAGAGGGTATTACGCTCAGTGAAATAAGCCAGGTGGAGAAAGACAAGTATCAAATGATTTCACTCATATGTGGAGTATAAGAACAAAGAAAAAAATGGAAGGAACAAAACAGAAGCAGACTCACAGAACCCAAGAACTTACTAATAGTTACCAAAGGGAAAGGGACTGGGGAGGATGGGTGGGAAGGGAGAGACAAGGGAGAAAAGGGGGCATTAAGATTAGCAGATGTAATGTTGGGGGGGCACGGGTAGGTCTGTACAACTCAGAGAACACGTGTAGTGATTCTATAGCATCTCACTACACTGATGGACAGTGACTGTAATGGGGTTGGAGGGGGGACCTGATGAAGGGGGTAGTTTAATAACCATAATATTGCACATGTAATTGTAGATTAATGATACCAAAATAAATTATAAAATAAATAAATAAATAAATGTCATGCACATTTACCACTTATATTTCTTCAAAAGTCTGATTTTTAGTTTCTATTTAATTCTGGCTTTCCTAAGTTTAACCACAAAGGGGCTTTAACTGTGAATCAACCTCTCTTAAGGCCCCTGAGATTGTTGGTCAGTTGTATATACATACGGAACAGTTACTCAACAATATATATCATTCTAGCAGTGAAAGATCAAACCAAAGATGTTAGGAGTACCAAGAAAAGGTAAAATAAAATCTTTTCAGTATTTTCCCTTTCCTACTAAACCAAAGTAGCAAAAACTGAAAATAAACTCTAAATCACAGTGTGTCTACTTTAATCTATTTATACATACTTTTTTTTGTTGGGGGAGGGTGTCACACATGAGACAAATAACATTCTCATTTAAACCTCTGTTGTAATTATTTCCATTTTCCCCAGGGTCCTCATTCTCTTTCAATGTATCTGTCTTCAGTAAAACACAAATAGTTCAGCTCCATTGCACAGCTGATAAACCTTAAAGATAATAAACTGGACAGAGTAGCACTGAGATTCTAAATTGGACAGACCAGCAGTCATCCTCACAGTAATGGAATAAATAAAGCATGAACAATTAAATTAAATGACAATTTCTGATTCGAAGTTTGGTTTTTCTGTCTTTACACAGTAGAAAAATTAGGCTGTACCGACCTTCCTTAGAAGAAATCTGTGTGCTTATTTTATTTATTTTTGTGTGTGAAGGGGTCCTAATTTTATTCTATTTTTTTATTGAAGTATCAGTGATATACAATCTTATACTGGTTTCAAATACATAACACAGTCGTTCCACAGTTATCCATATTCTTAAATCCTCACCCCCACTAGTACAGTTATGTGTCAACATAGGAAGATATTACAAAATCATTGGCTATATTCTCCATGCTATACTACTATCCCTGTGACCAGCTTCTATTATGATTAAGAATCTTTGTGCCCCTTTATTCTTCTCACACTACCGACTCCCGACCCTAACCCCTCCCCCATGGTAACCACCAGTCACTTCTCAGTGTGTGAGTCTACTACTATTTTGTTCATTTTGTTTTGTTTTCTTTTTTTATACCCCACATATAAGTGAAGTCATATGGTATTTGTCTATCTCCACCTGACTTATTTCACTTAGCATAATACCCTCTAGATCCATCCACGTTGTTGTAAATGACAGGATTTCTTTTTTTATGGCTGAATAATATTCATTGTGTATATGTACCACTTCTTCTTTACCCATTCATCTATTGGTAGACACTTAGGTTGCTTCTATAAGTTGGCTATTGTTAATAATGCAGTAATAAACATAGGGGTGCATATATCTTTTCAAAACACTGATTTTATTTTCTTTGGGTAAATTCGTTGAAGTAGGTCAAAAGGTATTTCTATTTTTAGTTTTTTTAGGAACCTCCATACTGCTTTTCACAGTAACTGCACCAATTTACATTCCCACTAACAGTGTAGAAGTGTTCCCATTTCTCCACATCCTTGCCAACTCTTGTTATTTTTTTTCTTTAGGATAGTTGCCATAGTAACTGCTGTGAAGTGATATCTCATTGTGGTTTTGATTTGAATTTCCCTGTGGTTAGCAATGTGGAACATCTTTTCATGTGCCTGTTGGCCATTTGCATTTCTTCTTTGGAGAAGTGTCTGTCCAGGTCCTCTGCCCTTTTTTTAATCAGGTTATTTGTTTTTTTGAGGTATATGTTGCCATATATGAGTTCTCTAAATATTTTGGATGTTAACCCATTATTGGATAAATCATTTATGAATATATTCTCCCACACTGTAGATTGCCTTTTTGTTCTGCTGATTGTGTTCTTTGCTGTACAGAAGCTTTTGAGTTTGATGTAGTCCCACTTGTTCATTTTTGTTTTTGTTTCCTTGCCCTAGGAAATGTGTCCAGGAAAAAATTGCTCATGCTTAGAGTTCTAAAATTCACATGGAACTACAAAAGACCTCGAATAGCCAAAGCAATCCTGAGAAGAAAGAATAAAGTGGGGGGAATTACACTCCCTGACTTCAACCTCTACTACAAAGCCACCGTAATCAAGACAATTTGGTACTGGCACAAGAACAGACCCACAGACCAGTGGAACAGAATAGAGACTCCAGACATTAACCCAAACATATACGGCCAAATAATATATGATAAAGGAGCCATGGGTATACAATGGGGAAATGACAGCCTCTTCAACAGCTGGTGTTGGCAAAACTGGACAGCTACATTTAAGAGCATGAAACTGGATTACTGTCTAACCCCAAACACAAAAGTAAACTCAAAATGGATCAAAGACCTGAATGTAAGTCATGAAACCATAAAACTCTTAGAAAATAATATAGGCAAAAATCTCTTAGACATAAACATGAGCAACTTCTTCATGAACATATCTCCCCGAGGAAGGGAAACAAAAGCAAAAATGAACAAGTGGGACTACATGAAACTAAAAAGCTTCTGTACAGCAAAGAACACCATCAATAGAACAAAAGAAATCCTATGGTATGGGAGAATATATTCATAATGACATATCCGACAAGGGGTTGACATCCAAATTATATAAAGAGCTCATGCACCTCAACAAACAAAAAGCAAATAAGCCAATTAAAAAATGGGCAGAGGAGCTGAACAGACACTTCCCCAAAGAAGAGATTCAGATGGCCAACAGGCACATGAAGAGATGCTCCACATCGCTAATCATCAGAGAAATGCAAATTAAAACCACAATGAGATATCACCTCACACCAGTGAGGATGGCCAACATCCAAAAGACAAACAACAACGAATGTTGGCGAGGATGTGGAGAAAGGGGAACCCTCCTACACTGCTGGTGGAAATGTAAATTAGTTCAACCATTGTGGAAAGCAGTATGGAGGTTCCTCAAAAAACTCAAAATAGAAATACCATTTGACCCAGGAATCCCACTCCTAGGAATTTACCCAAAGAATGCAGCAGCCCAATTTGAAAAAGACAGATGCACCCCTATGTTTATCACAGCACTATTCCAAGAAATGGAAGCAACCTAAGTGTCATCAGTAGATGAATGGATAAAGAAGATGTGGTATGTATACACAATGGAATATTATTCAGCCATAAGAAGAAAACAAATCCTACCATTTGCAACAACATGGATGGAGCTAGAGGTTATTACACTCAGTGAAATAAGCCAGGTGGAGAAAGACAAGTATCACATGATTTTGCTCATCTGTGGAGTATAAGAACAAAGAAAAAACTGAAGGAAGAAAACAGCAGCAGACTTACAGAACCCAAGAATGGACTAACAGTTACCAACGGGAAAGGGGCTGGGGAGGATGGGTGGGAAGGGAGGGATAAGGGGGAAAAAGGGCTATTACAATTAGCACACCTAATGTAGTGGGGGGTGGGGGGGATACAGGGAAGGCAGTATAACACAGAGAAGACAAGTAGTGATTCTATAGCATCTTACTACGCTTTTGGTCAGTGACCGTAATGGGGTATGTGGTGGGGACTTGATAATAGGGGGAGTCTAGCAACCATAATGTTGCTCATGTAATTGTACATTAACAATAGCAAAAAAATTGCTCATGCTTATGTTCAAGAGATTTTTTGCTGATGTTTTCTTCCAAGAGATTATGGTTTCATGTGTGTGCTTATTTTTTAACCCATAAAATATCTGATATATTAGCTACAATGCATCAATATCTACCTCTAATTAGCTATAGATACATGTATTATCTGTTTATTATATGCAACATGTTATAAGGTATATTGGAGGTTAGTTCAAACAGTTGAGATTGATTATAAAGAACTTTTCCTTATTAGTTGGATTTAAAACTATTTTGGCAAGTCCCCAATATAAAATTATTTCATCCTGTCGTTTTCTTTTTCTTTCCTTCAAATGTTATAAGATACTATTCTATGTCCAAGTGGGGCATGCAGGAGGTGGGTGAGAGGAAAGAATGTTCAAGCCAATAATAGTACATTTTGAAAATACCAATCTACATATATTTTGAGTCTCTTCAACAATATTGACTAGGAAGTCTAATAGATTACCATATGTGGAAACAGACACTGCTGTGTTAGCTGCATCTAATGAGATTCCAAAAATTTAGTGACTTGAAGTTTCTTTCAGTCTTATTCTGGGTAGTATGATGTTATGCAGCACATTTAACTTTCTTTATGTCTTAGTGTTAGAATGCAAAAGGAGATTGTTTTCTTCATAGCTTTAAACATTATCCAGGAGCTGGCTCCCATGAACCTCTTACACATGCCTATTTGGAACTCTCTGAGAAAAGTTGCCATTTCTTGTTCTATTCAAGTCAGGCTACCCAGTCTCCAGGCACCAGAGTAAAAGGAATGTCTAAGATGAATCTTCATTTATTCATATGATTTCCATCTTGGACTCTATTATAAAAGACAATCATAAATCGGGAAAATAATGGAATAATATGGGCTATATTACAAAGTGAAATTTATGATGCAAACAGAAGAAGTATTCTTGCATGTTAGAGTTATATCGTGGTCATCCAGAAGTGTCTTTGCACTTGACCAAAACAAAGAAAGTCTTATTAATCTGTTTCTAAAGAGGAAAAAGGATGGAGAAAGTTAACCTCCAAAGGACTCATTTTCACAAAATTCATAGTACTAAGTATTTTTATATGAAATTCAAGCCTGTTCTCCCTAAAAGAAAACCTAATCAAATGATAAAGAAGCAAACTCCAGATATTAACTTTTTCCACTCAAAACTAGAAAACTGATACACTTAGGTTCTCAAAGATGCCCATCTAAGACATCTAGTAAGTTTTAAATTCTCCAGTAAGGCTTAGTTTTATTTCTGGAGGGAAGAGTTCTCTCTGGCTTTTTTTTTTTTTCCTTTTAAGGAAGAAAACTATATAACTATGGATTTATGGTTACATGTGTAGAACAATGTATAGATTAAGAAAATGGATCATCAAGAAGCTATCACTAACTGGACAAAGCTGGAATATTCTAGCATTGCCAACTCAATATATACTGTAACAAAACTATAATTTAAATCAAGCTATCAAAATATTTCCAAATCAAATGAATTTTATGATTTTTAAAATTTATCTTTAACATTAAATGCAATCACTGCTATTAAAAATATGCTATAAAATAAATATACTATACAGTGCTTCTGTTAATAACAACTACCGTTTCTCAGGAAACAACCTTTACAGAGCAACTGTGATTAATGTACAAGAGGCAGCTTTTCTTCTTTGAGCCCCAGCCAAACTGTACACCATTATTTTCACGACAGTGTTTATAAAGGTTGTAAGGATTATAAGGTTTTAAACATCAGTTTACCGATATTTAGCAATTTGGCAATACGAAATATCCCTCTTCACCTTCTCTCCACCCTTTATTGCCCAGACAGACATTATTTTTCCATCTCTATACAGCTTGGTCATCTTAAACAGAAAAATAACCAAATTAATCTTACATGCAAAATCTGAAAACATGTCTTTCAGAGTAATATGACTTGTTAGACATGTGAAGATCAAGACAGGGATAAGAATTTATTAGGCCAAACCACACAGGACTTATATATCAGGAGATGCAGGACACAGCTTGCTAAACGATTTCACTGGTCACATAACTGAATGTAAATGGAGAAACGTTTCACTGCCTGTGGTCAAATATGATTGTGCCCGCAGTAGATTAAAGGCCCCAGAAGTGCCCTTAGTTAGATCAGTGACCAACTGTCACTCTATATGATTTTGTTCTTCATGGGCAATGTCTCCAAAGGTATTAATTTTCATTTGCTTTTCTCTTTTGAATGTATAAGCACTTTAGACATAAAAATCATCTTGTTCTTCCTCATTAACAAAGCACTAACAAACAGAATTCAGATTTATGATCAGGAATGGAAATATGGCAAGTGTTCTCCGTGTTAGATCAAATATGAAAGTGTCCAGGAAGTAAATACAGAATTTATGGATCCTCCAAATATTGACTCTTCTACTTGCCATCTACAAAAGGATAAGGAAAAGCAAGACACAGAAGTCAAAATCCAATTACTCATGTGGTGCTAGTTAATATATCTGGTGACTATCTTCCATGGGAAAAGACTGCAATAAATAGGGAAAGACATGGTTATTATATGTAGCTTTTGTTTCTGTAGTTCTAGCCCCTACATTTTATTTTTCAAATAACCAAGTACTGCAGCTCACACAAGGATTACTTTTTCCAAACTCAGGAAATAACAATGGAAAGAAATAATTCTTAAATAAATAAAAGCATAGTTGATATTTACCAGATTATATATTATTTACATTTTGTATGCTATGTATATACAATTTTATTGATACATATTTCTAAAAGTTAAAATCTTGTTTACCTTTGGGTAATAAAATCAGACATCATTTTTATTTTTTCCTCTACACTTGTACATATTTTTTTTTGTTCTGCAACAATTGGGGAAATATGATAAAAGAGTCTGCTTCGTGCTCTTCCTCTGCCATTTATTTCCTCTCATCTCTGCTTTCCTCAGCAGAAGCCATATGAGTGTTTCTGGGGTGTGTGTCTGAGTCCCACCTCCAGCTCTGGCCAGTGTACCTCGGATTCTCTCTAAGCCTTGATATTCCTTTCTCTAGAATGAGGGTAATGACAGCATTTCCTTCCAAAGAAGCCCAGGCAAGATAATGCAAGTAAATCTCAGCACAGGACCCACCCCAAAGGGAAGACTCAACAGTGTTAGCTGCACCTTTGTTCATCTTTGTTCACCTGCTCTGGGAGACCTCAAGATTTACAAACTACTTTCTAACTTACAATATAATTTAGAAAATAAGTAATTTAATCTATAAATTGGAAGTAAAAGGTGGAGCTGGAATTCAAGCCCAGTCCTCCCCACACCCGAGTCTGATAACCAAACACCACTTTTGAGTTGGATGGACTCAGTAGTGTGCTAGAGCCACCTCCAGGCTTACAAGAGCCCACTGTTAAATTTCAGGAGCTGTGCAAGCTAGTTGTGAAACATTGCCATTATTAAAAATTAGGTTATATAAATTCATAAATTATAATATAAAACATAATTAAATAAAAATATTTTTAAAAGGAATAAATATACTGAGCTCCCCCTTCCCAATTCTTTTACCTGTACTCTTAAGGTTCTTTGCATCTGTGGTGTTTGCATGGTGGAAGTGTTATATAATGGCGTGCTACTGTGCATCTCTTCCCAATTGCACCTTCAGCAAAGCCACATCAGTAGCTTGAAACTGGCCAAACGGGCAAATGCTACAGATCAAATCTTGATATTGTTTTGTTGAAATGAGAGTGATGAAGAATATGCAGAGTAAACTTAAAGCATGGCACATGTCTAGCTGTTATATTCTGAGTGGAACAAAAAAAAATAGTGATATATTCTTCCAGTATTTAGAACTATTATATAATATTTATGACAGAGCTGCACTTGTTCATCAATTGCCAACATAGACTGGCTATGGATATATGTGGGTAAAATTGCAATATTTCCAGAATCTCGCCTTAGTGCATCTCCATATCAATAGGTGTTTCCAAGGGGTGGAGAGAAGTAGTCCATCTCCATATCAACAGGTAATTCCAAGGGTTGGGGGAGCAAGGACATATCTGGACCAGAGAGATTTGGTGGGGTCCCTTTTTGCAGCCAGGTTACAAGAGACACAGGTGAACAGAAGTGGACAACTGCTATGAGCAATGAATGGGTTTCTCCCACTCTATTTCTCCCTTTGACTGATTTTGGCTTCAAAGGTAATTTGCTCCAGGCTGGGAACGTATTTTCCCCCTGGAGTTACAATATAAAAGTTTGACAAAATGAACAACAGTGTTCTTTGAGAATCTATGGGCTATCTGTAATTTGCTATATAAAGTAGTAATTATTTTATTGTTATTAATAAACCATAGATGACATATTCTTTACTTCAGTAAAATTTATAATACACACTTTTTTTTTTCCTGGAGAGCCAGTGGTTAAACACTTGGCAGCACACCACTAAAGTGACCATTGTCTTAAAACACAAGAAACCTAAAAGCTCTCAGCAGAGCCCCAGGAGTATCTCCAACTAAAGTTAAGTTGTAAAATGTTTTAGCTTTTGTTGAGTCTACCCAGTTGGATGATTACATTCAAATACTGTACACTGAGTATCCCCCACCTGATGATGAAGCAATCACCCAGCTTCAAGTTCTACCATTGTCATTGAAAATTTACTATGTAGAAACACAAATTAGGGAAACTCAGTATAGCTTTCTGTAATTCATGAAAACACTGGAGACACAAAGATAAGTAAAGTATGCCCCTCCCTGATTTCAGGACAGTCGAGCAGGTAGGACAACCACCATCAACCTACTACACAAGGGGAATGACACTGGTAGGTACAAAGTGCTACAAGGAGACTGGGGAGAGAGCCTTGAGTTCAGACCTCAGGTCCCAGTTAATGACACCAATGTCATTTTCCTCAAAGCAAATAAGAGAATAAAGGAAAGTCCCAGGGAGAAGGAGAAATCTGGGCAATATGGCTTAATACTGAGGAGGAGGGCGTCTATAGTCAGACAGCCTGGGCTCAAATTCAGGTTCCCCTGCTCACTAACTATGTGAACTTGGGCAAATTACTTGGCCTCTCTAAGCCTCTGTTTTTTTCATCTGCAAATGGAGGATAGTAACAGCTGCCTCAGAGCATTGTAGTGAGGATCAAATGGGACAACACAGGCTAAGTGCTTAGCACAGTGATGGGTACACACAAGTGGTCAACAAATGTTACCTACTACTGTGTTTGTGGTTGTTGACCCTCACTATTGAAAAGGTTGCCTGTTAGGTGGTGGTACTGGGGGAAGGGTACAGGAATTGGGTAGAGGTCATTACAAGAAGAGGAAAGAGAACAAGTACAAGACACTGAAGACATGCTAGGGGCCAGTTAATAACCCTATGACACCAGAACATTCGTGCAGGCCCAGCCATAGCAGACAAGCTGGAAGACTAGACCAGGGCTCTGCCAGAGGAGTTCAAATTCTGACACATTCCTCATTCTCTGTCAAGATAAACAGAGTCGAGTTTTTAAGATGATCTTATCCTTTTTCTCCTAACAGGTACTGTAAGCCTGTGATGTATTGGCGAAGAGCCTGTAAGGGAATAATAAATCAGGGGATACTACATATATTCATCAGTCCCTTAATTATTGTTAAATACTAACAGCACCTAAAATTGATCTGCACCAAGATATACTGCTCTGAGAAAAATCCACCTGGAAAAGAATACATAATTAAGAACGACCACAGATTTGCGGCAACTTAAGGTGTATAAACAAGATTTAAACTCCTCCCTGAGGGGATAACTGGGTGATGTTTATTCTGTAAATGAATAATGCGATTATAACAATGGAAAGGATTGATGTGATTTTTTTTACCGCAGGAGTTTGATTTAGTCAGCTATCTCAGATAATAGAAGGATACAGAACTGAGCAGTCTAGCTCCACTCGAAAATTCTTTGGGAAAGGTAACTAGAATACATCTTCAGTGACCTGGAAAAATAGAATGCAAGTCAAGTGGGCACATTAGGTAGCTACAAACTAGCACAGAAGTGATCAGAATTGAAAAAAAAAAGTGTAAATTAATCACAACCGAATTCAACCAAATTAGAGAGAAAAGGGATAAAGAGAATCATATTCATATCACGGACAAGGGAATAATTGTTCTCTTTTTGTAGTCTTTGGGCCTGCAGAGTGTTATTTGGGTCTAACAGGTAATTTTTAGTAATCTCTCTTGTCTATGAAATGAAGAACCACCTGGCATATATCAGTAAATACACAAACTAAAAGTAAGGCTGCATCTAGTCTTCCAGAGTCTTGCTACTTAAAGTACAAGAAGTTACCACCTGGGACCTTGTTAGAAACACAAAACTTGTACCGCAAGACTTTGGCTAATAAATTTCCTGAATCAGAATCTGAATTTTAACATGATCCACAGGAATCTAGATGATTCCTTTGCAGATTTAAGTTTAAGGAGCACTAATCTAGAAAGCTAGATAATTCATTCAATAAATAAACTTTCAAGATCCATACTATCCAATATTATAGGTAGCCACTAGTGATACTTGGCTTTTTAAATTTCAATTAATTGAAACTCAGGGCTTCATTTGCACTAATTACATTTTAAGTGTTCAATGAGCACATTTAGCTAGTATCTACCATATACATTTCCATCATCACAGAAACTTCTGCATAGAGTTGATTTGGCACTTAGAACACATCACTGAAGGAAGAGGACAAAGATCCTTGTACTCTGAAGCTGAGATTCTAGTGGCAGGGAGGCAGATAATAAATAATAAACAAAAATAAGGGACCAAATTAGAGGGTATATTGGACAACTGAATGCTGAAGACAAAAAAAGAGAGCAGTCTTAAAGAGATCAGGACAATGGAGGAGCAGTTGGAAATTTAAATATGGTAGCTCTAGTGGGCTTCACTGAAAAAGTTACATTAAAGGAGAAGCAGGCTGCCAGACAGCCAGGAAAGTATTCCAGCCAAAGGAAAAAGCTTGTGCAAAGGCCCTCTGGCAGGGACATTTGAGGCCCAGCAAGGGAGCCCATGTGACTGTAGGAGAGTTATAAGAGGGGTTGAATATAAGGGTAGCCGAACAGAAGGGTAAAGGTCCTGGTTAGGGGGAAGAGTCTCCTTGTCCACTGTAAAGTTAATAAATTTTTGCAAGGTTTTGAGGAGAGGAGTGACATGCTTCAACACCACCTCAAAGTTAGTCTAGTTCAACAGAAAAGAATTATAACAAAAGTTATTTGTTTTAATTCAAGGTTGTACAGGGGTATAGAAAAACACTATCTGCATTGGCAAAATAATGTTGTTTACAAGTTTTGGTAACCGCCAGCAGCTTGTTAATGATACACAAAACAGAAGCCATTAAAATTTATCACTGTGAAATTCAGACACATTTTCAGAGTCTGCATTAATATGCAGTCACAAGGTCTTTCAGGTTGCCACTCAGAAGCTGGAGTCACACTTGTTATGAACACTTTTAGCAAATCCTGAGGAATGCAAATCAGAGTTGCCTAAGTGCCTGAAAGGTGGAATTGAATTCCACCTAAGTGTCTCATCCTCAAAACTTGTTGATTACTTGGTTATTAACTTATCCTAGTTTTTGAAGACATTGAAATCTGTTCAAGAGTCCCAAACTAGTTTTTTTAACCTAACCCATTCCAGATAAATGCCAAAGCTTTGGAAATCAAGGTAAGGGATTACATTTAATTTGTTTTTTCCAGAGTTCCCAGAAACAGTGATGCCTTCTACCCAAAATTGCTGTTATCTTGCAGACAATCTAACTATAGTTCTAGGAAATAGAGGTCACTATAGCCTGTCTACAAAATGCCATCAACAGCCTCAAGGCCTATGTTCACTACATGAAAGTTAAATTGAAGAGGCAGTCTTAAAATGACCAAGACCCACTGCCTCTGATTTACTCCCAAGGGACCACTACCAACTGCGATCCAGCCAGAGTTTTGGCAGAAAAAGAGACTTAGGTCACCTTCAGCAAATTAAATCAAATGAACAATAAATCAAGGCATGCCAGGTCATTGAGAACTGACTGCTCTGATGCTCACAGCAAGTGAGTAAATCAAGGAGCATCATTATTATGCATCTGGGCATAACATTTTTAAGATACAGAACACAAGAGGAGATTTTAGCAACCAAATTATCACCAATTTGAGTGGTGAAAATCTAGAATGGAGCTTCTTTTTTATTTCATTCATTTATTCATTAAATAAGTATATGCTGAGGACCTGCTATGGGCAAGGAATATGCTAACTGCTGAAAATACATAAGTTTACATGCTATAGAATCTTGTCCACATGAAGGTTATAGTTTCAATTTTAACCTCCTTATGGCTACCTCTTGCAGCCAGGGACTTACTAACATTAGGAGACCTGAAGAGGTCTTTTGTGGATAGGAAAAATTGAGAGACCACTTTAGAGAAATAGGGAGAGGAAAAAAATTAGCACAAGATTAATCTGTGGGCTTCCGTGTAGCCAGAGCCCCAGGGCAAGAGAAAAGCGTGTGATGTTTGTAGCGGTCTTGGAGAGGCTGGGGGCCCAGCGAGGGAACACCATCGCCCCGGCACGCTCAGCCCAGCGGGCTGGGAGTCCTGAGGAATTTTAGACCCCTTGGCTAGTGACTGAGAAAAGGTAGCAGCCACTCTAAAACTTTATACAGAGAACAACAGCCTCCAATTCGTTCCCGCCCCGGCCAGAGCTACAAAGAGTGGCGTGGCTGTGGCTGTGGAATAGTGGAGAAACAGCGACAGCTACAGCACCCTTACAGAATTCATTGGGGTGGGCGTTTTTTTTTTCTTTTTCCCTTTCTTTTTTATTTCTTTTCTTTCTTTCTTCTTTTTCCCTTTTCTTTGCTTGTTTGTTTTGGTTTTTATTTTGGTATTTTTGGTCGTGCTTTTTTTTTCTTTTCTTTTTAAGCCTTAAAGAGCCAAGCTGACATACGTGGCACCTACCAGAGACCACTCCTATCAACATGAAAAGACAGAGGAATATGGTACAGACAAAAATCAACCAGACCCAAACAACACCTGAGAGGGAACCTGAAGGGATGGAAATACAGAATCTTCCTGAAAAGAATTCAGAATAAAAGTCATAACCATGCTGATGGATCTACAGAGAAATATGCAAGAGCTGAGACAGGAAGTGAGGGAAGTCAGGAAAGACAATGCAGAAATGAGACAAGCCATCGACGGGCTTAGCAGCAGACTGGACAAAATGCAAGAGGCTGTTAATGCAATAGAAATCAGAGTACAGGAACACAGAGAAGCTGAGGTAGAGAGAGATAAAAGCATCTCTAGGAATGAAAGAATACTAAGAGAACTGTGTGACCAATCCAAATGGAACAATATTCACGTTATAGGAGTACCAGGGGAAGAAGAGAGAGAAAAAGGGATAGAAAGTGTCTTTGAAGAAATAATTGCTGAAAACTTCCCCATGCTGGGGAAGGAAATAGTCTTGCAGTCCATGGAAGCCCACAAATCTCCTAACACAAGGGACCTCAGGAAGACAACACCAAGACACATAATAATTAAAATGGCAAAGATCAAAGATAAGGACAGAGTATTAAAGGCAGCTAGAGAAAGAAAAAAGATCACCTTCAAAGGAAAATGCATCAGACTAACATCAGACTTCTCAACAGAAACCTCACAGGCTAGAAGAGAATGGCATGATATATTTAACGCAATGAAACAGAAGGGCCTCGAACCAAGAATACTGTATCCAGCATGATTATCATTTAAATATCATGGAGGGATTAAACAGTTTCCAGACAAGCAAAAGCTGAGAGAATTTGCCTCCCATAAACCACCTCTACAGGACATCTTAAAGGAACTGCTCTAGAGGGAAGCACTCCTAAGGCTAAAAAGATGTCACCAGAGAAAATAAAAGCATAGCAAAGATAGCAGACCATCCAAATACTAACTAAAGGCAAAGAATAAAACACCTAGTATATAAAGAATGGAGGAGGAAGAATAAGAAGGGAGAGAAATAAATATCCGACGGTGCTTACAATAACTTAACAAGAAAGTTAAGTTAGATTTTTAAATAGTTAAGAAGGAACCCCTGAACCTTTGGTAACCACGAACGAATCTAAAGCCAGCAATGGCAATAAGTACATATCTATCGATAATCACCCTAAATGTAAATGGACTGAATGCACCAATCAAAAGACACAGAGTAACAGAATGGATAAGAAAGAAAGACCCATCTATATGCTGCCTACAAGAAACACACCTCAAATGCAAAAATATCCCCAGACTAAAAGTGAAGGGAAGGAAAAAGATATTTCATGCAAACAACAAGGAGAACAAACCAGGTGTTGCAGTACTTGCATCAGACAAAATAGACTTCAAAACGAAGGAAGTAGCAAGAGATAAAGAAGGACATTACATAATGATAAAGGGGTCAATCCAACAAGAATATATAACCATTATAAATATATATGCACCCAACACAGGAGCGCCGACATATGTGAAATAAATACTAAGAGAATTAAAGGAGGAAATAGACAGCAATGCATTCATTTTAGGTGACTTCAACACACCACTCACTCGAAAGGACAGATCAAGCAGACAGAAAATAAGTAAAGACACAGAGACACTGAACAACACACTAGAACAGATGGACCTAACAGACATCTACAGAACTCTACACCCAAAAGCAACAGGATACACATTCTTCTCAAGTGCACATGGAACATTTTCCAGAATAGACCACATACTAGGCCACAAAAAGAACCTCAGTAAAGTCAAAAATATTGAAATTCTACCAACCAACTTCTCAGATCATAAAGGTATAAAACTAGAATTAAATTTTAGAAAGAAAACAAAAAAGCTCACAAATACATGGAGACTTAACAACATTCTCCTAATTAATCAATGGGTCAATGACCAAATCAAAACAGAAATCAAAGAGTATATGGAGACAAATGACAACAACAACACAAAGCTACAACTTCTGTGTGACGCAGCAAAGGCAGTTCTAAGAGGAAAGTATATTGCAGTCCAGGCCTATCTAAAGAAAGAAGAACATTCCCAAATGAATAGTCTAAAGACAAAATTACTGAAATTGGGAAAAGAAGAACAAATGAGGCCCAAAGTCACCAGAAGGAGGGACATAATAAAGATCAGAGAAGAAATAAATAAAATTGAGAAGAATAAAACAATAGAAAAAATCAATGAAACCAAGAGCTGGTTCTTTGAAAAAATAAACAAAATAGATAAACCTCTAGTCAGACTCATTAAGAGAAAAAGAGAATCTACACACATAACCAGAATCAGAAATGAGAAAGGAAAAATCATGACAGATCCCACAGAAATACAAAGAATTATAAGAGAACATTATGAGAATCTATATGCTAACAAGCGGGAAAACCTAGAAGAAATGGACAACTTCTTAGAAAAATACAACCTTCCAAAACTGACCAAACAAGAAACAGAAAAACTAAACAGACCAATCACCAGCCACGAAATTGAAGCGGTAATCAAAAAACTACCCAAGAACAAAACCCCCAGACCTGATGTATTCACCTCTGAATTCTACCAGACATATAGAGAAGAAATAACACCGATTCTCCTTAAAGTTTTCTAAAAAATAGAAGAGAAGGGAATACTTCCAAACTCATTCTATGAAGCCAGCATCACTCTAATACCAAAACCTGGCAAAGACCTCACCAAAAAAGAAAATTACAGACCAATATCCGTGATGAACGTGGATGCAAAAATACTCAACAAAATATTAGCAAACCGAATTCAAAAATACATCAAGAGGATCATATACCATGATCAAGTGGGATTCATCCCTGGGATGCAAGGATGGTACAACATTCGAAAATCCATCAACATCACCCACCACATCAATGAAAACAAGAACAAAAACCACATGATCATCTCCATACATGCTGAAAAAGCATTTGACAAAATTCAGCATCCATTCCTGATTAAAACTCTCAACAAAATGGGTATAGTGGGCAAGTACCTCAACATCATAAAGGCCATATAGGACAAACCCGCAGCCAACATCATACTTAACAGCGAGTAGCTGAAAGCTTTTCATCTAATCGGGAACAAGACAGGGATGCCCACTCTCTCCACTGTTATTGAACATAGTACTGGAGGTCCTAGCCACGGCAATCAGACAAAACAAAACATACAAGGCATCCAGATTGGTAAAGAAGTCAAATTGTCACTATTTGAAGATGACATGATATTGTACATAAAAAACCCTAAAGACTCCATTCCAAAACTACTAGAACTAATATCTGAATTCAGCAAAGTTGCAGGATACAAAATTAACACACAGAAATCTGTTGCTTTCCTATACACTAACGATGAACTACCAGAAAGAGAAATCAGAAAAACAATTCCATTCACAATTGAATAAAAAAGAATTCAATACCTAGGAATAAACCTAACGAAGGAAGTGAAAGACCTGTACTCTGAAAACTACAAGACACTCCTAAGAGAAATTAAAGAGGACACTAACAAATGGAAATGCATCCCATGCTCTTGGCTAGGAAGAATCAATATTGTCAAAATGGCTATACTACCTAAAGCAATCTACAGATTCAATGCAATCGCTATCAAACTACCAGCAGCTTTCTTCAATGAACTGGAAGAAATAATTCTAAAATTCATATGGAACCACAAAGGACCCCGAATAGCCAAAGCAATCCTGAGAAGGAGGAATAAAACAGGGGGAATTACGCTCCCTGACTTCAAGCTCTACTACAAAACCACAGTAATCAAGACAATTTGGTATTGGCACAAAAACAGACCCACAGAGCAGTGGAACAGAATAGAAAATCCAAACATTAACCCAAACATATACAGTCAATTAATATTTGATAAAGGAGCCTTGGATATACAATGGGGAGATGACAGCCTCTTCAGCAGCTGGTGTTGGAAAAAATGGACAGCTACATGTAAGAGAATGAAACTGGACTACTGTCTAACCCCATACACAAAGGTAAACTCAAGGTGGATCAAAGACCTGAATGTAAGTCATGAAACCATAAAATTCTTAGAAAAAAATATAGGCAAAAATCTCTTGGACATAAACATGAGTGACTTCTTCATGAACATATCTCCCAGGGCAACGGAAACGAAAGCAAAAATGAACAAGTGGGACTATATGAAGCTGAAAAGCTTCTGTACAGCAAAGGACACCATCAGTAGACAAAAAGACACACTACAGTATGGGAGAATATATTCATAAATGACGTATCCAATAAGGGGTTGACATCCAAAATAGTTCAATTAAGAAACGGGCAGAGGACATGAATAGACACTTCTCCAAGGAAGAAATTCAGATGGCCAACAGGCACATGAAAAGATGCTCCACATCACTAATCATCAGAGAAATGCAGATTAAAACCACAATGAGATACCACCTCACACCAGTGAGGATAGCCAACATCCAAAACACAAACAACAACGAATGTTGGCGAGGATGTAGAGAAAGGGGAACCCTCCTACACTGCTGGTGGGAATGCAAATTAGTTCAACCATTGTGGAAAGCAGTATGGAGGTTCCTCAAAAAACTCAAAATAGAAATACCATTTGACCCATGAATTCCACTCTTAGGAATTTACCCAAAGAATGCAGCAGCCCAGTTTGAAAAAGACAGATGCACCCCTATGTTTATCGCAGCACTATTTACAATAGCCAAGAAATGGAAGCAACCTACGTGTCCATCAGTAGATGAATGGATAAAGAAGATGTGGTACATATACACAATGGAATATTATTCGGCCATAAGAAGAAAACATATCCTACCATTTGCAAAACATGGATGGAGCTAGAGGGTATTATGCTCAGTGAAATAAGCCAAGCCGAAAAAGACAAGTACCAAATGATTTCACTCATATGTGGAGTATAATAACTAAGAAAAAAACTGAAGGAACAAAACAGCAGCAGACTCACAGAACCCAAAAACGGACTAATAGTTACCAAAGGAAAGGGACTGGGGAAGATGGGTGGGAAGGGAGGGACAAGGGGGAAAAAGGGGCATTACGATTAGCAGATGTAATGTTAGGGGGCCATGGGGAAGGCTGTACAACTCAGAGAAGGCAAGTAGTGACTCTATAGCATCTCACTATGCTGATGGACAGTGACTGTAATGGGGTTGGTGGGGAGGGACCGGATGAAGGGGGTAGTTTAATCACCATAATATTGCACATGTAATTGTAGATTAATTATACCAAAATAAACTATTAAAAAAATGAATCAGTGATCTAAATATAAGAGCTAAAACCATAAAACTCTTATAACAAAACACAGGGAAAAATCAAGGCTTCTGTTTTTAGCAATTGGTTCTTATGTATGACACCAAAAGCATGAACAACAAAAGGAAAATAAACAAATTAGACCTCATCAAAATTAAAAAATTTTGAACATCAAAGGATGTTATCAGGAAAGTGAAAACCTATAGAATGGGAGAACATATTTGCAAATGACATATCTGATAAGGGTCTAGTGTCCAGAGTGTGTAAAGAACTCTTTCAACTCAACAATAAAAGTATTTTAAAAAAATGTTCAAAAGACTTAAACAGCCATTTCTGCAGAGAAGATATACAAATGTTCAACAAGTACATGAAAGATGCTTAACATTATTAGTTATTAGGGAAATGCAAATCAAAACAACAATGAAGTACTGGTTCACACCAAATAGGATGGCTATAATTTTAAAAAAATGGAAAACAACAATTAACAAGGATGTGGAGAAACTAGACCCCTCACATTCTGCTGGTAAGAATATAAAATGTTTTAGCCACTATGGAACACAATGTGGTGGTTTTTCAAAAAGTCAAACATAAAATTACCATATGACCCAGAAATTCCACTCTGAGGTATATACCTAAGAGAACAGAAAGCACGGACTCAAACAAATATATGTACATGTATGTTCACAGCAGCACTATTTACAGTGACCAAAGGTAGAAATGGCCTAAGGGTCCATCAATGGATGAAAAGATAAACCAACTGTAGTAACCTCATATAGTAGATATTATTCATCCCTATAAAGGAAAAGAAGTACTAACATATGCTACAAAATGGTTAAACTTTTAGAACATGCTAAATGAAAGAAACCAGGCATAAAAGGTCATATATTGTATGATTCCATTTATATGAAATATCCACAATAGGTCTATCCATAAATACAAAACACAGATTGATGACTAATGGGGATAGAGGGATCAAAGGGAATGGGGAGAAGCTGCTTAATGGATATAGAGTTTTATTTTAGAGTGGTAGGAGTGTTTTGGAACTAGATGGAGGTGGTGGTTGCATATCACTATCAGTGTACTAAATGCCACTGAATTGTTCACTTTAAACTGGTTAATCATATTTCATGTGAATTTCACTTGAACATATTTTTTAAATAATGTATTGTTTGTGTTCTATCCATAGCTGTGATTTTTTAAATTTAAGATGCTCTTTTCCTTTCTTAACCATTTCTACTTCTTACCTCACTACCACCAAAAAAAAAAGTGAAATTGACAATTGACTTTGTAAGTAAGTCAGAATCAAATTATTCAGAATCAGTTTCTATTGCTTGAAATCAAATACCCATGATTGATAAAGCACCTTAGTAGGGCAGTCAGGAATTCTGAGCTCTTAACTGTATGTCTGCAAGTACTTAACTGTTAATCTCAGGACAAATTATTTAAACTAGCTGGACTTCGGTTTCCTCATCTGCAAATTGAAGGGATTAGACTAAATTACTCTTGAGGTTAAAAATCCATGAATGATATAAAATAACTACAATGTTTCTATCTTTGTTTTCAATATTATCCAAGAAGAGGTCACTACCAAACAGTGATGGTTTGATATTTTCCCAGTAAAAATCAAATTTGTGAGTTAGGTTCCAGCTAATTCCTCCATGTCACTCCTGTGCCTCCTCCACAATGTTTAAGATATACGTTCCAGTAGATAAAATCCCTCCAAGGTCTTCATTGAGACTTTTATTCTCCCTGCTTTGGAAAGGCAAATCAAATGAAATGGTCAGAGACAGGGCCCTAAATTTCTGCATCTAAATATTGCAACTAAATGTTTGGATTGTGGAACAGGGACTCCTCAAAGGCACTTTAAAAGTTCCTCTTGTGATTCAAGATGCTGGGCAATATTTTGCCTGAAGAAAGAAGCCTTTCCCTTCTGAAAGAACAATAGTAGTTTCCATCTAAAAACCAGCAATAGTTGTTAAATGTTTTAAATTAGTAAGAATAACAAAGAAAAGACAAAAAACTTTTTAAAGTATTTCATCCACAAGCTACAAAAGCATTATGTTAGTGGAAGTTTGAGAAGTTTATTAGGTCAATCTAGGTTCTAATATACTCAGATTATTGATTTAAACTTGTAACTGAAATAAATCACTTGGTCATGGCATCGGCACCAGCTGAAGAGTGAGAACATAGATGAATTATCTGAGACTTTGGGCTTTCTCAGTAGCTCGCCATTATAAAATCGTTTTCTTTGTTCCACCTCAAAAATTGGCCTTCCTTCTTCATATACAAAACTTTGATTACCCACAAAAGGCTATGAGACTGGAGTGTCTAAAGCTTGGCTCCGGTGTCAGAGTACTTGGGTTCTAGTCCAAGCTCCCCCCAAAGAATGCTGGTTGGCCTCGCTATGCTTTGGTTTCCTCATCTGTAAAGCAGGGGAAATAATAGTGTCATGGCACATATGTCACTGGGAGTATAACATATGATACTAGATTATATATGAGTGGTTTTCTTTTTATCTTAATAATCAGGTGTTTAATTTCAAGCATATTAAAAATATATAGAACTAGTACATCAAGATAACTAACATAAATGCTGAGGATAAATTTAAGTTATGAGGAAAAGAAAAAGTGGGCTCCAAATTGTCCGAGTTGATGAGGAAAAGTACTTCGCAGAAAAAGTCCACTTAATAAACTGAGCAAAGAAATAACAGAATTCTAAAAATCATGATGTTTGAAATCATGTAATTAAAAAAAATACTGACAGTTAACAATTGTCAGTAGAAGAGATCATATGTGAAAAATTAATGGGGACCTTTACAATGGAACAGTCAGGCTGTCACCTGTCAAACCTGCTGATGAATGTTAGCACCACTAAAGGCGGTTCCAAGCTGTGGATGTCTCCTAATGCACGCAGTACGAAGCACCACACACCATCTATGAAGCATTCTTACCAAGAAGACTTGTATTAAATCAAATACCAAGATGACTTCCAGTATAAGAAATAAGAGGGATGGAGGAACAACTCAGATAACACACAAAACAAACAAAATGTGGGACCTTCTATAGAACAAAGGACCCTGCTTCTGTAACAAGTTTAAGGCGATAATGGAGATAGGATTTCTCTAGATTAGTAAACTTAAGGGACAAATATTATGTGATATAGAGACCTTGTTTGAATCTGATATTAAAAAAAAAAGAAAACAGTAAATGACATTTTCAAGTCATTTTGGGAAGTATGATTGTGAAGCAGAATTAGGCACCAAATAATCATTTTCTTTTTTTGCTAGATGTGATAATTGCATTGTGGTTAAGTACAAAAATATCCATATTTTTTAGAGCTGCATTCTGACGTACCTCAGAGTAAAATAAAGTGAAGTGATGTTTGGGTTTTTCTTTAAAATATTTTATAAGAAAGAAAGCAAGAGAGATAAAGATGGGGAAGAAAGAAAAATAAAAAGGGAATATCTGAGGAAAATGTAGCAAAAATATTGGTAATTACTGATTCTGGATATAGGACCAGCTACATAATTTATAGGGCTCAGTGCAAAATAAAAATGCAGGGCCTCTTACTCATAAATTAAGAATTTCAAAACAGCACCAATGAGTATTAAACCAAACACAGGGCCCTAATAAGCCATGGGTGCTATCTGGCCACACAGGTCACAGACCCATGACACTTGCCTTACTTATGTGCTGGATATATGGAACTTCATTGTATTATTCTCTCTGCTTTTGTATACTTCAATATTTTCATTACAATTTTAAAGGTACTCATTTAAATAAAAAATTAAGTAAGTACTATAAAGATATGAGAAAATGACAGAAAACATAAAGGCTATAGATATGAGGCTGCAACTTGTAGAACACTAAGGAGATCATGAAAAGCACTTAGAGTGGTAGCTAACACATCAAATGCTCAGTGTCACTCCTATTAGCACTACTATTTTATAAAGCCTGCATATTTTGCTAGTAAGAAACACCAGAATTTCCAACATTTTAGGGAAGCATCACTTTAGACACTTGCTGAAGTCATTACTGGGAGATTTACTTATATATAGAAACTAATCAAGACTTAAACTTAATTCTTACAATTATATTTTGCTTCCTTGTACCCTAGGCCTCTCTAAAATTGTTGTGAAGGATTTTTGCCTGTGGGTTATTGCAGCACTTAGAAGAGAATATTACGAACAAATTGAAGATTCTTCGGAAAGTCAGGATCTTCAGAAGCCAAGCAGCATTACTTATGGTAGGGAGGACTTCTCATCAGAGTGATATAAGTTTCAGAGGGTTGGAATCTTTGTGAATAATACTTCAGGTGTTCTTGGATAATAATAGCCATTTGCAAACTTCAAATGGGTATACTGGAACCTCACTCTCCCTTTAGAATGTCCAAGTTAAGCCCTTTTTTTCATGACAGTCCTTCACCTAGGTTTACATAAAGAATCAGCTCAAGAAGGTCTTAAAAGTATGATGTTATAGGAAAGGGAGTTTCCTACTTTGAATTAAAACTGCCTTGAAAGAAATAAAATGTAAAAGTTAGCTTATTTTCTATGACCCAACACGTTCACTGAATCACAATAAAACCATTCATCACCTTGTAAAACTCAGAGGCACAATGATTGTACCAGCATCTACCCCAACCTGTTCCCTAAGTTTCACAAACTCAGAGAATTTCTTAGCCTTTTTTTGTTTTTTAAATGTTGTACTGGACGTTGCTCTTGAGAATCAGCAGGGTCAGTGAAAACCTTATTTTGCACAAAGAGCAATTTAGGAAAAATGTATAAATTGTATAGACCACCAATTTTTTTGTCTATCCTAAGTAACAATCATTTTATCAAGTTCCACATGGAAAGATATTCTTAACAAGTCAGACTATATACTTGGTTAAAAAACACAACAATGAAAAAATGGTCAGTGCTTTTTCTGACACCAAAATGCCATTATCTTGGTATGTTTGAGATGAAGCAACACAGCAGCAGTTCTCTAACTGTTGATCTTGACCTAGATTAAGCGGTACACATAGATGGAGACAGACTGCATGTGGCCAAAGGCCCAGGGGTAGTTGCAATGTGATCATGGATATTAGTTGTTGCTATATATTCTTAATTTTTCATAAATAATTCCTGGTCTTTCATTAATGTGACAAACTCAAATTCCTGGAAACATCTATTACATATACATAAGTATGATCCCATAATAAAAAAAAGAAACAAAACAAAAAGAAACCACTCAAACGGACATTCATCACTGATTTCCTTCAGTGCCCTTATTTGGAAAGCACTAGTTCTTTTAAGCCAACAAGATTCATTTAATGACCTAGAACAATACCTTAAAGATATAACAAAACAAATTATTATGATGGTCACAAAGTGAGAATTTCAGATTTATTTGTGTATTTCTTGAATGCACAGTGGGAGAAACTGAAAACTATTCACTAAAAATTTGTATATTCTTCTGAGCATTTATTTTCATTGTCTGGATCTACTTGTGTGTCCAGGTGACTGCATTCTAGTCAATGTAATATGTGTCAATTCTGAGTTAAAGTTTTTAAGACATGGGAGTAACTTCTTCCAACTTTGTTTCCTTCCCTTCCACTGGCTAGATGCAGACATTGACATGGATCTAGAACCCTGGACTCCTGAATCATCTCAATAAGAAAACTCCTTCACTAGGAGCACCAAGATCAGACTACTATATGAGTGGAAATTACACTCCCATTTTGTTTAAGCCATATTACATTTTGAAATTTATGCGCTAAAGCAGCTGGTATCACCCTGATCAATCAGTGCAGTAAGTTAAGTGGTTAAAAATGTATCTTCTACATGGGACATCTTGTTGTAGTAGTAATATGGAAGTTAAAGACTAAGGGGATTAAAATTTAAATATTTAAGGATGAAGTCATAAGAAATATGGGAAGAGGGAAGTGAAGAGGAGTAGTAAAAAAAAAAATGGCCCTGAGTTGATTATTTTTGATCAACTCAGGATATGGGTGCATGGGGATAAACTACTCTATCTAGTTTTATATAACTTTGACTTTTCATACAATAAGAATTTAAACAATTAAAAAGAAGACAATATAAGGGATAAGGATACTTGAAAACAACAGTAAGGATACTTGAAGGGGTCCCTAGTAGCCTAGGATTGGAATATTTGAGCATAAATAATTAATGACTGAGATAAACGTAACACACACAATTTTTTTTAATTCATAAGACACGTTTAAAACACCTCATTGATTATTAATTGGAGGTTACCAAGCATTCATTCATTAACCTGCAAATTAAAATATGGTAAAGAAACAGGTCTTTTCCTGCCTATATGAACTGTGTCTCAGGGCAGGCAAGTAGTTGATGAGAAAAAGGTCTTTATAGAAGATTTCCATGTAATAATTGCAGGAAGAATGACAGAATTACAAAACTGATATTTTGCAACCCCTGATGCAATAAGGACTATATCCAGACACAGGTAACTAACATCAATAGACAATAAAATCAGGTGAAAGCATAATGAAGAACCTGGTAAAAGAACAGGCTTACAACACCTCACCCACTGATTAATCTTGACTTCACTTAACAAAGGCCAATCCATCATTATGTCCTTCACGCTGTGATGCAAAAGGACATTCAGAACACCACCTAGGAAGTATTCCTCCCTTAAAAAAAGTTATAAAATCAAAACAAGACTCTAGACTAAATACCAAGCTATTGAGAGGTAACTTAAATACTCCAACAAAGATGCAGACAGGCAAGTTCATTATACAAAGCAAACATCCCACAAATCAGGGACTTTGGGGAAGTGGGGGGAACAAGAAAACTATTAGAGAATAAAGGAGAATTAAGCAACCCAACAACTCTACTGTGTGTGAGCCTCATTTAGAGTCAGACTTGAACAAAGACAACTACAGAAAGGACCTATTTGAGGAAGTATTGCTAATTTCATTGTGTTGATGATGGCATGGTCTTTAAGTAAAGGAGGGAATGTCTTTAAAGATACACACTGAAGAATTTTCAGTTGAAACAATGTGATATTCTGCATGTGCTTTAAAATACTAAAGGAAGGAAGGGAGGGAGGGAAGTAAAGGAAACAGAAAAAGAAAATGGAGATGGATAAAGTAAAGATTGGTAAAATGCTGATACTTATTAAAGCTGAGTGATGCATACACAAGTGCTCATTATATTAGTTCTACTTTGTTGTATATTTGAAATTTTCCATGATAAATTTTTATGGCATAAGTTGAGTTAGACAGCAGTGGTTGATCTGCTTTTCTGCTTCCAATTGTAGAGAATTGGGGAGATCATTACAGCCTGCACATTGTCATGCTCTGTGTCATCAGGAGGACAGGCGTTTCTTCTAAGAGTGCTCCAGTATTATTTCTGGGATTTTCTTCCAAGCCACAAACACCCATTCTGTGAGTTTTAATGCTTACCCTGTCAATGTTCACAGATGTGCAGGCCAAAGCAATTGTGTCCCAACTGCTACCTACCTACAGTGATTTTAAGTAACTGTCAATTACGAGATACAGCCCAATTTCAGAGAATAAAAATGTGAAAAAGTATACACTTAAAAGTCTATGAAGAAGGAGACTTAGAGAGCTTAGTGATAATAAAAATGTTGAAAACAATGAGATCATCTAAATACCTACAAGGCATCCCCTACTTTGTCTCCAGAAGTATCTTTACTCAATCACCTGTAATTCCTAGGTAATTTTTAGTCTCACTGGTTAAAATACTTCCATTTTTGTTGAAGTTACAGTAACTGCCCCTGGGTTGGCAAATGACAGGCCCCGAAAAAGTTTTTGATGGATGTTTGTTACATGAATAATAAATATGCAGGTTTTAAGCCAGACAATAAATATAACATATGCAAAAAGGTGGGAGAGCCTAAAGCTTTCTGTACAAAGTTCTAGAGACTAATTTGAAAAAATCTATTAAGGGATTGTGTGTGACCATTTTTTCCAAATGCAGTCAAAATCCTTGAGGCAGAATGAAAGTTACACCGCATCTAATGGTGACTAAGAATTCACATTTGCTCTATGGAGATGCTCCTATACACAAGTTCTAGTAATTTCCATATACTATCAGAAGATATAATATTGAGAAAACCAGTAAGGATACAATCTCTGAGAGAAGACTGTTGTTGGAGACTAAATATCAAATTTTCCTTGGTGTCCACATCCTGAAAGAACTTCATATATGTGTGACCTAAATGTGGATGCTTTTATATTTTGTTTCCTAATATCCTTCTGATAAAGATAAAAGCATATATACAAGCTTTACTTAATAAAAAATCATGATAAACAACATTTATTGAGTTTTATTGCACACCAAGTTCCTCACTCAAGTTCTTCCCAGGGCTGCCAAAGTTAGCTCAACCATACCCTGTAGCTTTACCTATAACATGTAAATTAATCCTAGCAACAACCCTGCAAGGGAAGTACAGTACCATCTCACCCACATTTTCAGGATAAAGATGAGGTTTGGAGAACCCTGCTAGCTGGCCCCAGTCAAACAACCAGTAAATAGCATAACCAAGATTCACACCCAAGAGCTATGAAAGGCCAATGTTTGGGCTTCTGTTTTTAACCAAAATATACCAGTGTTTTGGAAATGAACTGTGATGAAGGATAGAGGGAGGAGGTGTATCCAAATCTGCCACAGAAAAATACTCTCACAAAATACAAGAAAAATCGATTTCTAGAAAAGTGAAATAAAAATAAAGACATTCCTATTTAAACCCCAAATCTGTTATTAAAGCCAACAAAGTTACTGTTCGTTGCACATCTGTTACTACTCTTTGCTCTCTTGTTCTGTCATTAATTTGTTGCACAAGGGCCATACTCACCCTCTGGGCAGTGCTGCACTACAGACCCTGTTATACACATCCTTGGAACGAACCCATTTATGATAAGGTTCCAGAGTTCCTCTCCCTATCGAGAGGCTAAAAATTCCTTTAGATGCTAACTATTCTATTATTTCTTGAAACTTAGGTGACGGTTAGCTTTTCTTCTATCATAAAACTATTTGTTGAGATATGAGATACAGCTTGCAAAGTAAACAAAAAGAGGAAACTTTTCAAATTTTGTGCTTCTTTGTGATACAATTGCTATAGCATTTTGATAAATGTTAAGAGAAACATGGCAAATATGAAATATATTTCCTTGCCCAGGGAACACTGAATAATAGACTGAAGACAGAGAAAGAGGATCAGAAGCACAGATGCCCCCATCACACCGTCTGCAGGCAAGGACTCTCAAACCCTTCCTGAGAAGTGAGTGACTATTGGGAAACTAAAAAACAAGTACTTAAGAGACATAATACACAAGTGTCACATCGAATTCTTCAACTTGCCATGTCTCTCAAGAAATTCTCAGTGCAATAACAAGAATGATACTCACAATACATTCACAAACAAAAAATATGTCCTGTTAGGGAAAGGGGGTAGCAGGTGAGGGGAGAAGCCAAAGCTTCTCGGAATTTTTTTTTAAGTTCCAAGGTCATTAAAAAAAAAGTCACCTAGTTCTCGTGGCCCTGGTATGAGTTGATAGGTCAAACTCACACCTTCTGAGGCTACCCAAGAAATCAGTAAGGGCGGGCAAGGAAGGGCATATATGGAGGAGAGAAATTACTAGACAGGAGTCAGCAGTCCGGAGCAAACCTAATCTGAAGGAAACAATTAGAAACTGGCACAGGTCCCAAATCAATAAGCGGAGGAGGCCATGGGCAGTGAGCACAATGGCTGGGTAATGAAAACTCTAATGCAGGTAACGGCGCTGGGAGTGGAATGGCTCTTCAATATCTCACTCACTGAGGAGAGGGTCATCCACTAGGAGGCTGGGAACGACACATCTGATCAGGCTCTCACAGCCCGGCCAGTCCCTGATACCACAGCCCATGTGAACAAACAGGACTAGTGTGGTTTTCCCAAATCCTGTGAGAAATAAAGTCCTTGCAGCTCGTCTTGTCAAGCCTGGAGTGCAGTTCCCAACAGGAAAAACACTTCTTAAAGATTATGCAATGGATTCAAAGAGCTTTGGAACCATATTTCCCATTAGCTCTAATGGAGGCTGTGCTAATAAATTCCCCAGCTCTGGGCTTAACAGGTGTAATTCAGTAATGCAGTTGTAATTGAGTGATGTCAACTCAATATAATTTATAATGTTTTTCTAACAAATTATCTCATTTTTTTCTGCAAACAAGTATCTGTGATTCCATGTGATAAGTTGCTTTAAAAGGCTGACACAGTGCTAATGATAAAGATCTTTAATTGATGGAAATGTTAATAGTAGAATTGGCTTAGAATTATCTTAGCTGAGTCTTTATACACTATTAACCTTTTAAACATAACAAGCTTTAATTTTCAACCAGCAAATGTTTTGAATTTGTGACTCATCACCCACAAACATTTCTGTATTTCATCACTATGATGATTCTACTGGAGAGGTTTTTTATAAATGGCAACTTAGCCATTCCTTCATCAGCATAGTAGTTCTCAAGCCAGATCTACATGTTGTCACCTCTGTGACTATGATAAGGCTGCTTTTCTTGTCTGGATCGCCTTCTCCTCCAGTTCCATGTACCTTCAATGACTTTGTCTCTCAAGTCTCAATGAAAACTCTCCTTCTCCATGCAGGAGGATCAGATCTATGATCAGAAATGTTCTCTCTCTTGCCCCTACTCCTATCACTGGATTATAAATTAGATCCCCTTGCACACACTATTCCCCTGCTGCTGACCATGCTTAAGACCCACTCATCCTTGGGGTTTCAGTTCAATGTCATGCCTCAAAGAGAACCTTCCCTGTCTCAGATTACAGGGCATTACACATGCATTTTCATACCATTGCATGCCTTTCTTTCGTGGCTCTAACCACAGTTATCATTAGTACCATTTTGTCTCTCTCTTCCACTAGGACTGGGTTATAGCCATGGTCTATATTGGGTTTTTCTTAAACCTACAGCAAGCACATAACACCCATACCTGAAGAAAGAATGAATAGGCAAATGGATGAATGAACAAACATGCATTATCTCTGTTTCTGTCTCTCCCTCTAACAGCCTTCTCCACCAGACTGTGAATTCAAACAGCACACTCATCACTATAGCCACCACAATGCCTAACCAGGCTTTTGCACATAATGGAAATGAACAGACTCCAGCTGAATTAAGCTGAATTGTTTCTATTGTAACATTAGCATCAGGTTGGTCATAAAGAATTTAGTCCCCATAGCTCATAGTGTTTTACAACCTCGTATCTGCTGACCCTAAATCAAGCTACCATGAGCCAATCACTCTGCAAGATATTGTGTAACCAAAATGAATGCTATTTAGAACCAGTACTCTACAGTTTAAGGGTGATTCCCATTTATGGCTACATTTCTGCATTCATGCCAGATACTGGAGGAATTAGAGAGGTTAATCAAACACAGACACTGTCCTTGAGGCATTCAGAGTCTAGTGGAGGAGATTAAAATGAAGAAAAAATATCAGGAGGTACACAACAGTCATGAGAAAAGTATTTCCAGCAAAGAGAACAGTAATCTTGTCCACTGAGCATGGACATTTGAATTGTTCCAGTTGTATTCGGGATCAGCAACATGGTACCTAAAATAGGGCACCAGTACAAAATGTTTGTGCCTGCCTTGTGTTTGTATTTGCATTTACAATTGTGGTGGTGTCAGGCAGTGCTGTATTGTCACAAGCCAAAGGTAACAGAGGCAGAATTCCCACTTAAATAATGCATTTGTGCCCCCAGACCTCAGAGCAGGGTAGGGTACAGCTGAATTGTCCCAGCAGTAGCAGCTGAAAGTGTTAGGGAAAACAGTCATCACACAGTCCAGGCTAACACAGGATTGACAAGTTGTGTAGAGCCTTTCCTATAACTGGAATCCCATATTGATATTTCCAGAGATGATTCCATTTAAACAAAACAACAGCATCCATCATGTTAAGTTAATGTTGCAAATTTGAATTTGATTTTGCCATTGACTGCATTAATTTGTAAATGTATTTTGGTTTCATATTTGTCTAAGAACTATACACATAAAAGCTTATACCTAGTTTTATATTTTTACATGCTTATTAACTAAATAATTTAAAAATTAAGTTAACAATGGGGGTTGTAAGAATTTTTCCCTTTAAACGGCATCTATATGCTACTCAAGTTTGGCCACAGTGAAAGACAATGGTGGAAACAATCTGTTTTCCAGAACTACCACCAGGTAATAGCTCTTGGTGGTTACCAATGAACCAGTCAGTAAGAACAGGAAAGAAAGGAGGTGAACATCTTTGATAGGAAAAAATATCACAAATTGGATACACTTAACAACTATTAACTTTTCTTCTCAGTACACAAAGGCCATAATTTATGTAACATATGGGTTAAACCTCTTTCAGAACTCTTAGCCCACTGGAGCCTTAAAAGTGGGGAGAAGAAAGGGTGAAGAAGTTATAATTAGAGTTTCACTGCACTCCCATGGCAGATTAATCACAGAGCCAGATGAAGAGTCAAGCGTCACCAAAAACGCAAAATAAATCCAATTAAACATATTTCACCTTTAAGGAAAAGTTTTTCTCACAACACAAGGCTGTTCTCTGCTAAGAAAAGTGAATGAGAGCCAAGTCATCTGTCCAAAAAGCTCAGGCTTTTAGCTGGTGCAGAAGGCTCCTTGGGTCATAGAACCTTGTAACTGTACTAGGTGAGGAATGGCATCTGGAATCAAACTGACCCGAGTTCAAGAATCACCTCCAACAGTGATCTTTTCTGAGACTGGGGCTAGTTCTTTAATATCACAGAAAAAATAAAATGAAAATAATACCTATATTATAAGGTAGTTGAAAGGCTTCAATGATATAACCCACAGGGACCATTTGGAACACTTCCTGTGATGCAGTAAGCACTCCACAAATGTGAGCCATGATTTTTATGATGCTATGGCTCTTTCGTTATTTAAGCACAAGTCTCCACAGATGACCCCACACACTGCTTCACTTAACTCTACAGTCCTGGAACAATGTCTCCAATATTTTACATACTCCATGGTCATTCCCAATAATTAATCATGCATACACAAGTAAAGCATATTGAAGATTTCCTTACAATAACATCATTCTCATTTACTCACTCACATAACCCAGCAACCTTACAGGGCAGATACCAGAATTATCCCTATTTTACACATAAACCAAGAGATTCCAGAGAAGAGGATGGACTTGGTCAAGGATATACAGCTTGTAGGTGATGCAGTTAGTTTTTGAGTCCAAGTCTGGATCCAGAATCTGCTTCTGGAATCACAACACATGACATGCTCCTGTATATTGATGTCCCTCCTCTGAGTCCAGTAAAGACAAATACTGGGAACTGCTAGTCACATATGCATAACTATTTATTCCTCTTGCTTTTCCAATTTCTAGGTATAGAAAAGTATAGTGTTTCACTCCCCAACTAGGCATTTCCCTGCGTTACAATTTATTGATCTGCTGTTAGCTAATACAGAGTCAATAAATAATTAACATCCATTGTAACAGTATTAGTAACTTTGGTGAGTGTAACTCATTTTGAAAATGCTAACACAAATACCATATGACTTCACTTATTTATCGAATATAAAAACAAAACTAAACAAAATGATCAAAACAGCAGTAGACTTACAGACGATGAGAAATGACTGGTGGTTACCATGGAGGAGAGGTTAGGGTGGGTGGGCGAGGAGGATAAAGAGGCACAAAAATTCTCAGTCATAATATAAGTTGGTCATGGGGATGGTAGTGCAGCATAGAGAATACAGTCAATGATTCTGTAACATCTTTCTATGTTGACAAATAGTAACCTCACTAGAGGGAGTAAGGATTTAATACTGGTAACTGTTGAACCACTGTGTTGTAAGACTGTGTATCAACACTTTAATAAGAATTTTTTTTAATGCAATTAGAGAAAAAAAGAAAATACCATCTAACATTCTATACAATGTCCCATCAACCACAGGGAATTCAATTAATTCCCACTTGAATTTAGTTAAAAAAAAAAAGCTTTGCTTTGGTCAGATAATGACAGCCATTAAATTCAATGTGGCTTTTCCCTTCCCTCCCCTTCCTCCCCTCCCCTTCCCTTCCCTTCCCTTCTCTTCTCTTTTCTTCTTCCTCCCTCCCTTCCTTTTTTCTTTGGCCAGAAAGCATTGAGACAAACTGAAGAAAAGAGTTAATTTAAAAGCATGCCCCACTACACCTATTTCTATGCTTGTTTAAAGAGAGATTGCATCATAGTCTATCCTTTCTTCAAATTATCGTAGCTGAGTAACATTTTCATTTGTACACAGCTACACATTTTCTTAAAGTAAGAGAAAACAGAGACCTCACATGCTTCAAGGAGCCTTCGGATCCCCCAAACCTGCTTCAGATGGAACAACTGACAATTGTCCCTTTGAAGCATCAAGGCACTGGCCATCAGGGCATTAAGGGCAGGGAACAGCTGTGCAGTTCTGTACTTTGCCATAGCTGCACAGGCTGCTGCCCACCCCGTATTGAGCTGCAATGGAGGTAGGCAATCAGCAGCCAGACCCATGGCTCAGAAAAGCGAGCCAGCAGCAGAGAGAAATTCCCTTAAGTTGGAGCTGTTTTCCAGCATTACCTTGCTGCTACAGCCCAGCTTTGTCATCTGTGTGTACTCCTCATAAGGAGCCACATTATGGGCCACCATCTCTTCTCCAGCTGCAAGCAAAGGCAGCACCCTGGAATTGCCCTGTGGCCCAGATGCATGACTAATGACTAGAACAGTGGCTCCTTGCTTGATGCTTGGCCTTCATAACTACGTGAACTTGTTCTGAAAGACACACCACTGTCACAGATGTAGGAAGACAGATTAAGTTCTAGATGGAAGACTGTCAATGAATGTCAGTCCGTCACTGTTCTTACAGCACAGCTGGCTTTTCATCTAAGCAACAACAGAGAATTATTTCAGCACTTGTTTTCTTAGCTCAGTTAGGCCTTAGGATTGGAAGTCATTTTATCCTGGTTCCATAAACATTCTCCTCCAAATGCTTCTTTTTACCTGCCCTGACCACTCATTTAGAGTAGCTTCCTCTGATAGCATTCATCCTTGAGCATGTCTTCCCATTTCCAAGAGACTGTTTCACTATTCGGCAGACTGTTCCAGATCTTCAAAGAACTATACATTATTGTTGTATCAGCTGTTCCATTAGGAGATAAAATCTGGATCAAATACAAGACTTGTTGTCGGGAAGAAAAGATAAGGTGAAGAATTAGTAGTAGAGCAGGAAAGAGATGATTGAAGTTTGTGAAACATAAAGTTGAACACCTTCCTTTTTTTTTCCTCCTCGTGATTCTATGGATCTGCCAGTCTCTGCCAGTTTGTTTTATGTTCCCATTGTGATATATGTTTAGTTCAAGGCTGTTGACTTTGCTCCTCGGTTACAGGTCAGAGCCTCTGTGTTTCCAGGCCTTATCTATCCAGTCACTTGTCTCTTCTTATAGCTTCAATTTTTAAAAGTACATATATGTTATTTCATGTCAAAGGAATTTCATTGCATTCCTAAATTCCTAACACTAAATTCCAGATGCCTATGGAACTTTTCAGCTCAATTCAGTTATTTCTGCATTTTTGCTATAAACTTGCAATAGTAAAAATAGGTAATGTTTTTCTAAATGCTGCATATATAGTAATTCATTTAATCTTCACAACAACCTTATATGAGTGGTATCGTTATTATCCTATTTCACAGAGGAAACAACCAAGTCCATGGACTTGCTTGAGTGATAAAGCCATCAGCTTGCCAATGATACTGCCAGGCCTGACTCAGGTCCACGAAGCCTGGCTACAGAAACTATGTTCCTAATCTCTTCATTACACTGTTCCTCAGAAGGAACATTACAACTCCCTAGGCTTCCATTGCAAACTCTCAAGTGTAAAATACTAATTCTAAATATAGCACATTCTATCACAAAACATGTACAGAAGTACACAAATTAAGATTTAAACTTTGCCTCCTCTCTTCCTTCTGCCCCCTACCCTCATATTCTTGCCATTTCATTCTCCTAGGAAGCTGATATTAATAATCTGACATGTTTTTCAACACAGACATACATTTTTACAGATGTTTATACAAAACACACTATTCTGCCACATGCTTTGCATCTTTTCATGTCAACTCAGAGGGATCCACTCCATTTTAATGGCTGCAGAGCAGTTTCAGTGTACAGACACATACCACTGCATTTAAGTCCTCTTTGATGGGCATTTGTTTTACTTTGAGTTTCACCCTAGTATCAACAACGATGCACTGAACTTCTTTGTATCTTGATCAAGTCTATCTAGACAGCATGTCACTAGAAATTTCAAAGAATTTCTAGGGCAAAACATTTCAAGCTATAGTCAGTAGTTCTCAACTGCCCATTCCAAAGTGTGCTACATTGATTTATACTCACAGCAGGGTACATGTGTCTATATTCTCTGCATTTTGCCAACAGTGCTGATTCTCCTGACCAAAAAAAGTTTTAATCTAATTATGAAAAATGGGGTTCTAATGATTTCCCTAAGGTTCCCTTTGGAATTCCTAATTTATCATGATCCATTCAACCAGTCTTGAGAGTGAAATAAATCAACTACCTGGCCTCAAAATATTCTGTCTGCCCTCTCTGAAATGACTCCTGTAATCTGACTTCATTTCTATGGTGACCTCCAATTCTTCCCAAATTGAGTTACAAATGGATGAATCTCATAGAACCCTAGACCAAACTCCAACAAAGAAAGAAAGAGATATTTTGGCATGGAAAAATTACTCTCCAAAATAGTGAGAGGTGCCCAGAGTTGTCTCCCATGTCCTCACACATAAACTAAAATATCCACTGCTTTTTGACAGTATAAATGTAAAATGTACCCCAGTCTGAAGAGAAATAAGCAAATCTTGAGTAGAGAAGTGAATTTCTGGGAGCTATGCAGGGTTACCAGGAGGCATGAATTGATAGATCCGATCCTATCTTGAAAGGAGTAAAAACACTATAGAAGGGGTTACTGCCCCTCAAGCACAGTCACTAAAAAGACCTTCTTCTGGCTCCCCAAGACATATGCTTGCCAATCATCAGGTCCACTCACTGAAGATGTTGCTTTGATATGTTTTGCATACCAAAATGCCACCTCAAAGGCCAGATAGAGACATCACCACCTTCTTCATCATTATCTAATCAAGATTAGCATTATGTGAACCAAGCACTCTGTTAATTCTCTAATCAATGATGACATGATGTAGATACCATTATCATACAATTTTACAGATGTGAATATGAGGTCACATGTTAATAAGTAAAATTGCTAGGGCTCAAACCACTTCTGCATATTGTCAAAAGCCATGCTCTTGACCATTACACTGCACTGTCTTGCACAGGTATAAAATAAACATATACCAGAAAAGCAAACGAATCCAAACCAGGAAGGATGAAAGAGAATGATGGCAGTCAGTGTTTTGAGCATAATGGGCTGGTCTGATTGTAAGTTCCTTTCAAAATGTCTGTATGTAACTAAAAAAGCATTAGATTAAGGTCCACAGGCACAAATATCTATGGGAGCCAGGAAAGTAACATGCATCCGTAAAGGAGGCCAAATGTGTGACAAACGGAGTTAGTGAAAAGTATGGTGCACATAATCCATCGGAAGAGGGCAATCCCGTGAGGTAATCACTGTCATGTGTGTGTGATGTTCAAATGTTGCCAGATCACTGAATTTTTCAAGAGAAGTGAAAAATCCAATTTTTAACACAAAATGGCCCTATTTCTAAATTCTAATTTCAAAGTTTTAAAAACATTTTAAGGGTGAACTTGCCACCTCTGACCTCTGCACATAAGCAGTAACATGGAAGGAGATGCAGCAGCACTGCGAAATGCTTTCCGAGCAGCCACCTGTCCTTCATCTTTGCTAACATGCCCTCATCTTTCTCAGGAATCTGGAAGGTGGTACTGTGCTCAGGGAAGATAGGCTCTGCCTCCAGCCCAAGAGGTTACACTGTGACTGGCCTAAGCCCATGAGGGTAACAGCATTCTCCTTTGCCAATGATTAGTCTAGAAGGGGAAACACATATGCCCACTTCCGACTAAAGAGAAATAAAACAGTGTGTGCAAAGAATATTTAAGGAAAGGTTTTCTTCCCTAAAAAAGGAAAATAAGAAAGGCCCACCACAAGATGGCTCTTTTTGCCCCATTCCCTCCTATCCTGTGTTGGATAGGATCTGAGACACTTTGTGTACTGAAGGCTCTGGCAGCCTTCTGGTGAGTGTGAGGCAACAGCAGTCTTCAAGATGAAGGACAATACACCATTGATGGTGTAACAGAAGCATGGAGGGGACTTGGATCCTTGATGAGCAGCTAAATCAACCCTGAGACTGTTTATCTTGAGGCTTCTTGTTCAGAAAACAGTAAATGCCCTTGTATTTTAGGACACTATTAGTTAGGTTTTCTTTTACTTGGTCCTGAATACATTCTAGTGAAGAATGTCTCTTTCAATCTCACTTCAGAGTTCTAGCCTTTTGTTTACAACATCCCTAATGCAAGAAAACTTCACCAGCATCAAGTTTATTCAGTTAGAGTCTGCGACTAGATGTAAGATAAGACTCTGCCACTTGAGAACACCCACATTCTGCTTCAAAAATTTGAATTATACAGTTAGCTTTTCAAGATGGATGAAATCCTTTACAGCATCATATAGCAATGACTTCACTGCTCTCATGGTTGCCAGGCAACCGCATATATGCTGCCTGGAAGCAAAATTTATGACCCTTGACTCCCTAAAGGAGGGTCTTTCTCTACAACTGATATGCATGTGCCCAAGTCTGACACTTTCCATCCAGCAAAGGTCATGGTGTACATCTGGGCTATCCAACAATCCCAAACTCATTATGCTGCCAACTAATATCATTCTCAATCACATCATAAATTGTAGTTTCTGCATGCAAAGCTGAACAAAGGAGAGAAACTGTCCTGGGGCATAATTCTCTGTCCTTTGGCCTGTCTCATTATATAGACTGATTGGATACCATCCAGGCAAAGGAAAAGAACACATGAAGGTTCCTATCAGCCTGAAGAATCACTGTCAGGTGAACAGGGTTTTGTAAACATCCTCCAAACATTCAGGCAAGTTTGTGTCTTCACAGTAAGTGCTATGATAAACTTTAATAAAGCCTCATGTGCTTTCTAACTTATGAGTCATTTAAAAAACACATGCACATGCAGACTTAGATGTGCTCATCATTCTATTAGTAAGGAAATATCAAAATGCAAATACAGATGATGTCCCCATTTACAATTCATAATAATCTAAGTGTTTTGTTTATGCAACTGAATTTTTGAATATTTTAAATTCATAGAATCACAGTACATAAAAGGACCCTGAGATCAAACAGTCCAATCGAAGAGAATGTAAGATGCACAGCTCCTTAAGGGTCAACATAGAACCTAAGTTGTTTGACTGCCCGTCCAATGCTCTTTCTTAAAAATAATGCAATTGCCTCTAATGCAATCAACCCTTAATCATGTGGTGAGGAAGGTAAGGGACAATTTAATTTTAACCTGATGACAAACCAAACACTCTGTTTAGCCAGTAGGTGCTATACTTGTCAGAATGAGAGTCACCCCTTTACCCACCTCTTACTCCCCAAATTAAGAGGGATTTAAACACACAAGCTTTTATTCTCTCACTTAACAAGTTTGGAAGTCAGCAATCCAGGACTGATATGGCCCTTCTACAGACTCATTACAGACCCAGATGCCTTCTAATTTACCACTTCTCCATTCCTAGAGGTTGGCCTTCCTTAACATGGTGAAAAGTGATAGATGGGCCATTATGTCTGCATCCCTGTCAGCAGCATGGAGGACACTTTGCTATCATGTCTCTTTAAGTATTCTTCTAGTTTGGGTTCCTCTGAAATCAAAGCCTGAGACAAGAACCAAGGGCATAATATCAGGGGGCTTATTTGTAAGGTGATCCTAAGAAACTGGAATGAGAGTGAGGGAAAGTAAGACCTGGAAGGGAAAGTGGAATAGCAATAAAACATGTGTTATCAAGTGGGTTTTATTTGTGGGCAACTCAAGTTCACTGCCTCTGGGGACCATATGAGGACTGTATAGAATGTATCTCACAACTGCCCATCTAACTGACAGAGGCTGGGGCAGTTATGTACCAAATTCTCCTGTATCAGAAGTCAAACTGATACGACATGGCCCAAGGCCTCCGGTGAACAAAAACAAGTATTCATCATAAATCACACTGTTAGCATAAACTATGTGATATGGCCCCAGGTCTCAGGTATATAATAACACTCAAATCCAGCAGGATATTTTAAAGGGTCAAAGGTTATCTCCCAGGATCTGTCAAAGCCAGTCTTTTCTTTGGAATGTGAAGAGTTTTAACACCCCAAGCCTGCAGAATTAACCCTGTACTGCACAGCCTGTTTGGCAAGAACTTGGTCATACCCACCCACAATGAAGTTAGAAAATGCAGTCTTTTTTCCAGGCAGCCATGTGTCTACTTAACAGTTGGGATTCTTATTACTGTATAACAGTAGTTCTCAAACTTTAGCATGTCAGAATCATATGGAGAGCTTGTTAAAACAGACTGCAGGTACACTCAGTTTCTGATTCAGTAGGTCTGGGGTGAGAACTGAAAATTTGCATTTTTTGTTTTACACATATTCAGGTGTATTCATTTTCTGTTGCTGCCAGAACAAACTATCACAGACTTAGGTCTTAAAACAACAAATTCACTACCTTACTGTTCTGCAGATCAGAATCTCACCAGTCTAAAATCAAGATGTAGGCAGGCTGCATCCCTTTCTGAAGGCACTTGGGGAGGCTTTGTTTCCTTGCTCAGTCAGGTTGTTGGCAGAATTCAGCTCTAAGGTCCCTGTTTCCTTATTGGCTGTGAACTGATAGCCATTCTCAACTTCCAGAGGCCACCCACATTTCTTGGCATGTAGACCCCTCCCTCCATCACCAAGTCTGCAAGAGGGTTGGGTTCTTTTCATGCTTTGAATCTAGTCCTGCCTCTTTGCATCATCAAATCTCTTTACTTTTAGTTTGGAAAGGTTCAGATTTCAGGAGCTCATGTAGTTAGATTGGGCCCACCCAGATAATCCAGGATGGTTCCCCCATCTCATGACCCATAATCTTAATTACATATGCAAAATCCCTTTTGCAGTGTAAGATAATATTCACAGGTTCTGAAGATTTGGATATAAAACAGCCTTGGGGGAGACCATGACTCTGCCTACCACACCAGTTCATCCTAATGTTACTAGTTCACACTTTTAGAACCACCACTATAGAAAAGGGAAGAACTCTTTTCTGCAACACAGCCTTATTATATTATTTGAAAGAGTCAATAAAAGCTGGTAACAAATAGATTGACTGAAGTTTTACCTCTTCTCTGGTCCCCGTGCCCACTCAAAAAATAATGAGAAAAAGGGCACAAAGGAAAACCCAACAAGAAAAAAAGGAGACCAAAACCATCCCCAAACTAGATAATCAACTCTTGCTTAATCTAGCCATTTCTCAGAATGCATTCACTGAAATTCTTAATTTATTAAGAGAGAAAGAGAATGCAAGCAAGCAATCCTGGATCAAAAAATAGGAGAATTCCACCAAAATTCAACAGGTTTCTTTATGGCAAGGCTCCTCGTGGCCTTTAAAATGCCAGGGTATGCTGTGAATTTCCAAGAAGGATAACAGAATTTTTCAAAATATTTTGCCATTGACCATTTTCTTAATAGCACCTATCACAGAATTGGGTTCCCTGGAAAATGTAGTAGTAAAGGTCGCTCAATATACTTTCTCACTGCAGGTTGGTGCTTCTCAACTTTTGGCTGCATGCTGGAATCATCTCATGAGTTTAAAAACAAAAAACTTTACCTAGGTCATCCAGCCCAGAGATTCTGATCCAATTGGTTAAGGCATGGTATGGACATGGTGATTGTTGTCCACACTCCCTGGGTGATTCTGAAGGGCAGCCATGATTAAAGTTCACTACTGTAGGGGATAACCCTGTTCTCCTGACTCCTTTAGAGTGTTCAGTTCCTAACCACAATGAGAAAACCTGGTATTGTTCTGTGTATTTTAATTTCTGCCCGGTGAAATTAAGGGAGTGTTTTTGAGGATTAAAAAGGAAGGCCAGAAGTAGCATGGAGTACAAAGCAATTCCATACTAAAGAATACCATCTTTTCTGCCATCATTGCCAGCCGAGATTGTTTTAATCTCATTGTATCCTGAGAATTTGGCCCAATGACCCACACATCGTACAAGTTCAGTAATTGATATGGTAATTGTTGAAGAAGTATGAACAAAGTCCTCTTCAAAATGCAGATCCTGTAAGAATCCAACTTTGGTCAAACCTATGTGCGTATGACTCTAGAGATATAATCAGATCAGATAAGTAAGATGGGGATTTTGATTTTGATTATTACCAGGACACCAGATACACAGACTTTAATCCATAAATATTTGATGTATGAATAAGTATGAATGGATGGATGAATGAATGCATTTGGACACAAAAAAGCAGGCTTCATTTTATCAAAGCATGAGGTGACTGTGGGAAGACCACAGAGATGGAGCCCAGAGCAGGATGTGAAGTTCAGAGAAGTAGTACATACTCAGCATACTATGTCTCCTCTTCCAGGTTTGTGTAGGTCACTGAAAACATTTGGTTTTAAATGGAAAACATTCTTTTGAGTGGAAATCACTCAAAAGACCCCTGCTGAAATGAAAAGATTGTTTGGAAATTTACAAATCTCAGCTGCCTCTAACTCATCTGTGTCTTCGTAATACATCTCTATCCAAGATGATAGGAAAAGAAGCTATGCACACAAGCCTCCTGTCTTCTCTGGATCCTTCTCTTTTTTATTCATATGGTGTTGAACAGCAGTTGCCAGTTGTCCCTTGCAAGGCACCTTTTGAGAGCATCTTCCTTGGACCACCCAGGATAGATAACACCATTTTTTGGTCATGTTAAAAGTCTTATGGGTACATGCATCCTTAACAAGTGCCCAGTCCTAAGATGATGCAGCCTGTCATCCAATGGTCTGTCATTTAATTCTTGGTGCTGTTTATGTTGGCTGCAAGTAAATGAATTATTGGTATATTGAGAAAGTCTCATATCACCTTTCTTCCTCTCCATTTTCATAAAAGTTGAAATTATTTATTTATGAACCAAATAATTTATCTGAACATTTTAACAATTCACTAGCACTTACAGAGGTTTTTACTTCAATTTTTGTTAGAGAATCAAAGTCAAATATCACTTCAGTACAAGTTGTTCTGGTGTTTGTCAATATCCAATAATACATGGGTTTCCATTTTGGCCTTTTACAATTAATACAAGAAACATAATGGACACTCAGCAATCCCCTTGAGAAAAAGATAAATGGGTATCAGCAACAAATTATCTGCAGAAAGTAAGGCCTTGATATAGCACTTCCAAAACTACTCTGAAAGAAAAAGGAAAGAAAAAAAAGAACACCGCTCCAAGTCAAGAGCCATCAAGAATGAACCAAACACTCTCACAGGATTGTTTTAGGGAATATTGAGTGTACCATTTCTAGGTTGCAATCTGGCTGTATATATCAAATGTTCACTGCTCATACAAAATATTCATTTCTTCACCCATAATTTCAAGGACTGTATCCCAAGGAAATAATAAAAGATGTACCTAAAGATATGTTATATAAGGCTTCATTTAGTGTTAACTTTCATAAAGGGCAATTGAGAGAAATATACAGGTTCACAAATAAGGGGCTTTTTAAATACATGTTGTTACCTCTGAAACAAATTGCCATGCAGTCATTAAAAATGATGTTCCTGAAGAATTGTAGTTTTTAAGAAAATGCATAGAAGTATACATACTATAAAATTAAATGGAACAGCAAGATGTAAAACAGTTTGTGTAGTCTGTATCAATACTTTCAAAATGCATACTTGCATATATAATTTATATTTTCATACATTAGTCCACATCAAAACTGATTAATAAATATTTTTTAATTTGTAGGTGGTGTGTGTGTGCATGCATATGTAGAAAGGCAAACAGGAAATACCCCAAAATATTAATAGTGATATTGGCTAGATGGTAGAATTCTGGGAGATGCTTATTTTCTTCCCTATGCTTTTCTGTATTTCCCAAATTGCCTGAATGCACATGTTATTTTTATAATCCAAAAATATATTACCACTGATTTGTGGACTAAAGACACTCATTGCTGTTCTCCCTGGAATATTCCAATGATGCAAGCACTCTTCTGTTGGATATTTCACCTTTGTTTGGTCTCTTACAGGATCCATGCTTTGGAGCCAGAATCATTTGGACTCAAATTCTAGTTCTCTACTTTATAGCTCTACAACCTTGGGTAAGATCCTGTACATCTCTGGGTGTCTGTGCCTCTGGTATAAAGTTGTTGGGAGAAATAAATGGGTTGTGCTGAGTGCCTACCCATCAGTCATTTGTCCCTCCCTTTCCTTTTTAACAGGACCCAACTCTCTCTGACTTGGGCCAGATATTGGCTGCCCACACCCATATCCAAGGACAGGAGGCTAGGACCCACCCAGCCCAAGGCTTGAAGTTGACTGGACTATCATGGAAATTTCATTCTTCTTGCAAAGGACTATTTTCAAATATAGTTTAAAATTTGGCCAGTCAACTCAGAGGGCGAATTGTTGTGTTGCTTCTGAGGAAGTTTTCCTCATTCTTAAGGAAAAAAGGACAAATGAAAGGATGGGTATTCTTCTCCATTTCTGGCCTTGAACACTGCTCTGTCAGAACGTCTGAAGTGCCCTAGCCAACCTGGACCATAAGGGCACAAGCCTGGGGAGAAGAGTAATACCTGAGAGAGGGCAGAAATAAAAGAAAGAATGCTAGTTCTCAACAATATTGTTGCTGAATTCTAGAAACACCTTAATTTTTCATCTATATTTTAACATTTTTGTTTAAGTCAGTTGAACTAGGGTTTCTAATACTTCCATCTGAAAGAATCCTAAGTTATACAGAGAACTAAAGTGTGAAGCCCAGGATAGAGGGCTCAGTTCAACAGTGTAAGTCTTCCCTTCTTTCTCTCAACCTCCAAATATATATACAATGTACACAATATAGATTCATTTATAATATATACATGTAATTTACAGGAAACTTGTCAAGAAAAGTATAAATAGACCTCTCCCTCCTCCTAAAGCATGCGCCCAGGACCCACTTTCTCTAATTTTAACATAAAGGCCCTAATAAACAATGAACAGTTTTATAAGAAAAGGCTGGTGCTGCAACAGATTATATCCTGCTAAAAAGAAATTCTAGGTCTTCCCAAAAGATCTTGAATAACAGAGACTTTCTCCAATCCCTCCCTCCCTGTAGGTCTCCAAAAACTGGTCAGAGGCCATACTTTTGTAAGAGGTTCCCTAGATAGATTAGGACTGATGGAGCGCGTGCTTTGAGATCAAAAGAAAGCATATGCCACTTGAAAATGCATGGGCTACATTAACTGTGAGCCTTAATCAAGTAATGAAGACTGACAGGCTCCTTGGCCTATGGGGCTCTATAGTAATAAAATATGCACTTTTCTTAAAAATGACATTGATAAGAGTCAAGTGACTGGACAATTACTATATTCCATTCCATATCCCAGATTGGAAACCTCCTTTTCCCATATCCTTATGCATCTGATCCCAATGGGAAAGATTAAACCAGTGTGAGATATGCTTAGATATTTTTTATTTTGGTTAAAAACAGAATGCTAAATATTTAAAGTCTGGCACATTCACTGTGATTTGTATGTAATGTCCAAAAAGTACGTACCTGGGAACTCAACATCACACTACCAGCACTGCAAAACATTCATGGCTTTGGGAGTTGGTTTGTGTGTTTCCTTTTTATGACTATTGCTGCCCAACCCAGAATGTGGCACTCAATAAGAAGGGCCAACCATGTCCTGTTGGCCCTGTTCCTATGTGTCAACTTGCTGCATTTCCAGTTAATGGCATGACTGTAATGACTAGCAATTTAAATAATGGAGGCTGAAACAGAGGCAGCTATAAGGACACAATGCAGAAATTGCCACAGTTTATCAACATCATGGGCACCCAGCTCTTCATTACCCCTTGAATAGGGTCAAAGTAGTTAAAGTGATGCTGTAAATACTGACTAAAACAAAGCAGCTGTTTATTCTTGATTTGGCATTGGGTATTTATAACAAACAAGTTGTGTTTCCCAGGCATGGGTTATTAGACACGAGAATGTAATTGATATTAACCAACTTTCAGGCTCCAGTAACTTTTCTTTTTCACTGCATGTCAGTTTAATTTTTTTAAAGCATAAGTAATGCATGCCAAATGGAAAACAAGAAGAACACACAAAACCCCTTAAGCCTTCAGTACTAAGTGAAAACAACCAACCCATTTATCTTACAGAATCCTTTAGAGGTTTGCTATAAACTGAGAAGAGCATACCACAGAGCCTTTTCTTCTTCTGTTTCATTTGCACCAGATAGTAATGGTTGACTTTGTGTTTTAACATTTTTAATTCTTTTCAACACTGGCAAGTTGAAAGACTTCACAGAAAATGCTGGAAGCTCTGCCCAGACAGGCACCAGATTTCTACATAGTAACAAAGATCTGGGGTTGAATAGAGGCAGCTCCCGTTGGGGTGGGGAATAGGCTCTGCAGTTTGCCTCAACTGCCCTACCCCCAATATTCTCCCCATCACTGAGGCAAAACCTCAATTATCTCCTTCTTAATGGTAGTGTTGTCTAACAGTAAAGATCAAACACAATGATTTTATGTTGATGTCATCTCCACTGTAAATGGCAAAACTAAAGATGGGTTCAGAGGACTCAGTGTTTCAAGAAAAATTAAGAAACTATAATTCTTTATCATTCAAAATTTCTTACCTAACCTCCTTTGCTCAGTAACAGAATCTCCCCAGCTGCCCTCCAAGGATATCTGAATGGGTGACCCTTTGTGAAAAGCATCAAGCCGGGAGTTCTGTGGAAGAGGGGCCAGACATCTGTAAAAGCTAGACTGAGTTCAGGCTCAGACAAAAATTGTCAGGCCAAGAAGGGAAAAGCAAGCACTGCACTTGTAAGAAAAAACAAGCAAACAAGCATGGTAGTGAGGACTCGTATGGATAAAGCAGGTCCCGATGTTTGACCAAGAACATCTTAGCCCCTCGCCAAGCTTCTCTCAGAGGGTAAGTAAAGCACTGCAGGAAGCTGCCTTCATTCTCTGAAATCACCTCAGTTTTTGCTGTGAGCTACTGACGAGTGTCTTGTTTGGTCTGGAGCTGCGAACCCTCAGTGCTCATTTGGTTTTATGACCCCTCTCTCTCGTCCTGCAAGGAGTAGGGCGGTGCTATAAGGGAGACTTCTTTTAATGAATGGAATAAGCACACATGTACACACAGACTCAGAAAATATTCGATGGCATCCACAGCCATAGGACATTTCACTCAGAAACAGTTTGCTAGTAACCAGAAGGACCAAAAGAGCTACAAATCCGACAAATCTGAAATGATGGAAGGTTAGGAAGACCATTGTACAGGAACAGGCTAAAAAAGAGAAAACTCATCAGAGAACCAGAAAAGGTGAGTAGAACACATAGTCTTTTTCACCAAAAAAATTAAAAACACCCAGTCTTTTTCACCAAATAAAATCTTTTTCACCCATAACAAAGGACCTAAGGAAAACTTTTCAATATAATGGGGGAAAGTTAAGCAAAGAGAAAGGAGCAAGTGTGCATTAATTTCTTATGATGTTTCAAGTGCTATGTGTACATTTTAACACATTTAGATAATGAAAATGTTTTTGTTCACTCATTCATTAAATAAGTATTTGTTCACTGCCTTTATGTGTCAGGCATCTCTAGGCATATAGAAATTTGAAGACATGGTTTTCCTGTTGTCACGTTTCAGTCTAACAGGGAGACAGACATTCTGATGAAAATTATAATTATTTTCAATATAATAACACTAACACAAGTTAATAATGGCTGTAATTTATTGAGTGTTTATTATGTGATAGAAATACTGCAGAGCACTTTACACTGCTTTTCATTTAATCTCTCTTAAGTGCCCTATGATAGAGGCACTAATATTATCTTCATTTCACAGACCTGAAAACTGAGCCATAGAGAGACTAAGTAGTTTGCCCAAGATTACACAGCTTATGAGTAGAAAATCTGAGATTTAAATATTACCTGTTTTCTATACCAGATCAACAGATTATCTGCTGCATCAACCGAATACTGGTTACAATAGACATAAGCCAATGGCAGTGGAAGCAGAGTGGACGGCCCTTAAATGTCTTTTAATTTACAAAGCACTATCTCACACAAAGGGGAGGTTCCAGAATTCATCAGGCCCAACAGTAGGGACTGGTGGAAAGTATAACGGGCTTTTAAATGGCTTACATAAAGGTGTGAATGACAGAGTTACGAATCACTGATAAAATAGCTGGAATGGGCCAAACTTTTCAGATCCAGAGGCAAGAGAAAAGTGAGGCCTCCCAGGACATTTTTCTTGGGAGCTTTTTGGGACCAAAAGCTGTTGATGGACCACGCATTCCCTCAGTTTGTCAATTTCTGTTTCTAAGAACAAAGAGGCTACACAATTTTCAGCCTATTTTTATACCTAAAGTCTACTAACAATAATATAATACAGTATAATTCATAGAAGACATTATCATTTACTTAGTGCTTAACATGTCCTTGGCAGAGTAATAGGAACATTGTGTACATTGTTTCTAACCTCCACAACACCATGAGATAGACCCCTATAGAAAAGAAGAACATAGAGCTCAGAGAGGTCAAGTGACTTATCTAAGACCACACAGGTAGTAAGTGGTAGGGGCATGATTTGAACTTGGAATACATGATTCCAAAATCAATACTTTCTCCTTTAAGCCAAAGTGCAAAGTATGAGACCAAAACTCTCTGCAAATATTTTCACCATGCTTCTTTTGATTCTTCATTCATTTATTCAATCAAAACAATTTTTTCTGCACATGTAAGGAACATAACACCTATCCTTATGCATTTAACAAGTAAATCTAGGAGACAAATGTGTCAATACCTAACTACACAGGACAAAGGAAGCCAAATGTGTTTATTATTTAAATAAACTCCATGAAGGCAGGCACCTTGGTTTATTGATTATTGTCACAAAACTGGAACATGGTCTGGAACCAACAAACATTTAATGGAAGAATAAATGAAGATAGTCTCACTGAAGGAAGTGCAAACTCAAGGCAGGATTAAATTTAACTGGGCTAAATCAAAGAAAGCCTCTCAGAAATGTGGCCCTGAATTGGACCTAGAAGAATGTATGAGGTATGGACAAGTGAGAAATGAGGTGACAAGAGCTGGAGGTCAATGGCTTAGGGTGAACTCAGTATAGAAACACAGACATCCAAGCAATACTGGGGAATGAGTCAAGCATGCCTACAGCACAAATAAGGACTAAGGTCAGAAAGGTGGTGTGGCACTACCTCAAACAGATCCTTCAAGACCATGATAAGAAATGTGGGTAGCCACCCTGGGTGGGAAGCAGTAACAAGTCAACTCTTGGCAACAGTGGGAAGACATCTCCCCTACTTAAGTCATCCAATGCCCCTCCCCTACTGCCCTTAGACTAATCCTAAGTGTTCAGCCTTAGTCTGCAAGGCCCTGTGAACTCTCCAGCCTCATCACTTTGGGCACCTGTCACCCTCACAACTCTGCAGTGGACCTTACTCTTTCACGCTCTGACCTTTGCATGGGCGCTTCATTTTGCCTAGAAGACTGTCTACTAGGCCTCACTACCCTTCAGCTGCTTAACTCCCACCACTCAGCCTGGAAGATAACGGTATCTGGAAGCCTTCCTCAATGCCCTATCGCTGGGATCCTTATAGCCTACACCCAATCATATCACAATGTGTTAGGAATTTTACCCTTCTCCTCCATTCCTGCCCTCCAAAAAGGCAGACACTATGTTAGGTTTAGATTCCCAGCACCTTTCAAACTGCCTGGCACATAACAGGTACTCAGTAAATATCTTGGAAGTAATTGTTCGGTTAGTAAAATGCATGATTGATGGACTGATTGATTATTGTTGAGAATACTGAATTGAGGAAAGCCATAGGAGGTCGTGCTGTCATTCAGGGAAAAACCTCTCCTCTTTATAAAGGCCCAGAAGCATTTACTGAAGTAGGTGCTTTGCTAACAGGGGAGAGTAGAATCACTAGTTGGTCAAGAAGATAGCAAGTCAGAGAAACACAGAGCCAGTGGGCAGTTGCTGGAGATACCACAATTCCACAGGATGATGGCCATTAGCATGCAGCACTGGGTAATTTGATTTTCATGACAGACAGATTTATTATGACTTCTAAATATATAAATCCCAGGTTATGCTTTACAGCTAACCTAACAACTTGATATATGCGTCTGACATCTCATCTTAAAATCAGATTCCAGCTTCTAATTAATTTTTATTCACCCATCGCTGTAACTAGAGAGGCAGAAAAATCTCAGTGGAATAAACAATAGACAGGGGATTAGTCGCTCGTATTTCATGGTGCCTTTTCTATCAGAACACTGAGTTTCCTTTTCTTTGCTACAGAAAAAGGGAAGTCAATTCTTTCTATGACTTCCATGAGGAATAAGTGAAGAATATTATACAGGAACTTGATAGTCACTATTTCTATTAAGTAACCAATTGCCCCTTCTTCTGCCCCATCCCTCACCCTCCACCCTCATCCCCCAAACACAAACCAGAATGACATCATTCTAGTCAGCTTAAAGACTGATCACTGCTAAGATGTTACCATACATCTTGCTTACTCCAATAATAATTTATTAAACAACACTTGAAGCTGAGTTGCAAACACCATGAAGACCTGACTTTAAACCAATAATAATGTTCATAAAAGCTGAAAAAACCATCAACAGCTTTTTATATAATCTCAACAACATTCATAATTCACTCACACCCAGATACTTTGTTAACACTGCAAAGAGGTACAATAGTAGCTGGGAAAAATTTTGTAATCTGCTGATTTTTTAAAATGAGCACCCACTGGGTCTGTATTTTTTAATATAATATTAACATATACATATAATTTTTAAAACATTTTCTCCCATCTCCTTTCCCCCGAATAGGAAAACTTTGGCACCACAAACCAGGTTAGGGGGGGGAAAAAAGCTGGTCACATTCATTTTTCTTTGATTTAATGTTGTATACTCACTATGTGTCTGGCACTATTCTCAATACTTTAAATGCATTAAATCCTCCCCAAAACTCTATAACGTGTCATAATTTTCTCCTTGTGACATAAGAGGAAACAAAGGGCCACAGTTTAAAAAGCTGTTTGCAGTCACAAAAGCTCATAAGTGTTACAGCCAAGATTTCAAGTAAGGCTCTAGTACCTTGATCTAAACTAATATACTGCCTCAGGGACTTAAGGGAGACCTTACTAAATAAATAATAGCATAAATAGCCAGGTATGTTTGCCAAGTCATAAATCGAAACTACACAATCAACCTCATACTGAGAACACTGTAGTGTTTCTGGCTCTTTGTAAGCATATTTAAATAAATCTGGATGCCAGCCTATTTACCTGCCACAGGATGGAATATGGACTAATAGGAGGGATACATTCAGCAGAGAACTTTGTCTGATGGACATTCTGAATCACAAAGCTGCCATTTTTTGATTCACAGTAAATAGTGAAAATAGGGAAATATAAAACCTTTTACTCATTTTGTTCCAAGTATATGCTTTCTAAATCTCCAGTGCTTATCTAATTTATTTGATGGTATGAAAGATGAGTTATTAAACACACACACATATCCCACATATACCAGGATCACTCCAGGCTCAATTTGTCTTCAGCTCAGCCCTCAAAACACTAAAAAAGGATTCCTATGATGGCAGAAATAAATTCCTTCACTTGCCCTTTGGGATATGCAATACTGAATTTACATGAACAAAACTGTATATATTCTCTCTACAAAATCAAATTTAAATATATGAAGCATTTTTATGTCTTTCCTCCAAAAAAGTTTATTGGTGAGGATGGAACATATCCTATATCCTGGTAAAAATAATAATCAGATGAAATAAATAAACATTTTAGTTAAAATTATCACCAATCTCTTAAAAGTAGTTTTTTTTTCCTTATATGAGTGAAGATACACTACAGCACAAACAAACATTTGAAAGAACATGTAAAGCATTCATATTACAGCTAATCTATATGGCTGATTTGTAAGTTTTAGAGCCTTTTAATAAAACCATATTTTGACTCTGGCACTATTTAGTTAGGGCTTTATCAAAACATTTAATTACAAAATAAGATCTATTATGGTCAGATGAAGCCATACACAATATACTCAAATCCTGAGCATGAAGCCATTCAATTTGTCATTCCAAGGTCTGTTTTCTGGGCCCTCTCCAGTTTAAAATATCTTTTCCAGTGCTCTTCCTCCCCTTTGCCCTCGGAATTATTAGAGCATAATGTAATTCTTTTACAAGCCTGGGGAAGATATTATTGGAATGCATGGGCAAAAAGGCAGAGATGAAATGGAACTACGGGGAGTAAATAACAAGTTTTTAAAAAATGGAAAATCAATTACTGTTTTTAATAACAGTAGTAATAGACTTTGTGCTAAGAAAAGAAAAATTGCTCAGAGACAAAATAGATGTTCAATATTACAGTGCTCTAATGAGTACATTTACATATAATTTTCTGAAATTTATGTCCAAGACTAACTGCAAGTAGAATTTAGTATCAATAGAAGTTTACAAAATCCATTCATTTTTCCTCTAATCATATTGAATATTTAAGGGGCTTGATTAGACTTGATTATTTTTCTTCTGGAGCCAACAAAGAGCCCCAGCAGCTTTGAAAGTGATGGATTAGTGGGGCAGTTCCCACCAATGCACAGACATTCTTGGCTGTCACAACAGGAGGAAAAACCATGAGAAAGTTGGTTCGCAGACACATGAGAGCCACTGAATAAATCTGCAGAGAACAGGGAGAAGGGCAGCCTTGCCACTGCAGAAAGAGGAAAAGACAGAGACCCAAATTTCGTACAGTCCGACTTTGCTGCTTCTTCATTTCATAGCAACCTGGAGAGAAGCCTCTGACAGAGAGCCATCTCCCACTGCCCCTGAAAGGATTAAAAGACTACAGGTCTTAGAAAACCTCCAAGTACTCAGAATTGAAAAACAAAATGGGATATGAAGCTAATTTGCAGAAAACTGTGCTTCTCTACTCAGATTTCCTGAAGCATAATAAAATAGAGAGGCTGTCTCCAGAGTTCTATTTCCAGCTGTGCCCCACAAGTTGGAAAAAACAAGAAAGGACATGTTAACTACTCACACCAACCTGCCCCTCCTACTGCCAGAATTATTCTTCCAAATAATTCTAACGGAGGTTCTGAGCCCTTCTCCAAAACACGTTAAGAAGAAGGTATATCCCTGCCTGGGCAAGGAGATTTAGGTGAATTACTGGCTGAACACAGAAACAACATAATGCTCTTTCAGGGGAGCTCAATCCTTGATTCATTATGTCCCACTGTCTGCTAAAGGATAATCACACCCATAATTAAATGTCCAAATTCTGCTTTGATGGTCCGTGTAAAATTCAACTGAGTCAATTCAGCACACCATTCACCCAGATGTTGAAAATAGGTCATCCTTACCTACGTCTTTTCCATCTTCCCTGTATTAGTTTCTGAGGGCTGCTATAACAAAACACAACAAACTGGGTGGCTTAAAGGAAAATAAATGCATCATCTCACAATTCTAGAGGTGAGGAGTGCTAAATCAAGTTGTTGACAGGGCCATCCATGCTCCCTCTAAGGTGCTGGGTAGAATCCCTCCCTTGCCTCTAGCAGTGGCCATCAGTCCTGACATTTCTTGGCTTGCAACTGCATCCCTCCAACTCCTATTTCTGGCATCACATTCTCTCCTCCTGTGTGTATGTCTCTCAGCCTCTTCTCTACTTCTTATGAAGACACCAGTCATATTGTATTAAGGGCTCATCCTATTCCAGTATGACCTCACCTTAATTAAATCTTCAATAACCATGTTTCTAATAAGGTTACATTCTAGGGCAATAGAGGCCAAGATTTCAAATATCTTCTGGGGGGACGCCATTCAATACATAACACTCCTAAATTCAATCAATCTCCCAGTCATGTCCAGACTACTTCTAAATGCCTCTCAAGTCTGTTTACTTCTTTCTCTCCCCACTACTGCCTTGAATCTCACACCATCATTTTACCTGGATAATCATAAGAACTTATTTTTATAATTCTGCCCTCATTTTCATAATGCTCCAAACCATTCTCCAAAAAAACTTATTTACTGGAAGATAACATCACACAGAAAAGTGCATAAGGTATAGTAAATTTTCATAGGTGCACATACACATGTAACTACCAACCACATCAAGAAAAAGAGTATTACCAGCACTCTGGAAACATACCTCATACCCCCCTCCCAATTAATTCCCCCCATTCCATCCCAAAAGTAACCATTATTGTGACCTCTAAGAAAAAATGGCCTAGTTTTACATGGTTTGGGATTTTATGGGACTGGTGTCATATAGTACATATACTTTTTTATCTGGCTTCTTAGGTTAGTAAGACTCATTATTCTTGTAGAAATAACTGATTTATCTTCTTCACTTTATAAATATTTATTGTATGAATATACCATTTATATATTCATTCTACTATTGATGGCCATTCAGTTGAGTTCCACTTGAGAGCTATTAAAAATAATGGAGGTATGAACATTCTCACAGTTTTGAGCATATATCTAGGAGAACAGCAAAGTCATAGGGCATATAATTGCTCATCTTCAGCAGATAGTGCCAATTTCTAAAGTGATTGTATTAATTTTCAAAAGCACAGCCCTGTATGAGTGTTCCAGTTGCTTTGTATCCTTCAACACTTGGATTTACCAGTCTTTTTTAGCCATTCTGATGAGTGCACGGTGGTACCTCATTGTCCCTTTATTTTGCATTTCCATGATGACTAATCATATAAGAATTGTTTCATATGCTGACTAGTCATATGGATATCCTTTTGTGAAGAGCAGCTTGTTCACACTCATTGCCTATTTTTCTACTGTATTATCTCTTTTTCTTACTGATTTGTAATGGCTATTTATATGGTCTGGAAAACACTGATCTGTCAGATGGATATATAGACAGACAGATAGCCATCATTTCCCATTCTCTGGATTGTCTTTTCTCTCCATTAATGATGTCTTTGTTATAAAAAAATTTATTTTAGTGTAATCTAATATACTTACCTCTGCATTTTTTGCTTTTAAAAAATATTTTTGAGATATAATTCACATATCATCTAGTTCACCCAGTTAAAGTGTATAATTCAAAGTTTTTTTTAGTATACTCACAGAATTGTGCAACAATCACCATAATCTAATTTTAGAATATTCTAATCACCCCAAAAACAAACTCCATATCCAGTAGCTGCCACTTCCCATTCCTCCCAACACTCTCATTCTCACCAAGCCCTAAGAAGCACTAATCCACTCTCTGTCTCTACTGAATTTCCTGTGCTGGACATTTCATATGTATGGACTCATGTAATCTGCAATCTTTAGTGACTGGTTTCTTTCACTTAGCATAATGTTTTCAAGTTTCATCCATGTTACAGCACATATCAACACTTCATTTCTTTTTCTTGCTGAATAATATTCCATTGCATGGATATACCATTTCATTTACCCATTCATCTGCTGATGGACATTTCAGTTGTTTCCACTTTTTGGCTATTTTGAATAATGATGTTTAGCTAATATTTTTTGTGTCCTGTTTAAGCAATATTTAGCGATCCCTAAATCATGAAGCTATCTACCATGCTATCTTCTGGATAGTTTATTATTTTACCTCTCCCATTCAGGTTAACAACCCAGTTGGAATTTACTTTTGCTCATTATGTGAGGAAAGGGTCTGGGTTCACTGATTTCCCCACATGAATACCAATTGTCTTAGCACCATTTAATGAAAAGATCACCCTTTCTTCACTGCTCCGCAGTGTCATTTTTCTCAAAAATCAAGTGTCCATACATGAATGACTCTACTTCTGTATACTCAGTTCTGTTCCACTGAACTATTTGTGCAAAACCACACTATACTAATTATCATAGATTAATAATATATGGTTATCTCATAGTTTAAGTCCTCCAATTTTCTACTGATTCTTCTTCTATTACCTTACCTGTTCTTAGCCCTTTGCAATCTGGTATTTTGATCAGGAGAGAACTCACCTATTGACCATACTGAGCCACCCAATCCATAAATATATTATGTCCTTCCATTTATTTAGGTCATCTTTAATTTCTCTCAATAATATCCTATACTTTTCACCATAGAAATCTAACACATCTGTTGTTAGATTTTTCCTTGTTTATAATTTTTAAGATATTTTAAATGGTAACTTTCAAAAAGTTTTATCGAGGAAAATTTACATACCATGAAATTTACCCATTTTAAGTGTTCAGTTAGATGAGTTTTAGGTAAATTATACAGTTATGCAACCATAACCACAACCTAGTTTAGAACACTTCTTTTAACTGAAAATGTTATCTCAGGCCCATCTATAGCTAATTCCCACTCCCACACAGGGAAAACATTGATTTGCTTTCCATCACTACAGTTTTCCCTTTTCTAGAAATTTCATAAAAATTGAATCAAATAGTATAGAATCTTTTGTGTCTGTATTCTTCCACTAAGCATAATGTTTTTGAAGGATATCCAGGTTGTTTCAGGTATCAGTAGTTCATTCCTTTACATTATAGACTACTACTCCCTTGTATAAATACACCAAAATTTGTTTACCACTTATCCCTTGTATAAATACAGCAATTTTTGTTTACCACTTACCAGTTAATAGATATTTGCATTACCTCTAGCTTGGGGCCATTATAAATAATATTGCTATGGATAGTCATACACAGATTCTTATGAAGATATACATTTCATTTCTCTCTGAGTTTTCACTTCAATACTTAGAACTGGAATTGCTTGGTCATTTAAGTATATGTTTAACTTCTTTAAAAAACTGCCAAACTGTTTTCCAAAGTAGCTGTACCTTTTACATTTCCACCAGCAATGTATAAAAGTTCCAATTTCTCCATATCCTCATCAGCACTTCTTACTGTATATCTTTTTTATTCTAGCCATCCTAGTGGATGTGAATCAATATCTCCAGGAAGTTTTAATTTGCACTTCCCCAGTGATGATGAACATTTTTTCATGTGCTTGATACACACACACACACACACACACATCCAAACACACATATAAATACACACTTTGGTTTATGTTATTAAGTTTTAAGAATTCTTTAAATATCTAGATGTAAATGTTTTTTTCAGATATGATTTACAAATATTTTATCCCATTCTGTGGCTTATATTTTCATTTTTGTAATAGTGTCTTTTAAAGATTTCTTTTAGAGATCTTGGTTTTATATTTAAGAAATCTTTGACTACCCTGAGGTCATAAAATTTTTCTTCTATGTTTTTATCTAGATGTTTTATAGTTTTAGTGCTATAATGTATTTCAAGTTAATTTTGTATATAGTATACAGTAATTTTTTAATACACATATCTAATTGTTCTATCTCATATTCTTTGGAAATATAATTTGGTTGTAATTTACAATCCTTTTTATATAACCCTGGATTCATTGAAAATATTATCTTTAAAATTTTTCATTTTATAATTCTTTGTTGCTGATAAGTAGAAATACAATTATTTTTTATATTGACTCTGTACCCAAAAGCTTCCTAAATTCATTTGTTAAATTTACATAATTATATCTTCTGCAAATTATACTATTCTATTGCTTTGTTTCCAATCCTCATATCTTTTATTTCTTTTTCTAGACTGACTGCATTCACAAGGACCTCCAGTACAATGCTGAACAGAAGTGGTGATTACCATCACCCATTTCTCATGCCTAATTTCAGGGTAAGGCTCTCAGTATTTCACTTAAGTATGAAAGCACTTAATATTTCTTATCTTTTTGATCATAGGTATTCTTACAGATGTGAGGTAATGTCTTATTGGGGTTTTGATTTGCATTTCACTTATGATTAGTGATCCTGAGCATCTTTTTATGTACCTGTTGCCTTTTATATATCTTTGGAAAAGTGTCTATTCAGATCCTATACCCAATTTTTAATCAAATTGTTTAGGGTTTTGGTGGGGGAGTTGCTATTAAGTTGTATGAGTTTTATTATATTTTGGATATTAACTCCTTATCAGATATATGATTTGCAAATATTTTCACCCATTCAATAGGTTGCCTTGTCATTCTGTTGATGGTTTGCTTTGCTGTGCAGAAAATTTTAGTTTGATGTAGTCCTACTTGTTGATTTTTTCTTTTGTTGCCTTTGCTTTTGGTATCAATTCCAAAACTGTATTGTCAAGACATTAAAGAACTTGAAGAATAGTCCATGTGCACTTGAAAAGAAGGTATAATCTGTTGCTTTTGGATGTAATATTCTGAATATATGTTAAGTCCATCTAGTCTAATGTTCCTTTAAGGCCAGTGTTTTCTTATTGATTTGCTGTCTGGAGATTCTTTCCATTGATATAAGTGGAGAAGTCCCCTACTACTACTATATTACTGTTTCTTGCTTTAGGTCTGTTAATATTTGCTTCATATTATTTAGGTGCGCCTAAGTGCATAGATATCTGTATAAATGTTATATCCTCTTCTTGGATTGACCCTTTTATCATTACATAAGCCTTTGTTTGACTCTTATTACAGTCTATGTTTTTAATTTTTTTATATATTTTTTTTACTAAGGCATTATTGATATACACTCTTATGAAGGTTTCACATAAAAAAACAATGTGGTCACTACATTCACCCATGTTATCGTGTCCCCCCCATACCCCATTGCAGTCACTACCCAACAGTATAGTAAGATGGCACAGAGTCACTATTTGCCTTCTCTGTGCTACACTGTCTTCCCCGTTATCCCCCCCACACCATGTGTGCCAATCATACTACCCCTCAATCCCCTTCTCCCTCCCTCCCCACCTGCCCTCCCACACCGCTCCCCTTTGGTAACTGCTAGTCCCTTCTTGGAGTCTGTGAGTCTATTGCTGTGTTGTTCCTTCAGTTTTGTTTTGTTGTTATACTCCACAAATGAGGGAAATCATTTGGTACTTGTTTTCCTCTACCTGGCTTATTTCACTGAGCATAATCTCCAGCTCCATCCATGTTGCTGCAAATGGTAAGATTTGTTTCTTTCTTATGGCTGAATAATATTCCATTGTGTATATGTACCACATCTTCTTTATCCATTCATCTACTGAAGGACAATTAGGTTTCTTCCAAATTTTGGCTACTGCAAATAGTGCTGCATTAAACATAGGGGTGCATATGTCTTTTTGAACCTGAGAAATTATATTCTTTGGGTAAATTCCTAGGAGTGGAATTCCTGGGTCAAATGGTATTTCTACTTTCAGTTTTTTGAGGAACCTCCATATTGTTTTCCACAATGGTTGAACTAGCTTACATACCCATCAGCAGTGTAGGAGGGTTCCCCTTTCTCCACATCTTCGCCAGCATTTGTTGTTCTTAGTCTCTTCAATACTGGCCATCCTAACTGGTGTGAGGTGATAGCTCATTGTGGTTTTTATTTGCACTTCCCTGATAATTAGTGATGTGGCACATCTTTTCATGTACCTGTTGGTCATCTGAATTTCTTCTTTAGAGAATTGTCAGTTCATATCCCCACCCATTTTTTAATTGGGTTATTTGCTTTTTGGGTGTTGAGGCATGTAAGTTCTTTATATATTTTGGATGTTACATTCTTTGTTTTAAAATCTGTTTTGTCTGATAGAAGTACAACAATGCCAGCCTCCCTTGCTTCCATTTGAATGGATTTTATTTTTTATACCCCTTCACTTTCAGTCTGTGTATGTCCTTATGTCTGAAGTGAATCTCTGTAGGCAACATATAGGTGGGTTTTTCTCTTTTTTTAATCCACTCACACACTCTATATATTTTGATTAGAGAATTTAGTCCACTGACATTTAAGGTAATTTTGTACAGGAATGCACTTCTTGCCATTCTGTGAATTGCTTTCTGGCTGTTGTGCAGTTCCTATGTTCATTTCTTTTTCTCTTGTTCTCTTTCTTTGTGGTTTGACGACTTTCTCCAGTGGTATGCTTAGATTGCTTTCTCATCATCTTCTGCATATCTACTATAGGTTTTTGCTTTGTAGTTACCATGAGGATTACCTACAACTTATATTTATATGTCTATTTTAAGTTGATAATAAAACATTTATTTTTACTCCCCCTTCTAACCCTTAGGTAATCTCTACATTTTCACTCCTCCTCCCAACTCTTAGGTTTTTTATCTAGTGTATTCCTTATCTGATTCTAATTACAGTTATTTTTACAACATCTAGTTACAGTTACTATTACTACTTTTGTCTTTTAAATTTTGTACTAGGTTTATAAATGATTAATCCAGTACCTTTAATATATATTTACCTTTACCAGTGAGATTTATGCTTTCATATATTTTCTTCTAATTAGTGCCCTTTTTTTTTCAGCTTAAAGGAGTTCCCTTAACATTGCTGTAAAGCCGGTTTAGTGGTGATGAATTTCATTAACTTCTGCTTGTATGGAAAACTCCTTTATCTCTCCTTCAATTCTGAATGATAACTTTGCCAGGTAGAGTATTCTTGATTGGAATTATTTCTTTTCTTTCAGGATTTTGCATATATTGAGTCACTTGATCTGGCCTTGAGTTTCTGCTAAAAAATTTGCTGATAGGCTTATGGGGGTTCTCTTGTATGGAATAAGTTGTTGTTTTTCTCTTGCTGCTTTTGAGATTATCTCCTTATCTTTAACTTCTGACATTTTAATTATAATGGGTTTTAGTACAAGTCTCTGATTTCATTCTATTTGTAGGTAATTCTTTATTAAAGATCTTTACTTACATTCTTAATTTGCTGAACATTTTTGTCAGAATTAGATGTTGAATTTTATCAAATGTTTTTTCTGTATCTATTAAGATAATTATATGGCTTTTCTTTATTATATATTGTTTTTTAATGTTATCCAACCTCTCATTCCTTTAATAAATAGAACTTGGTTAGGACATATTATCTTTTGTATATACTGCTTGGTATTCTGTTATTTTATTTAGGATTTTTGTATCTTTAGAACTGTAAAAATCTCCTCTCAACTTTCCTACTTCTAGCTACTGCTTTCTGTCAGGGCTCTCAGAGTTCTGTTTTGTTTTTGTGTGTGGGGTTTTTTTTTTGAGAACTTTTTTTTTCAATATAGTATCATTGATACACAATTTTATAAAGGTTTCATATGAACAATATTGTGGTTTCAACATTCACCCATTTTATCAAGTCCTCACCCCCCCATTGCAGTCACTGTCTATCAGCATAGTAATATGCTTTAGAGTCATTACTTGTCTTCACAGTGCTATACTGCCTTCTCTGTGACCTACCTATAATGTGATTATGAATTATAGTGTCCTTAGTCCCCTTCTACTTCCCTCCCCACCCATTGCCCCAACCCTTTCCCTTTGATAACCACTAGTCCCTTGGAGTCTGTGAGTCTGTGCTGTTTTGTTCCTTCAGTTTTGCTTTGGTATTATACTCCACTAATGAGTGAAATGACTTGGTACTTGTCTTTCTCCACCTGGATTATTTCACTGAGCATAATACCCTCTAGATCCATGAATGTTACTGCAAATGGTAGAATTTGTTTTCTCTTTATCGCTGAATAATATTCCATTGCGTATACGTACCACATATTCTTTATCCATTCATCTATTGATAGACACTTAGGTTGCTTCCATATCTTGGCTATTGTAAATAATGCTGTGATAAACATAGGGGTGCATATGTCTTTTTGAATCAGGGATCTTGTTTTCTTTGGGTCAATTCCTAGGAGTGGAATTACTGGGTCAAATGGTATTTCTATTTTTATCTTTTTGAGGAACCTCCATATTGCTTTCCACGGTGGTTGAACTATTTTACATTCCCACCAACACTGTAGGAGGGTTCCCCTTTCTCCACATCCTCACGAGGATTTGTTGTTTCTTCTCTTTTGGATGTTGGGCCTCTCAGAGTTTTATCATTTACAAATTCAAAAATGCTTCAAAGAGAAAAAGAGTGAAAATATTGTGATCACTTCAGTGCACTACCTCTTTTCAGGATTCTGGTTACTCAAGTCCTGGCTGCCTTGGTAGTTCATCCATACCTCCAAATAAATACATTCTCTTCATTTGGTCCAGCTTTTCTAGTTATTCTATGGAAGGGTTGTTGGCTACCATTACCAGAGAAGAAATCCATCTTTTATAACAGAAAATAAATTATATTATTCTTCTCCCCTGAATTTTCTAACGGCTAACTCACACAGCTGATTCTGAAATCCATATTCCCTAGTATGTTCTGTAAAATCTTCAGTGATGCAAGTCCAGCCTTCCCCTCTGTTATCTACTTACTCCATTGCTCACTCCTATCCAGCTTCATCCATCTACTTTCTGTTCCTCTAACCTCACCAAGTTCCTTCCCAAATCAATACTTTCACATTTGTTTTTCCCTCTCCTTGGAACACTCTGTCCCTAATCTTTGATTAGCTGCTTCACTTTTATCATTCTGTCACAGTTTCAATGTCATCTCCTCAGAGAAACCTCAGGACACTTTATCTAATCATGTGTCCTGCCTGCATGATCCCTGTCCTCCTCAAACAATATAACCTACATAAAAGAAGGGATAATAATATTATGCCAACAAGAATTGAGTATTAAATTTCAAAAAAAGTACAATGCTATCCCTATCCTATTCCTTCATTCATCATAAAGAAAACAGTAAACCAGGAATATAATATCTTTGGGATAGAACCATATCTCTGTATTACAAGGCAGAAATTAAGAGTATTGGCTCTTTCTGGAGTGTGATAAATCTGGATTCAAATCACTGCTATATCGCTTTCCAGATGTATGGCTTCAAGGAATGTTCTCAGCCTCAGCTTCCCAAACTATAAAATGGGGATAATGATAGTATCCATTTGATAGTACTGTTGTAATTACATAATAAATGTTATTTTGTATGCTAAGTGCTTAATACAGTGGTTGAGTCATTGAAATTTCTCTATAAACAAGAGCTATTCTGATGACAATGATGCTCCTGATGATAATGATGATGAGCATAATAAGGCTCTATAACATCTGGTAAAATACCGAATTATTCAATCAAACACACACACACACAATTATATATTATAATAATTTCCAACAAGTACATGTAGTCTTTATCACTTGCATTAACAGAGTTGCTAAAGAATTTGTTTCTTTGATTTCTGTATTGGGCAGGTTTACTGGCAAGAAATTTAGACCAACCCTAGCAAGTCTACTCAGAAAAAAAAGAGGAAGAATGTTCTAGTGTCTCATGGAATTGAAGGGAGAATTGAATAACCAAGCTTTGTTTTTAAAAACAAAAACAAAAACAGGAATCAAAGTAGCTCCAGAGAACTGGGAAGCAGGAGCTTAAAGACCTCCCTGTAGGGCACTGTCATTCACAACCCATATATCATCAATGTCTACCTTTTGCTCTCAATTCAAAATTCAAAATTCTTAAGAGAAATAATCTGATTGGAATAACCAGGTGAGATGTCCACCCCTAAATCGGTCATACTTGCCCTGAGTAGTGGTATCAAAATCATGGTCTCAGCTGCTGGGAGCTCACTGGTATGGATCAGGGCCAGTTTCCAGAGAAGAGTTTTGTTTTAGATGTGGAAAGTCATCCCAAGAAGTACTATTACGGTTGTAAGGTCCCTAAGATAAGCTTCCTCTAACAGAAGCCATTTTGTTCTACTCACCTATCCAGAACAATAGTGCCCAAGTTATGCACCATTAGCTGCTTGGGAGGGAGTTAATTACAAATTAAATATAATTGAATTGTTGGATCTGTTTTCAAAGTCTTTAAATAGAGTAACAACATGATACCTTGTAGATCCAATTTTGCAAATCAAAGTTGAGTCCCTTGCCTCCTATGAGGACAGAAAAGTCTTTGTGAGCTTTTTAAGTGTAGAGTTACACTTTTAAAAAATTCCATAGTGTCAGTCAATAAGATTTGGGAGGAAATATATTGGAAACTGTGCCCTATAGGAGCCATTCAAGACACCTTGCAAGGGAGTATTTACCAATGCCAAGACAGTTTCACATTTTGCAGTTACCCAAAACCATAATAAAATCCCTGGTTTTAAAATTCCTCTGTACTTCTCTAACACAAATTGTTAGCCATTCAAACACAGCCACCAAATACAACAAATGCATTCTACACCAAAAGGGAACCTTATCCTGATATACCTGCCAAAAAGAGATAAAGGAAACTTTAAGTATGGCTGGACTGGAAAACGCTAAGACGTATTGCAACTTGGGGAAGAGCTGAGAGTCAAGGACATTGGGGAATATCAGCAATAGAAGAAAAAGAAGATTGGGATGGAGATTTGGAGATGATTCCCATGTATAATATAGCTGGTGGCAGTGTATACATACGCCCCTAGCCTACCATTGCATCGTTTTCCACTGTGAATATTTACTGAAAGTGTAGTTCTCAAGACATTTTTTGAGCTGAAAAAATTCTTCAATACTTGGATGGGTGACATAAGACTTCTAAAAAGGAGGTAGATAGCATGGTAGGGAAGGTTCTTGGGTCAGACTATTGGGTCCATTCCCTAGCTCAATTAGTTAGGAGCAGTATGACCTTTGGGGGTTACTTTATCTTTTGAGCCACAGTTGTCTCTTCTGAAATGAGTATACTATTTCTATCTACACTTTCTATAGGTTATTTTGAGTATAAAATGAGCCAACAAGTATAAAAGACTTACCATGGCACTGCCACACAGTAAGTACTCTATACACATTTATTTTATTGCTGTTATTATAAGTGCTGCTAGTCTCCCTCTTTTGTTCTTTTAAAAGATATTTGCTAGGCTCATTGTATCTAGAATTTTCCCTACAATGCTCCAGAAAAAGACTTACCATGGCACTGCCACACAGTAAGTACTCTATACACATTTATTTTATTGCTGTTATTATAAGTGCTGCTAGTCTCCCTCTTTTGTTCTTTTAAAAGATATTTGCTAGGCTCATTGTATCTAGAATTTTCCCTACAATGCTCCAGAAAAACTATGTTAAAATTACAGATAGCAGTCCAAGCCTCCAGGTTTTTATTTGGCCAATCAGATCATGAAGAAAAAAAATACATGTATATATATATATATATATAATGTACTATACTCATAATTTTAAAGAAAGGAATGAGCATTTTAATTCCCCCAAATGAGAGGAAACACATAATCTCAGAATAAAAGAAAGCTCACTGGACTACCAAAAGATGAAAACAACAGCGGTCCCATGGACTGGCACTGGGGTACCACTATGTCAACAAGCTATACAGTAGCCTAAAGCCAATAAATAAGGCATCACTGTGGAACATGCCCTGTGCTTGCACACTCTGCTCTTTGGCTCATGCTGCTTCATCCATCAGCAGTACCTTCTCTTTCTATATGTCCACACTGCTACTCTTTTTCCAAGCCCCAGACCAGAACTTGCCTGAGAGCTATCTGATCCTTTAAGTCGGAAGCATTCATGCTTTCCCTCCACTCCAGCATCAAATCCATCTTCAGCTCTCTTATGGTACTGTCAACTCTATACTCCACAATTCAGAAATGTGTCTGTCTTATCCATCCACTACATGAGAGATTAAACCAAGGACTAGTTCCAGAGCTGACTCATTTTTGCAGGCCTCACAGTGCCTAATGGGGCTGTACACATAATATGCAATTCATCCTTGCCAGTAGAATGACTCTGAATATGAAATTTGCTACTTTGAGTCAGCAAACTACTCCTGAAATAGTTTGTATAGCTCTAACCCCAACAATGTGAAATGGATTTTGATATACAGGAGTATGCATATCCAAAAGCATATCGTTAGGCAACCCAACACCTACTCATCTACTGATCAACAGATGGATAGGTAAACAAAGCAGTGCATATACATACAGTGGACTATGTTCAGCCTTAAAAAGGAGGGAACTTCTGACACGTGCTAAACCTGGAAGAATCTTGAGGATGTTATGCTAAGTGAAATAGGCCAGTCACAAAAGGGCATTGTATGATTCTACTTATATAGGGTTCATACAGGTCACATTTATAGAGGCAAGTAGTAGAATGATAGCTACCTGGGGCTGCAGGGAGGGGCTGATGGGGAATTATTGTTTACTGGGTACAGAGTTTCACATGAGGAGGATAAAAAAGTCCTGGAGATGGAGAGTGGTAATGGTTGCACAACAATATGAATATACTTAATGGCACAGAACTGTACACTTAAAAATACTTAACCTAGCAATGAGAGAAATCAGGAAAACAATTCCATTCAAAGTTGCATCAGAAAGAATAAAATACCGAGGAGTAAACCTAACCAAGGAAGTGAAAGACCTATATTCTGAAAACTACAAGACACTCATGAGAGAAATTAAAGAAGATACCAATAAATGGAAACACATCCCATGCTCATGAATAGGAAGAATTAATATTGTCAAAATGGTCATCCTGCCTAAAGCAATCTACAGATTCAATGTAATTCCTATCAAAACACCAACAGCATTTTTCAATGAACTAAAGAAAATCATTCTAAAATTCATATGGAACCACAAAAGACCCCAAATAGCCAAAGCAATCCTGAGAAGGAAGAATAAAGCTGGGGGGATTATGCTCCCCAACTTCAAGCTTTACTACAAAGCCACAGTACTCAAGACAGTTTGGTACTGGCACAAGAACAGACCCATAGACCAATGGAACACACTAGAGAGCCCTGATATAAACCCAACCATATATGGTCAATTAATATATGATAAAGGAGCCATGGACATACAATGGGGAAATGACAGCCTCTTCAACAGCTGGTGTTGGCAAAACTGGACAGCTACATGCAAGAGAATGAAACTGGATTATTATTTAACCCCATACACAAAAGTAAAATCGAAATGGATCAAGGACCTGAATGTAAGTTGTGAAACCATAAAACTCTTAGACGACAACATAGGCAGAAATCTCCTGAATATAAGCATGAACAACTTCTTCCTGAACGCATCTCCTCAAACAAGGGAAACAAAAGCAAAAATGAACTCATGGTACTACATCAAACTAAAAAGTTTCTGTACAGTAAAGGACACCATCAACAGAACAAAAAGGCATCCAACAGTATGGGAGAATATATTTGTAAATGACATATCCAACAGGGGGTTAAAATCCAAAATATATAAAGAACTTACATGCCTCTATGCCCCAAAAACAAATAACCTGATTAAAAAATGGGCAGAAGATATGAAGCGACAGTTCTCCAAAGAAGAAATTCAGATGGCCAACAGACACATGAAAAGATGCTCCACATCACTAATCATCAGGGAAATGAAAATTAAAACTACAATGAGATATCACCTCACACCAGTAAGGATGGCCAGCATCCAAAAGACTAAGAACAACAAATGCTGGCAAGGATGTGGAGAAAGGGGAACCCTCCTACACTGCTGGTGGGAATGTAACCTAGTTCAACCATTGTGGAAAGCAATATGGAGGTTCCTCAAAAAACTCAAAATACAAATACCATTTGACCCAGGAATCCCACTCCTTGGAATTTACCCAAAGAATACAACTTCTCAGACTCAAAAAGACATATGCACCCCTATGTTTATTGCAGCACTTTTTACAATAGCCAAGATATGGAAGCAACCTAAGTGTCCAACAGTAGATGAATGGATAAAGAAGAGGTGGTACATATACACAATGGAATACTATTCAGCCATAAGAAGGAAACAAATCCTGCCATTTGCAACAACATGGATGGAGCTGGAGGATATTATGCTCAGTGAAGTAAGCCAGGTGGAGAAAGACAAGTGCCAAATGATTTCCCTCATTTATGGAGTATAACAACGAAGCAAAACTGAAGGAACAAAATAGTAGCAGAATCAGAGACTCCAAGAAGGAACTAGTGGTTATGAAAGGGGAGGGGTGTGGGAGGGTGGGTGGGGAGGGTTGGAGAAGGGGATTGTGGGGTATTATGTTTAGTACACATGGTGTGGAGGATCACGGGGAAAACAGTGTAGCACAGAGGAGGCAAACAGTGAATCTGTGTCATCTTACTACACTGATGGACAGTGACTGAATTGGGGTATGAGTGGGGACTTGATAATATGGGTAAATGTAGTAACCACATTTTTTTTCATGTGAAACCTTCATAAGAGTGTTAATCAATAATACCTTAATAAAAAATGGCAAAAAAAAATACTTAAAATGTAAAGTTATATGTATTTTACCACAATAAAAATAGTAATATATATTTTTAATTAACAGAACATAATCAGACAAACAGAAGGGACAGTTACAGGGGTAGACAGTGTTTAGCTCTGGGGCAAGGAGAGATGAGAAGGGGGACTATGACAGCAATAGCCAATTCAAAGAGTCACTGTACATAAAGAAGCTGGGCCTTATTTTTATTCAGCCCCAAATTATCCCCACATAATGAATGAGTAGAAGTTACAAGTACAGAGATTTCAACATTACATAGGAAGGAACTTCTAACAGTGCTGTCCAAAGATAGAATGGATTGGTTTTACAAATAAATGAGCTCCTCTTCACTGGAAGTATTCAAGTATAAATGGAATGTTTCCCTTGGCCGAAATTTTTAGAGAAACAAGCATCAGACGAAGGTTGGACTAAATCAGTGGCCCCCAACACACAGTTAAAAACCCATGATGAAGTTGTCTTTCATTAGCATCACAAGTCAAAAATAAAGTCGTGAGGTTTGTATAAAGCTTAACATACTAGATCATTTAAATTCTAAGATTGTGCCTTCTACTGTTTTAGTATCAAAACGACCAATCTCTTCAGAAAGAATAGCAAATGACAGTTTATTCATTTGTGCCTTTTGTGTGTGTGTGTGGGTGGGAGAGGTCGACTAGAAGTTGATGAAGTAAAGTGAGGGGGAAATAAAGTCAGGGAAAGATTTTACTACTGTCAAAGTCTGAGAGCCACTTGGATAGGTGACTCTTATAACCCATTCATAATTCCAAGAACCCATGTTTAGAGCCCAGGCTGCTTTCATTGTTCATTTCTGCCATATTTCAACTGTGTGGACAAGGAGTAGAGGTCCTCCCAGAAAAATTTTCCTCAAGAATTCTGCCTTCAGATGGATGGGCTGAAATGACATAGAAATTGAGAGGATTCTCAGTCTCTCAGGGATTCTCATTACATAAAAAAATGAGAAGGCTTTGCTTTAGAGATGTTTATCCAAATTCCAAATGCCTTTGATCTCTCAACAGATAGGCACATTTTACTGTGCAGCTGTGCACAGGAGAGAAAGTATATGTGTATGTGTAGCTGTGTGAGTGTGTGTGTATTTTGTGTGTGTATGTGTATACAGAGATAAAGATAGAGGAATATGAATGAATGGATACAGGTACCTACTGCATTAGAATTACATTCAAGAGCCATTTAATGATTAAAAAAAAAGGTTTGAAGCCCATTACTGTTGGTACCTACCACCAGAAACAATGGTTTCTCTATGAGTATTTCTTTGTTACTCTTCCCTACTTTTTTTTTTTGGTATCATTAATATACAATTACATGAGCAACCTTGTGGTTACTAGATTCCCCCCATTATCAAGTCCCCACCACATACCCCATTATAGTCACTGTCCATCAGCATAGTAAGATGCTATAGAGTCATTAGTTGTCTTCTCTGTGCTATACTGCCTTCCCTGTGGCCCCCACTACATTATGTGTGCTAATCCTAATGCCCCTTATTCCCCTTCTCTCTCCCTTCCCACCCACCCTCCCCAGTCCCTTTCCCTTTGGCAACTGTTAGTCCATTCTTGGGTTCTGTGAGTCTGCTGCTGTTTTGTTCCTTCAGTTTTCACTTTGTTCTTATGCTCCACAGGTGAGTGAAATCATTTGTACTTGTCTTTCTCCATCTGGTTTATTTCACTGATTCCCTACCTTTTTTTGTCACTCATTTTTAAATCAACATGAAAAACGTCAAGGTACCAAGTTATTTTATTGTCAGGAACCAAATGAGTAAAGATGCACTGATGACATCACGCTGTATGAAATTCCCAGAGTTTTTTCATTCCACTATTTATGCCTGTAACATCTCAATTTGGATCCTGCTGAAAACACTTCTCTTTCTGTAACTCACAGTCTGTCAAAACAGCATTACCTTCTGTGGTTTAAAAACAGAAACTCCATTTAATTTGGTGGTTTATAAAGACATATCATTCACATAACTAATAATAATTATTCTAATTTACCACATGAAGGCAAGAAGAAAGCACTTATATTTTGCAGCTTGTTTTGCATCATGTAATATATGGAAGAGAATTGGTCCTCTCTTGAGATTAAAAAATAATTCAAAATGGACCTATTATGAATGCATACTTTCATTACATCCCCTCTACACTTCAATCAATGCAGTGCTTAGGAGTTTGGGCTCTCAAATCACTCTTGGGTTCAAATTCTGGCAGTGCCACATATGTAACAAGACAATGCAGTGTTTCTAAATCTCAGATTCTTCATTGGTAAAATGAAAGCATTTATCAGTATCTACCTGATATGATTAAATTAGATAGCCAATAAATGTTAGTTGCTGTTACCACTACTATTCTCCTCCTTCAACTCCCCGTTGCCATCATCATCATCATCAAATCAATGTATTAGTTAATATTCATTGGTCATAAGCAACACAAATTATCTTTCCTAACTTTAGCAAAAGAGAAAAGAAACATACTCCATGTGTACAGAAAAGCTCCTAGAATTTGAAATAAAACTAAGTCAGTGTTAGAAGCAACAGGAACCAGGACCCTGGGAACTAACAGGCAGTTAGCTCTTCAGTCTTATCACCATCAAGAATCAGCTGCAACCATTTTCTAGCCTGGAATCTCAAGATTCAGAATCCCTGAAGAGAGGGCCACAGAGACCTGCCTTGGTCACACAACCACCTGCCAGGGAGCGCAAGGTGTTTGACTGACAGCCTCAATAATATGCACACCACTGGGGAGGCTGTTCTCCAAGGGAAAATCCACATGTTGTAATTCAAAGAAGGAGGGTACAGATACCGAGCAGGTGCACATACCAAACACCCATCTCATCCCAAGAACCAGCCACATCAAACTCAACTAAGGCTATACCCTTTTCTCTATTAGTCTCTTTTACGTTGTAGGTTAATATATGTTATTAATTTTTTAAATTGTTGAAACTCATTTTGAGAAAAATAACAAGGCACCAGAGCTCTAAAGTACACATGCCCCTTTAAAAAAAATGTTGCTTGTCAAAAAGAAATTATTTTGTTGAAAATGTCCCCATTAGAATTTCCAGGAAATTGCCTTTGTGGTCAAGTTATTTAGCAATGATTTGTGCTGTTGAGAAGCACATAAAGCACCCATTGGAAAATGCTATCTGAAGATGACTTAGAGAAGTTGTTCCCCTACAAAGAAATTATTTTATTTTTTATGCTTAGTAGGATAAGATTTATGCTCAGAAATTAGGCTCAGAAGCAAGATTTTGTTTTGAAAATTTTTTGGTGATGGTATTTACTATCAAATTTTAGTAAGAAAGGATTAACAATACAAAGCAGTGGTGTAAAAATAATAATAAATAATAAGAAATATATGGCCAACAATTCCATTAAATTTTTCTTCCAGCTTACCAGCTGAACAAATCTCAAACAATGAAAATATTCAGAGTCTAATTAATCTGGAGCTCCAAACAACTAATTCATTTAGTGAAAACCTTTCTCATAAAGCCCAGGGCTCTGGAGACACACATAGCTCAACAACAACCATCAACAACCAGACAAATCTCAGCTCCACACTTAGCAGCTGTGTGACTTAGGGCACGTCACTAATCTGCCAAAACATTCAGGCCTCTTCACCTATAAGATAAAAGTAAATAAGACGGTGGGATATTTTGAGGACTTACTGGGACAATGCACGGAAGATGCTTAACACTTTTTCTGGCACACCGTAAGCACTTAATGATAAATATTAATATTTATATAAATAGGAAAGCAGAGGGTAGAATCACTGCAAAATCAAAAAATCCGTAAGTTGAACTGTTGGAAGTTGGGAACAATATGAATACTTGTAACCCAGTGGTTTTTAGCAAGTTGTGGACCCCCTTCAGAGAAAAATACATACACACTCATGTGCATAATATATAATGCTTTTTTAAAATTTTCACAGGTTTTGGGGATCCCAGAAGAGAAGACAAAATCTGAACAGGCAGTGATTCAAGGTCTGGAGACATCTTTGGTTGTCACAACCTGGGGAAGTAGAGGTTTCTTCTAACATCCAATGAGTAGAGTCCAGGAATACAGCTAAACACTACAGTGCATAGGACAGGCCCTCACAACAGAATAATGTGAAAACAGATGTTAATAATGACAAGGTTGAGAAACAAGAAAGAAGCAATGTGACATAATGCTCAACTTCTAAAGGATTTCAAAGGGGAGGTACATTCAGAGCCAGGTCAGGAGAGTGGATTAGAGCAGAGGATTTAGATTTAGATTGACTGGGCTCTGTCACACATAAGCTCTCAAGTAAGTGCTCAGAACCTCAGGATTTGCATAACACACCACATACCTCAAAAGGCTGTTAGTAGATATGATATTCACTCTTGACCAATCATTATGCATGCCCACTACATAGCCAGCAGGCCTGCACCAGAGTATGTACCCACTGACTATCAACTCTAATCATTAGGTACTTACTAAGGAAATGGTTACTGTTATTATTATATGGTAAACCAACATGGTTTGAGGTCTGGCTCAGCTACTTTAAATACTTGGAAGGATTTATTAACCTCAGCAAAACTTAGTTCCCTCATAAAAGGAAGCCATCAATATCCACACTCAGAGCCTGAATAAGTCTTTCTTCATCACAGGTATCCTCCATTGGGATCCTCAAAAACTCTGAAATTAAAAATATATATATATTTTTTATGATTATTTATTTATCCACATGCACACATGTGTATTTTTCTCTGAAGGGTGTCCACAACAGGCTAAAAATCACTAGGTCAGAGGTATTCAGATGGTTCCCAACTTCCAACTGTCTAACTACACATTCTTTGGCATTGCAATGCTGCAAAAGTGATATATTTTTAGTAGAAGCCATACTTTGAATTTTGAATGTGATCTTTCCCCAGGTTCATGGTATGTGGTACAATATCTTTTCATGATGCTGGGCAGCAGCAGCGAGCCATAGCTCCCAGTCACGAGGGTAAACAACCAGTAAACCCACAACCAGTCTATGCAAACTATCATTGCTTTTTACTTTCAGTATAGTACTCAACCAATTACATGAGATATTCAACTCTTTATTATAAAATGGGCTTTGTGTTAGATGATTTTTCCTAAATGTGTGCTAATGCAAGTGTTCTGAGCACATTTAAAGTACAGGAGGTTAAGCTATGATGTTTGGTAGGTTAGGTGTAATAAATGTATTTTGACTTACAATATGTTCAATTTTTGATAGGTTTATCAATATATAACCCTATTTTAAGTTAAGGAAGTACATTTTTCAACAGAAAGCAATAACCAGGATACAGTAGAATTTCTGGAGAGATCATTTTAATGTGAAAGAGAACAGTACTTGGAAGTGTTTAAGAACTCAGATATGGGAATTTGAATTGTGCTTCTGTGCACAACTGTCACTTACTGGCTGTGCAATCTTTGAGAATGACAGAACCCCTTTGAGTCTCACCTATAAAGTTGGAATGCTCATAGTAACTGCATAAAAGGGATCTTGTGAAGGATAAAATGAGACAATACCTGTAAGGTAAGCCTAGTACTGCACCCAGCACATAGGACAAGGTCACTAAGAATGAGCTTCCAAGGTGACAGTTTTTGCATAGATTGTTACAGGCCCAGATAGGATGGCTCGTGCCTTCTTTAGCTCCATATGACATATACTATCAAAATATTGCATACATTCTCTAATTACATCATCTATCTACAACCACCTCAACCAGATGATTCACTAATTTTGATGCAGCCTCTCCATAACAATATCTATACTACAGCAGAAAGTACACAGAAGTATCTATGAGTCTGACCACAAAATCTCTTTTTACACATGAAAGCCTCCAACTTCCCTCTTCTGATGAGCCCACAGGAAACTCCCCTGGAATTTCCATAAACATGATAATGTGCTTGATTTTTCATTACTGGGAGATAATTTTAAACTGTCTCACATACAGTGTAGGGTACACACTTCCCAGTGACTTTTTTGTATATCCATCATTCCCCCGGTACCTATGCAAACAAGACTATGCACAGATAACCCAAATAAATCCAAGCTGCCTTGAAGCCTTCCTCTGCCCAGAAATATACCCACAAAGAATGACTCTAGGGATTTGCCAGTGCATTACACAACAGAGCAGGCTAAAATGCTTCCTTATCCACCCATTTCTCCAACTTCAAGCAGATGCTTAAGGCAAAACAAAACAAAACTCATCTCTTTTGGCCTCTCATTCTACCGCACCCTCATCCCCTCAGTGCCATCCTTCCTCCTGCCACTACATTTACTATGTTTATGACACCTGTCCCTTCTCTTCAGCGTTTAACTCCTGCAAAGCAGAGTCTGGCTGAATGCCTTTCTCTCTTTTGAAGCTGCTCCCTGGAAATCTGGTTAATAAATTCTCCATCTCATTCCAAGGGAAGCCCACCATAAAAAATTCCTCCACCCTCAGCTCAATGCCCTCTTAACCTTCTTCCAGGGGCTGCAGGTAGATGGCCCTCCAGGCTCTTCTTACCCAAGAACAGTACAGAAGAAACAAAGACCTCATCTGCTCTCTACCTGGGTTGCAGGGCAAAGTCAGTATTAATCAGAGGTGCCCTTTTTGCTACTGACAGACAAAGGAGATGTGCTCATAATCAAGAGCTTCTTGCCAAACCCTAAGGGCTTTAAATCTTTTCCAAATAAACTGCAGTTTGTTAAGAAACCCCCTAAAAGATGTTGTGCAAGGAAGTTAAAGAAGGCACAGAAGGATGGAGTAACATTTCACCATCTGCCCGTGATACTGATAATGCCTCTGCCTGGCAAAATGTCTAATTGTGCAACAGAAGCATAAAGATCCTGCCATACTCTAAGAAAGATTATTCCTAAATTATACCTTCGCAGAGGATGACCACTAAACTCAGTGCTCCTAAGAACTAATTTTGAGCATAAGAACTTTCTGGTGACAGAATGATAGGAGCCCTGGGATACAGTTGGGCAAAATCAAACCAATTCACTAATCTCAAGCTGGGGCTACACAGAGAGCAAAGGGAAGGGAATGAATTTAGTACAGTGTTTCCCACTGGTGGAATAGAAAATGCCGTCGAACAGTGATGAACATCTGTCTGGGTTTTCTGAGGAGGGAGGCTGGGCTACTTTACTCTCCACAGTGTTGATCCAGGAGACTCTGTTCCAGGTGAGCCACGTTTTTCTACAATAATTGAGCACAGGCCTGAACTGAAGCACTTGGGGAGAGTTAGCTAGAAAAAGCAGCTTGGACTTCACATGTTTTTAAACCACCTTTTCCACAGGAAGGATGAAGACAAGCACTCCTGGCCTTAGCCAAATAGACAATGGTAACTTAGCTTATTACCTCTTGCTAAGGTCCCCATAATCAGAGAACCACCAACCACTATTAAAAAGCTAAATTACAACCTGATTTTTAAAAATCACTATACATGTATTTTCTATATGTACAATAGATCTTACATATTCACAATATATTCATATACACATATATTCCATCTATATTCTTCATACATGCATATATGTTAGGATTCTTGGTGCCAATTAGTATTAAAGCAGGAAAAAAAAAGTCTTTTGAACTTTTTTTTTAAATAAGTGACAAGGAGCTACGTATCCCTTCACTGGTAACTGATCAGAAACAGTTCCACTCTGTTCACAGGTAAACCTATTTCCCAGGATGTACATTAGATATATACTTCAAATTTTTTCTTTAATTTTAAAGCATGAAATACCATTGCCTTACTTTCACAATATACATTATTTTGCTTTTTATTATTACTATATGTATTGTATTAATATTTTATGTGTTTTGTTTTATAAAAACATAAAATATAATATACTATTATGTATTATAATAGCAAATGATGCTAGTTTTCCACTTACGGTGGGGGTTCACAAATTCTCTTCTAAATAAAGTAAACATAAGAGAGTCAATTTAAAGAAAAATATTACAATAACAATAACAGAAGTGATCTGCAGACTTGGTGCAAACCAACAATATGTGGCATCTGCTTTCCCTCAACCCCAGCTCCTCCCACTCCACCTACTACCTACATTCCCTCAAAAACATAGGTTTAGGAGGAAAGGGTTTGAGACTATCCTTTTCTCTTTACCTTGATACTCACTTGGGATTCTCACAACCATTTTGTCAACATATTTGGGAAAGGATATCTGTGCTGAGAAAATAAGGTTCTCTCTTACAGGAGATTAGCAGAAAAAACAAAACAATGACCCGATCCAAAGGGCCTTTCAGACTCCCACAACTTCTGGTTTTTAACAATGACTAAAGGCAGCCAAATCTCACACTCACCAAAAATTTGCTCTTTCCCCCCTTTTCCAAAGGTCTCGAATGGCTCTATGAGACATTGTTCCAGTGTTTCAGAGAGAAAGCAAGATTTCCTATATGGAGAAGTCTTAAGTGTACTCTTTTCAGCTCTGGAACACCCTATTGTATTAGCACTGTACCCTTGGGCAGTCATTGTGAGTCTGATTTTCTTCACCTAACAAGTAAAGATCTTCCAAGGGAGATAATGAGCACCAGGCACTTAGCATGGGGTCAGGTATAAAGAGCTGCTCAAGAAGAGCTATAATTATTATCATTACTCTAATTATTAATAATGTTTATCAAACCACATAACTATAATGATTTTTGTTTTAATAGGAGCTTTCCTCTTTCAAAAAAGTGCTGCTGCTTGGTAATCATTACCTTAATTCTGGGCTACAACTTAAGGCTTCTTTAGGCATCTTTTCATTCAACATTCATTTAACATATACTTCTTAGAGCCATAGAACATACTGTTCTAGGTACTGGGGAAGCAGTACTGGACTACTCAGAGAAAAGTCAGCCCTGTGGCTCACATTCTGGTGGGGGAGAGTAACAGTACACAAAATAAATGAATGTTAATTATAGTATATTTGGCAGTGATGAATGCTAGAGAAAAAATGGATTTGACCTGGTGAAGGGCCTTGACATTAAGGTCTATCTTTACTGAAGCATTTGGGTTTTGTGTCATGTAATTCATCAAGATCCTTAGATACTACAATCCGATCTTTGGGCCAGTGGTCTTGGTGTGATTTCAGATGCAAATGCTCAAAAAGCAAAATGGAAAAATATTTCTTCTGCCTACTTGCTGATATTTGTAATTCTTCTAAGAGGTGAGAGATGAGACAAAAAGTTATTTTTTGTGGCAGCCAAAGCTAGGCTATCAAATACGAGACACTACCGGATGCCACCCTAGTCCCTGTAGTGGCAGATATTATCAAGTTTTCCTCTTCCCTCCTGAACCTGGAACCAGCTTCACAAACTTTCTCAGCATAATTCTCTAGACAGCCACTGTCTCAGTGATTCATGTTAGCTTAAGAGATGAAATCTGTGTGTAATCATAGAGTTTGAAGTAAGGTTTAAATGTAAACACATCTAGGGAAGGTATCAAACTGACTTAAAATCACACAAGTACTAAATGACTGCCCTTTCCCAAGAGCTTTTTTTATCAGGGATGGGGAAGAGCTAAGAAGAAATGTAATGAGTGTATGGGGGCTAGGAAGATGCACACAGGAGAAGGGAGGACATTATTTTTAAATCCCAACCAAATTCATATGTGAACACCAGGTCATAAGGTATTTCCATGCACCTGCTGGTTTGAAGGAACCCCCTTCATCAGTGCACCTACATTTTTCACACAGATACAAAGCTGAGCCCCCAAATTACAGTGTTACCAAATAGCAGATCTAGCCTGCCAGCTGTGCAGGTCAACCTTGGAGCTCACCAGCACAACCTTTCATCCAGACCTTAAAGAGATTAACAGAATCCAACCACTTATGGCCAATTTCACTTCAACTTCCCAAATCTAGCCACCATTATGTCTTGGCTAGATGGCTGCATTAATTCCCTAACAGTTTCAGCTTCTGTCTAGGCTCTAGGACTGTCTATTCCCACTCAGGTACCTCCTAAATCCTAAATCACACCACTTGCCTCCTCTGGCCAAAAACCTCTGGTACCTTATCACATCACCCAAAGTAAAATCCTACAAGGTCCTTCCCACTCTTGTCCCCAACTCTGTCTCAGACCTTTTCTCCACTGCTCTCCATTGCACTCTTCCCTCCAGCTCCACAGGTCTTCTTGCTTTCCTACAACAAGCCTGCCATGTTTCTACCTCAAGACCTTTGTACTTGCTCCTCCCTATGCCTAGGATGTTTTTCCTCAAGGGAGCATCTTTGACACAGCTCTGAGAAGCCCCTCTTAGATAATCCTATCAAAAATAGGATACAAACCAGCTTCCACCTCCATCCCTTCACTCTATTTGACCTTGCCCTGCTTGATAATTCTTCATGGACCTTACCACTACCCAACAAAATCTTATTTCTTTCCTCCCTCTCTCCCTCCCCCCCTCCATCCCTCCATCCCTCTCTCCTCCCTCACTTTCTCCCTCCCATCATTACCTATCCTCCACAAGAGTACAAGTTCCATCAGAATAAGGCCATGGTCTGTTCTATTTGGTTTTGTACCTAGAATAGGATCTGGCTCTCCAACAGCTTCTAGAACTCAATCACCAGAGAGAACTGGCACCACACTACAGAAGGAAGAAACCACTGTATCTACGAAATGCAACTGCTTAGTTTCAGTGGCTTGAGCTTGTCTCCAAGAACAGTGGGTGGTCACAGACTAAACACATAATGATAGTGCTGGGGTGACAAGAAGTGAAACTCCATTACTCTTGAAGAAGACTACATGTTATCAAATGCTGGATTTTCTCAGTACCATTTAGATTTTATGGCATAAAGTAATATTCATATTTTTAAGCTCTTTCTAGGGAAAAAAAACAAACTTTTGATTTTTCAGTCTGAAACTCTCTAGAGCCCCTTAACTATGTCCCCTGAAACAAACACTTTATGCACAATTTTTGATACCACCGTGTTTATCAAAATGGAGCTATTGTGTTACTACAAAATCAGCCGTATACATGAAAAGATTTAGCATGCTGTCAGAAGTTTTCCTCATTGAAACTGACAGCTACTCCTAAAGCAGGAATGGTCTTAGCATATAATTTACCCAATTAAAGCCTCGGTGCCTTTAATCTGTAAAATGAATGGCCATACTAGGCTATCTCTAGCATTCATTCTAAATTATATATTTTATGAGGCAGGCAGTAGTATTCAACGGAAAGGACTTCGGATTTGGAGTTTGAGATCTGCTCTGTGACTTATCAACCTGACTGAATCTCAGTTTCTTCATCTATAATATACTGATAACTGGAAATGCCTACCTTGCTTATTTTACCCTTTAATATCATAAGCTGTGACTCTGGAAGATCACACAAGACAGCACTTTAGGGGCAGAGATCCCATCTATTGGTTCCCAAGGATAGCAGAGCTCTTGACACATTACAGGCACTCATGCACTGGATGAAGGAGGACAGAATATAAGAACTAAGAGACCAAAAAACACTTCCATACCTCCCTCATTGCCAGGACTATTGTATGTATTAAGTACAATAATGTATGTTGTAAGGACTTAGGAAAACAATGTATGTTGAAAGAGCTTTTTAAATTCTAAAGTGATACAAATGTTAATAATTACCATCATACATCTACTTCACATTTGCCCAGTTCAGCCTTGGTTGTCTTATTAATTTAATGCCAACATGACTGGAACTGGAAAGAAACTATTTATTGAGGCCTTGCTATGTCTTAGGGAGATACATGTAATTTGAGTCTTCCACCTTTTGAACCAACCCTGTTGTCTCAATTTATTCATAAGTTCTTGCCAGAAACTGCCTCAAAACTGAATTCACAAATCAGTCAACAGCACTTTGCACTTAGCACTTCCAGGCTTCTATGCATGGTGCTTTACAGGCATAAGTTCATTTAATTTTTAAAGGTATATTTTTTCTTTAGTTTTATTGAGATAAAATTGAAATATAGCACTGTGTAAGTTTAAGGAGCAAAGCATAATGATTATCATAATAAGTTAACACCCATCATCTCATACAGATACAAAACAGATATAATAAAAAAGAAAATATCTTTTTCCTTGTGATGGAAAATTTTAAGGTCTACTCTCTTAGCAACTTTAAAATATACTACACAGCAGGTTAACCATACTCATTTTGCACATTACATCCCCATTGAGAAAGATTCTTTGAAGTAGCCACCACTATAGTCCCCATTTTACAGATGAGGAAACAGTCTCAGAAGTAACTTGATCTAAGTCTACAGTCAGCAGGTGACAGAGCCACAATGTTACTGTCTGACTCAGAGCTCATGCTCTTCATAGTGTGTAATATGCAGCACTTTCATGTACGTTTATTACTGGATGTGTGCTGAGTAATTACAGTGCTTTTCTTCTCATTCAGGAAAGAGCTGCTTTAGCACTCTATTGCAACGGCCTTCATTTTTTTCCCCCGAAATGAAAATCTATGCTTGGGAATAAGGGGGAAGATAACAGTGAGCACACCCCCAGCAAAGGTAGGCAGGCCTACTTTCAATGGCCCTTACTGCAGTGCCCCAACCGTGTTGTCATAACCTGGAAAGCAGTTTTATGATCGGGAAGGCCAATGAGAGCACACGCGCCCTGACAACTCTCTGGCCCTTTCTCAGTTACCTAACGACTACTGAAATGTCTTTTCATTTCTCTGTCTTTTCAGGGCAAACATGTCCACTTCAGCAGTTATAACCATCAGCTGGCCTGATTCACACAGTCCTAATTAAGTAGAGCTATTGAATGCTGTGAGATATGAAATCTCTTGCTGCTAAATTGCACACAGGCTGAAAGCAATGAGAATCTGTTTAGATATGCACAGTGCTTTATATTCAGGGACCAGCAGTTATGAGACACTGAAACCAATCATCATTAGGACAGCCCTGTCTTGGCTTCCAGAGAATAAAGGTCCCCACACAGAGCTACCTGCCCAAACTAATGGTCAAGAGGCTGATGAGGCATTAATGAGACTATGAATCAAAATTTACCAAATAAACAATGCCCCCAAAGGCCCTGGCTTCTAGTTATTTTTGTTTGACTTTATCTTGGAACTAACTATGGAATAAGAGACTGTGTTTGGATGTCTTCATTAGTGGCCTATCCTTGAACACTTCTTCCAAGCAACCATCCCAACCACACTTCTTTCTAGAAAAAATAAATAAGGAGAGTCAAGGGACTATAATGTAAAATAGAAAATCTAGATACTGACAAAAGTCAACCATATTAGTTGATGTACACTAAACATATTCATTTCTATGGTTGTTTCTCTGAGAAAATAAATCATATATTATCAAGAGCTACCATCTCTGGAGCACTTTCTATGTACTATGCAGGTTGCCTGCATCCTCTACCAGTTATATTTACACAGCCTGAGGTAGCCTGGGGAAGCCTTCTGTGGTGGGCCATCCATTCCCTTGTGCTGTGTTCTAACCTCACCAGATACGTCTTTGTCAGTAAGTTTAATATCTCTCTTTTGAATCAAACCATAAGCTCCACTAAAGCCAAGACCGTGTCTACTTTTGTTCCTCATCAAAACCCCAGCTTACCAACATAGCACCTGACATAGAGTAGATGCTCAACAAACATTTGATCAATAAATGAGGGCAGCATGTAGAGGTTAAGACACATCCTAGGTTGAATAGCCAGTAAGAAGCAGAGTCAGGATTTGACTCAGACTCTAGGGCCTGAGCTCCTCACCTGCAGGACATGTTCTCTCTCTCTGGGCTGGGTGGTCTTTGCTTCAAAACATACCAAACAAGGAAGAAACAAGAGCAACTATTATTATCACCACAGTCTTATACAGACACTAGAAGAAAGCAAAGTGGGGTTTCTCTATGACTACTGAGGTATATTAAAGACTCACTACAGAACAAACACTAGTGGGCACAAAGTATATTAGAGAAGTTTTCAGAATAGAAGGAAATCTTGCCCAATTTTTCCTCAGGGTCTCTTTCCATTTCCTATTATAACTGAACACTTAAGACCCACATGATGCTGGTCAGTGGAACATAACAGAATTCTGTCCACCTAGCAATAAATGTTTTCTTACCTGGTTCACAGCAGTAAAAGGAGAAAATAAATATGCAACCCTGAGCTAGTGCCTGGCACATAATAAGGATGCTATTATTGTTAATAGCATTTTTCTTATTAATACTTGTCCTATGATTATTGACAGTTAAAAGCCTGAGCTTTGGAGTCAGTGAGACCTGCATTCTAATCCCAGCTTAGACACTTCTGTTTCTGTGAGAGAGTGGCCAAGTTATGTAACCTCCAGATGTTTCCTCACCCATAAAATATGGATAATAATATGACCTACTTCACATAAGTGTTTGGCATAAAATCTGGCACAATGGAGGAGAAAAATCCATCAATGGTGCATATTTTCATCTTCCTTATCATTATTATTTAGCTAATTGTGAGTAGAAAGAGTCTTGCCTTGGAACCTGGAAATAGAAACTGAATGAATGAACAAAGCTGTGTGTGGCAAACAGGATAAATAGTCTGTCTTATTAATGCAAAGTTGTAGGGAGTGGATTTTATGTCAGATGTTCCTCCATATACCTCCCCCATTCCTCTCTCAAGGCCCCAGTGGTTTTCCTGGTCTCAGCAAGCATGGGACATACATTCATCTTTACTCTGCCAGGAAGATCCAGGTTTGAGATTATTAAGCCAGGAATTCCCTTACAGTAGCTCCCCAACACATCTAATACACAATTTAAACTCCTTGGCCAGCCATTCAAGACTCAGCATCATTAGTCCAAACAACTTTGTGGTTGACACCAGGGCGAGGTACTTTTTTTTCCCTTAAGACAACAACTCGATCCAGTAGACTGTGGCAGGTGTGCTGATACACCCTCTTCCTTTCCTCCACATGTGAACTTGTCCTGGTGGTACTGTGGCAAATTATTTACTCAGTCATTCAAAAAAAATAACTACTGTTCGAAGTGTCATGTAATCCACAGTCTAGCAGGAAAGACAGACAATAATTAAATGCTGCTATCATGTGTAATGAATATATAATAACAATTGGAAATAAGTGAAAAACACAGTAACCATCCTCAGACTGGGAGACAAAGCTGGAGCCTGGCAGATGGCTATGAGTTTACCAGGTTAAAAGGAGATACTGTGTCTAGACAGAACTTGTCCAACAGAGATGCTGAAAGCCTGACCAGGAGGCTGGAGTACGGAGACTAGGGGAAAGGTGTCCCATGAGTCCAGAAAAACAGGCAGAGACCAGCTGGAAAGGAAATGAGAAGATAATGGTAGCTAGACAAGGAGGAATGAGATATTAGAAAGGAAAGGAAAGGCACAGATTCCAGAGATATTCAGAAGATAAAATAGAAATAACCTACTAATAAAATAGATTGTGGGGGCCAGGGCAAGATAGGTACTCAGAATGATTCCTAGGTCTGTGGCATGTGCACATAGGTGGACAGAGGTGCCGTTTATTGATCTACAGCAGATAAAGAGAAAGGCAATACATTATCAATATGAGAAATACATGAATGAAGCAATAGTAGAATTCCACTCGTCAAGAGCCAGGCATTTTCTTCCAGGAGCAAGACCACTTCCCAAACAGCCAAATGACCCTGTACATCAAACCAACTTACAGTTACTTCAGAATTTTACCACCTCCACAAAAATCAGTTGTGTAATATCACTAATTCCTTTCCACCCACCTAAAAATGGGATGATTGAGGAAAATCCTGGAATGTCCTTACAGAAACAACATTTACAACAGGTAAATGGCCCATCATTTTTTCTAGTGTTTCTCAAACATTTCCAGTGAAGTCCCAGAACAAGAAAAAAGAATGATCCTAGAGTTCATGATCTTAAGCTTTCCTCCCCAAATTAAAACAATTTTTGAAGTGTACCCTAGTACTAGAAAAGTCCATGCAAGTTTTGCACACTACTGCATAATACAACTGGGTTGCTTTTAATACAAATATACACACTTTTAATTCTCCTAAATATTGAAGCAAAAATGATGTGCTGTGAATGTACCTCAGTTAGCCTGTGACTTTGGGGATGCCCTTGTCCATAGCTCTGCATGCCGTGTGGAACTCATTATCTAAGTTGAGAGCCATGAAATTAATCTGAGATGGACTAGGTAGGTTTTCCCTTGGAGCAGGGACTAGAGTCATGACCTCTAGAAGTCACTCTTCATTCTTCCATATCCTACAATATATATTAATAATATTAATATTAAAATCACACTAAGTGGTTTTTAATTCATTCATGAGAGGTAGGTACTATGGTACATAGCAGGTGCATAGGTACTGTGAGGTAGGTACTATTTCAAAGATGAGGAAACTAAGACACAGAGAGATGAAGTGTCTTTCGAAAAGGTCAATAGCCCCTGAGTGCTAGCACCATAATTTAAACCCAGACAGTCCTAGTCCATGACAAACCACTATCGCCTTCTCTGCTATTCACTGGCAGTACATTGTTATTCTCACTGGTGTTTTATATTTGGTGGGCAAGAACAAAATCAAGAATGGAAACTAAAAGGCATGCTTCAAAATAGAAAAAAGCCTTATCTTCCTCAAACACAGTTTTATTTAACTGAAAAAATATCAGTGTGCAAATTGGACATTTTGGTACATAAAGTCAAGTGTTCCTAATTAAGTAAATGAGTGATGAATCATAATATCAACGCTAGTCATTAAACAAAATTGCATTTAGATTAGATTTACCAGATAGTTTACAGTACAAAAAATATATAATGAGCCAACTTTAAAGAAAGCTTCCAATATTTTTATTCCTAAAGTTTATATGGTAATGGAATCTCTTGTATGTTTTTAAAGAGTACAAATAGAAAATGGGAAAGAACACTCTGTAATGCTTTCTGTCCCTCTCAACATCTCTCTAGAGTGCCACCATCTTTCAAGCAACATGAGACATGATTTAATTCACCCAAGAGAGGTCACCTTGCTTGAGGGACTGGTGCCTTCTGTTTAAATTCAGTTTACTCAATCAAATGTACTATAGAATGGAAAATGGGGCACATTTCTGTCCTGAAGATCTTCCTGTGTTAACTAAAATCACCCTACTTTTGTAGCAAAAGAGCCATGAGATACAGTGTACAATGCCAGAAATTGATTTGGAAGAGTGAGTACAGAGTCTGAAAAAGAGTATCTGTATATTTTGTAAGAAATAGTCCCTGGACACCCCAGAGAGGAAGTAAGAGGACAGAGGGATGTAAATGGGGACAACTTTACAAAGACTGATGCATCATCACTAAAAGAGGCACTTCTTCTTCTACAAACATATATAGTGACTGGTTGTTAATTTTATCTGATTAATAGATCTGAAGTCACCTCAGTGAATTGTCATCTCCCCTGAGCTTGTGTCCTTGACCTAGGAGGGCAGGTCATTACTCCCCAGAAGAGCTACTCCGTTATTTCCTTTCTAGCACTTTTCTAAAACATGAATTATTTCCCTCGTTCTTCCACTTGCTAACTGTCTATGACCCATTTGTCTGTCAGGTTCTTTGTCGTATCACCAGTGCCTAGCTACGTGCCTGGCATCAGTCAGGAGATTCTAAAATATATTTGCTGAATGAATGAACAAAGCTGTGCATGGCAAACAGGATAAAGCACTCCTTTGTGTTCATTTTTACAAATCAGATCTATTTCATTTCATTAAATACTTTTATTTACTGGCTGTCTTCTGAAATTACTCTGGGTTCTCATTAATAAAGAGAAACTGATTCCATCTTCAGGTAGGAGGGGGGAAATTTTTCAGTCCCTTGTTTAAAATGTCTTTCAAAATGATGCTGTAGTATAATTTGGTTTGAAAGCAAGGTCCAGCATTTTATTACCTCCAAATTTATTCAGAAAAGCTGAAGGCCCATGATAAGGCTCATTAAGTCACTGAAAGGCCTATCTTCACATGCCTTTCACACAAAAGGTCTCAACTTAATGCCAGGTAATTACTGTTCTTTTTTCCTGGTTATTTCTATTTCCTGAAGATTCCCAGGGAAGTGGGCCTCAGTGGACACTCCCTGCATCCTAAAATGTGAGCACAAGAAGGGTCTATGTATACTGGAGGATCTTTTTGAAAAAGCTACATCTAAGGAAAGATGATTCTGGCTCTAAGGGCCTAGAATTTAAACTTAGATAATCTACAAGTCACCTTCTTTCCAGAATCAAGGCCAAGAGAGACAAGTTCTTGGTATACAAACTGGCTGCTGTGTACATTTTAAATGCATCACTCTTCACAGTACCTGCTCCACGCATACAGGGCTATGGGGTACACCTGGGTTTGTCCCTCAACTCCATCACTTTCCAGTTTGTGACTCTGGGAGAGTAACTTATAGTCTCCGTGTGTCAGTCTCCTCATTCATAACATAGGGCTCAGTGTATTTGCTATAGTGTCATGGTAAGAATTAAATATAAAGTACATGGACGCATATCCTGCACATGTGAAGTGCTCAATAATGTCATGTATTTATTAATATTAATTATTGGTATCACCATCATCCCATTTACAAGCAGGATTTATCCCTGTTATTTATGATAAATTGGATCCTAGTCCTACTAGACCCATCAGTAGCCCTAGAAGCATTTAAATTTCACTATTAGTGAAACAGCTCAGTAGAGGGTGAATGCTAACCAGAGAAGTCTCTACTGGGCATTTTCATTTCAGTTTGGCAGGGAAGAATGGTATAGCTCCTGTAGAAGCCACTGAATTCACCAGCCCCAAATCCATACTTATTTTCATTTCTCATCAGCTAATGGCTACCATTTCCCTGTCTCTACTGCAGTGATCCTACCAGCAACCTTCTCTCCTAGAGGGCCCTCCTCATTTCAGCCGTGTCCATGGATGACCAAGCAGGTCACTCACGAGAGCTCAGCTTCTTACAGATCCTGCCCACAGTTCAGTGGACTTCTCAGAAGGACCATGGAGAGAAACAGACTGAGCTCTCAATAAAGATGGCCATTATTATTGTTGTTGTTCTTGCCAAGAAGGGCACCCCAATTACCAAACTTTCTTCATCCCTACCTACAACTCTACAAAGGAATTCTGATTAGGTTTGGTGCTTTGTGCATTTTTTACTTGAAGCATGATGGTCACAAATACAGACTTTGGATTTGGGCATTCTTGGGCTTGAATTCCCACTGAAACTTGTTTTTTACTGGTCATTCTACTTGTGTATAAAAATGGAGAAGCTCAGAGGAAAAGATGGTGGTGTGGGTATGGTGGCACCATATATATTTTGAAAATACAGCAAATACAACTATTCCTAAAAGAGTGACCAGAAGTTACAGTACACCAGCCAGTCTACATCTGCGAGAGTCCAATATCTCGCAGAAAAGGGTAAGGTACAGAGCCACAACCTGGCGGGAATGAGCCCTCCCCCATCCCAGCTCACTGGCAGGAGGAAAAGAATCAGAGCAGGGAGGGAGTTAAATCAGCACAGGACTGTTAAATATCCAGCCCTAGTGATCTGCCCTGGGAGCACAGACACACATTGCAGGGTGCTCTGGATATTAAGGAGCAGAAAAGCAAAATCCGAGACTAAAACTGTGAACATGTTCCCACAGCCAGCTGCTCTGGGACAAAAGAAATTCAGGCACTTTAAAAGTCTTAAAGGGACAAGGGTTTAACAGGTGAACAAAATCGCCCTGGCACACTCACCCCCGCAGGCTGAGAACTTCAAGGAGCTTCAAACGCCCTATCCCCCTGGTTGGTAACACAGCTCCGATTCCCCTCAGGAGCTTCAGACGCCCTATCCCCCTGGTTGGTAACGCAGCTCCGATTCCCCTCAGGAGCTTCAGATGCCCTATCCCCCTGGTTGGTAACGGAGCTCCGAGACCCCTCACTGCAATAAGCACCTGCCTTCCCTTCCTCCCCACTGGCACCTGTGAGCAAACTGGCTGTCCCAGACATTGCTGAAGACTGACTGGAGAGCAGCCCCGCCTACAGCAACCACACAACTTAACACAGAGGCTTCTCCCTGCATGCAGCTAACTGGCCCAGACCCAGAGACTGCTCCCTGTGAGATACTGACTGGAACAGACAGTGGACACAGATGCATGGACCAGGAAGCACGAAGGGGCTTTGTTCTTGTGGCAAAACACGCGCCGCTCGCCTGTAAAACATGCCAATGCCCTAGGCCACCCTCAGGAATGCCCTGCCAATGGCAGCTTAGTGGATTAACCCAGAGGCTGCTCCCTGCGTGCAGTTGACCAGCACAGACAGCTGAGACAGGGTGTGGAGACCGGGACGCATGAAGGGGCTCTGCTCTCATGGAAGAACACGTGCTGCTGGCCTGCAAAACCCACCGTGCCATAGGCCATCCCAAGGGCCGTCAAGCCCATGGAAGCTTAGGGGATTAACCCAGAGGCTGCTCCCTGTGCATGGTTGACCAGCACAGACAGGGGAGACGGGCGTGGAGACTGGGAGGCATGAAGGGGCTTTGTTCTCTCTACAGAACATGCGCAGCTGGCCGGCGACCCACGCCATTGCCCTAGGCCAGCTTGAAGGCTGCCCCACCCACAGCAGCTAGGGGATTAACCCAGAGGCAACTCCCTGCATATGGTTAACCAGCCCAGATAGCAGAGAAAGGCAAGGTGAGTGGAAGCAGGAAGGGACTTTGTTCTCCCAGCTGACACATGCGCCACTCGCTGACAACCACTCCCATCGCCATGAAAAGGCAGAGGAACCTTATTCAATCCAAAATCCCTCTAACACCAGTAAGAGGCCTTGGAGAGGCTGAAACCACCAATCTTCCTGAAAAAGATTTCAAAATAAAACTCATAAGCATGCTGATGGACCTACAGAGAAATATTCAAGAGCTAAGGGATGAATTCGGGAGGGAGATAACAGAAATGAAACAAACAATGAAAGGCTTTAAGGCAGACTGGATGAGGTGGAAGAGACTGTTAATGGAATAAAAATCAGAGAATAGGAATACAGAGAAGCTGAGGCAGAGAGAGAAAAAAGGATCTCTAGGAATGAAAGAAAATTAAGAGAACTGTGTGACCAACCCAAATGGAACAATATTTGCATTATAGGGGTACCAGAAGAAGAGAGAGAAAAAGGGATAGAAAAGGTCTTTGAAGAAATAACTGCTGAAAACTTCCCCAATTTGGGGAAGGAAATAGTCTCTTGGGCCATGGAAGTCCACAGATCTCCAAACACAAGGGACCCAAGGAAGAAAACAACAAGACATATAACAATTAAAACGGCAAAGATCAAAGACAAGGACAGAGTATTAAAAGCAACCAGAGAGAGAAAAAAGATCATGTACAAAGGAAAATCCATCAGGCTTTCATCACACTTCTCAACGGAAACCTTACAGGCCAGAAGGGAGTGGCATGATATATTCAATGCAATGAAACAGAAGGGCCTCAAACCAAGAATACTCTGTCCAGCAAGATAATCATTTAAATTTGAAGGAGGGATTAAACAATTCCCAGATAACAAAAGTTGAGGGAATTTACCTCCCACAAACCATCTCTACAGTGTATTTTAAAGGGACTGCTCTAGATGGAAGTATGCCTAAGGCTAAATAGCTGTCACCAGAGAAAATAAAACTACAGCAAAGTAAGTAGACCAACTAAATAGTGACTAAATGCAAAATTAAATCAGCTATCCACAAAAATCAGTCAAGGGAAACACAGAGAGTACAGAATAAACACCTAACATATTAAGAGTTGAGGAGGAAGAAAAAGAAGGGAGAAAAATGAAGAGTCATCAGATTGTGTTTCTAATAGCATAATAAGTGAGTTAAATTAGATGGGTAGATAGCAAAGAAGCCCCCCTTGAACCTTTGGTAACTATGAATCCAAAGCCTGCAATGGTAATAAGTACATATCTATCGATAATCACCCTAAAGGTAAATGGACTGAATGTACCAATCAAAACACACAGAGTTACAGAATGGATAAAAAAGAAAGACCGATCTATATGCTGCCTACAAGAGACTCACAAGAAACCCAAAGACATAAACAGACTAAAAGTGAAGGGATGGAAAAAGATATTGCATGCAAACAATAAGGAGAAAACAGGAGATATTGCAGTACCTCTATGAGACAAAATAGACTTCAAAACAAGGAAAGTAACAAAAGACAAAGAGGACATTACATAATGATTTACATAATGATAAAGGAATCAGTCCAACAAGAGGATATAACCATTATAAACACCTATGCACCCAACACAGGAGCACCTACATATGCGAAATAAATACTAACAGAATTAAAGGAGGAAATAGAATGCAATGCATTCATTTTAGGAGACATCAACACACCACTCACTCCAAAGGACAGATCAACCAGACAGAAAATAAGTAAAGACACAGAGGCACTGAACAACACATCAGAACAGACGGACCTAACAGATATTTTTAGAACGTTCCACCCAAAAGCAGCAGGATACACAGTCTTCTCAAGTGCACATGGAACATTTTCCAGAATAGACCATATACTAGGCCACAAAAAGAGTCTCAGCAAATTCAAAAAGATTAAAATTGTACCAACAAACTTCTCAAACTTCTCAGATCACAAAAGTATAAAACTAGAAATAAATTGTACAAGAAAAAAAAGGCTCACAAACACATGGAGGCTTAACAACATGCTCCTAACTAATCAACAGATCAATGCCCAAATTAAAACAGAGATAAAACAATATATGGAGAAAAATGAACACAACAGCACAATGCGCCAAATACTGGGGAATGCAGTGAAGGCAGTTCTAAGTATATAGTAATCCAGGCCTATTTAAAGAAGGAAGAACAATCCCAAATGAATAATCTAAATTCACAATTATAGAAACTGGAAAAAGAAGAACAAATGAGGCCCAAAGTCAGTAGAAGGATGGACATAATAAAGATCAGAGAAGAAATAAATAAAATTGAGAAGAATAAAACACTGAAAAAATTAATGAAACCAAGAGCTACTTCTTTGAGAAAATAAACAAAATAGATAAAAGATAAACCGATACCTAGACGAAATAAGAGAAAAAGAGAATCTACACACATAAACAGAATCAGAAATGAGACAGGAAAAATCATGACAGACACCACAGAAATACAAAGAATTATGAGAGAATACTATGAAAATCTACATGCTACCAAACTGGATAACCTAGAAGAAATGGAAAACTTTCTAGAAAAATACAACCTTCCAAGACTGACCCAGGAAGAAACAGAAAATCTAAAGAGACCAATTACCAGCAAGGAAATTGAATCAGTAATCAAAAACAACCCAAAAACAAAAACCCGAAACCAGATGGATTCACTGCTAAATTTTAAGAGACATTTAGAGAAGACATAATACCCATTCTCCTTAAAGGTTTCCAAAAAATAGAAGAGAAGGGCATACTTCCAAACTCATTCTATGAAGTCAGCAAAACTCTAATACCAAAAGGAGGCAAAGACACCACAAAAAAAGAAAACTACAGACCAATATCCCTGATGAACACAGATGCAGAAATACTCAACAAAATATTAGCAAACCAAATTCAAAAATACATCAAGAAGATCATACACCATGATCAAGTGGGATTCTTCCCAGGTGTGCAAGGATGGTACAGCATTCAAAAGTCCATGAATATCATCCACTATATCAACAAAAAGAAAGACAAAAATCACATGATCATCTCTATAGATGCTGAAAAAGCATTTGACAAAATTCAACACCCATTCATGATAAAAACTCTCAACAAGATGGGTATAGAGGGTAAGTACCTCAACATAATAAATGCCATATATGACAAACCCACAGCAAACATCATACATAACAGTGAAAAGCTGAAAACTTTTCCTCTAAGATCGGGAACAGACAAGGATGCCCACTCTCGCAACTTTTATTGAATATAGTACTGGAGGTCCTAGCCATGACAATCAGACAAAACAAAGAAATAAAAGGCATTCATATTAGTAAGGAAGAAGTCAAACTGTCACTGTTTGCAGATGACATGATATTGTATATAAAAAAACCCTAAAGATTCCACTCCCAAACTACTAGAACTAATATCTGAATTCCGCAAAGTTACAGGATACAAAATTAATACACAGAAATCTCTTGCATTACTATACACTAATGAAGAACCAGAAGAAAGAGAGATCAGGAAAACAATTCCATTCACAATTCCATCAAAAAGAATACAATACCTAGGAATAAACCTAACCAAGGAAGTGAAAGACCTATACCATGAAAACTACAAGAAACTCTAAAGAGAAATTAAAGAGTACTCTAATAAATGGAAATTCATCCCATGCTCTTGGGTAGGAAGAAATAATATTGCCAAAATGACCATCCTGCCTAAAGCAATCTACAGACTCAATGCAATCCCTATCAAAATACCAACAGCATTCTTCAACGAACTGGAACAAATAGTTCTACAATTGATATGGAACCAAAAAAGACCCTGAATAGCCAAAGCAATCCTGAGAAGGAAGAATAAAGCAGGGGGAATCTCACTTCCCAACTTCAAGCTCTACTACAAAGCCACAGTAATCAAGACAATTTGGTACTGGCACAAGAAAAGACCCATACAAGAGTGGAACAGAATAGAGAGTCCACATATTAACCCAAGCATATATGGTCAATTAATATATGATAAAGGAGCCATGGATATACAATGGGGAAATGACGACAGCCTCTTCAACAGCTGATGTTGGTAAAACTGGACAGCTACATATAAGAAAATGAAACTGGATTACTGTCTAACTCCATACACAAAAGTAAACTCAAAATGGATCAAAGACCTGAATGTAAGTCATTAACCATAAAACTCTTAGAAGAAAACATAGGCAAAACTCTCTTGAATATAAACATGAGCAACTTCTTTATGAACATATCTCCTGGGCAAGGGAAACAAAGGCAAAAATTAACAAGTGGGACTATATCAAACTAAAAAGCTTCTGTACACCAAGGGACACCATCAGTAGAACAAAAAGACATCCTGCAGTATGGGAGAATATATTCATAAATGACATATCCAATAAAGGGCTGACATCCAAATTAAATAAAGAGCTCACACCCCTCAACAAACAAAAAGTAAATAATCCAGGAAAAAAATGGGCAGAGGATCTGAACAGGCACTTCTCCAAAGAAAAAATTCAGATGGCCAACAGGCACATGAAAAGATGCTCCACATCACTCATCATCAGAGAAAGGCAAATTAAAACCACAGTGAGATATCACCTCACACCAGTTAGGATGGTCAACATCCAAAAGACAAACAACAACACATGTTGGTGAGGATGTGGAGAAAGTGGAACCTCCTACACTGCTGGTGGGAATGTAAATCAGTTCAACCATTGTGGAAAGCACTATGGAGGTTCCTCAAAACACTCAAAAGAGAAATACCATTTGACCCAGGAATTCCACTCCTAGGAATATACCAAAGAATGCAGCAGGTAGATGCAGAAATACTCAACAAAATATTAGCAAACCAAATTCAAAAATACATCAAGAGGATCATACACCATGATCAAGTGGGATTCATCCCTGGGATGCAAGGATGGTACAACATTCGAAAATCCATCTACATCATCCACCACATCAACAAAAAGAAGAACAAAAACCACATGATCATCTCCATAGATACTGAAAAAGCATTCGACAAAATTCAGCATCCATTCATGATTAAAACTCTCAACAAAATGGGTATAGATGGCAAGTACCTCAACATCATAAAGGCAATATATGACAAACCCACAGCTAACATCATACTTAACAGTGAGAAGCTGAAAGCTTTTCATCTAAGATCGGGAACAAGACAGGGATGCCCACTCTCTCCACTGTTATTCAACATAGTACTGGAGGTCCTAGCCACAGCAATCAGACAAAACAAAGACATACAAGGCATCCAGATTGGTAAAGAAGAAGTCAAATTGTCACTATTTGCAGATGACATGATACTATACATAAAAAACCCTAAAGATTCCATTCCAAAACTGCTAGAACTAATATCTGAATTCAGCAAAGTTGCAGGATACAAAATTAACACACAGAAATCTGTTGCTTTCCTATACAGTAACGATGAACTAACAGAAAGAGAAATCAGAAAAACAATTCCGTTCACAATTGCATCAAAAAGAATAAAATACCTAGGAATAAACCTAACGAAGGAAGGGAAATACCTGTACTCTCAAAACTACAAGACACTCCTAAGAGAAATTAAAGAGGACACTAACAAATGGAAATGCATCCCATGGTCTTGGCTAGTAAGAATAAATATTGTCAAAATGGCTATACTACCTAAAGCAATCTACAGATTCAATGCAATCTCTATCAAACTACCAACAGCTTTCTTCAATGAACTGGAACAAATAATTCTAAAATTCATATGGAACCACAAAAGACCCCGAATAGCCAAAGCAATCCTGAGAAGGAGGAATAAAACAGGGGGAATTACACTCCCTGACTTCAAGCTCTACTACAAAGCCACAGTAATCAAGACAATTTGGTATTGGCACAAAAACAGACCCACAGACCAGTGGAACAGAATAGAAAATCCAAACATTAACCCAAACATATACAGTCAATTAATATTTGATAAAAGTGCCTTGGATATACAATGGGGAGATGACAGCCTCTTCAGCAGCTGGTGTTGGAAAAACTGAACAGCTACATGTAAGAGAAGAAACTGGACCACTGTCTAGCCCCATACACAAAGGTAAACTCAAGGTGGATCAAAGACCTGAATGTAAGTCATGAAACCATAAAACTCTTAGAAAAAAACATAGGCAAAAATCTCTTGGACATAAACATGAGCGACTTCTTCATGAACATATCTCCCCGGGCAAGGGAAATAAAAGCAAAAATGAACAAGTGGGACTATATCAAGCTGAAAAGCTTCTGTACAGCAAAGGACACCATCAGTAGAACAAAAAGACATCCTACAGTATGGGAGAATATATTCATAAAAAACGTATCTGATAAAGGGTTGACATCCAAAATATATAAAGAACTCATGCACCTTAACAAACAGAAAGCAAATAATCCAATTAAGAAATGGGCAGAGGACATGAAGAGACACTTCTCTAAAGAAGAAATTCCGATGGCCAACAGGCACATGAAAAGATGCTCCACATCGCTACTCATGAGGGAAATGCAGATTAAAACCACAATGAGATATCACCTCACACCAGTGAGGATGGCCAACATCCAAAACACAAACAACAACAAATGTTGGCGGATGTGGAGAAAAGGGAACCCTCCTACACTGCTGGTGGGACTGCAAATTAGTTCAACCATTGTGGAAAGCAGTATGGAGGTTCCTCAAAACACTCAAAATAGAAATACCATTTGACCCAGGAATTCCACTCCTAGGAATTTACCCTAAGAATGCAGCAGCCCAATTTGAAAAGGACAGATGCACCCCTATGTTTATTGCAGCACTATTTACAATAGCCAAGAAATGGAAGCAACCTAAGTGTCCATCAGTAGATGAATGGATAAAGAAGATGTGGTACATATACACAATGGAATATTATTCAGCCATAAGAAGAAAACAAATCCTACCATTTGCAACAACATGGCTGGAGCTAGAGGGTATTATGCTCAGTGAAATAAGCCAAGCCGAAAAAGACAAGTATCAAATGATTTCACTCATATGTGGAGTATAAGAACAAAGAAAAATACTGAAGGAACAAAACAGCAGCAGACTCACAGAACCCAAGAACGGACTAATAGTTACCAAAGGGAAAGGGACTGGGGAAAATGGGCGGGAAGGGAGGGATAAGAGGGAAAAAGGGGCATTACGATTAGCAGATGTAATGTTGGGGGGGCACGGGGAGGGCAGTACAACTCAGAGAAGACAAGTAGTGATTGTATAGCATCTCACTACGCTGATGGACAGTGACTGTAATGGGGTTGGTGGGGGGGACCTGATGAAGGGGTAGTTTAATAACCATAATATTGCACATGTAATTGTAGCTTAATGATAATAAAATAAATTACATTAAAAAAAAAGAATGCAGCAGGCCAGTTTGAAAAAGACATATGCACCCCTATGTTTATTTACAATAGCGAAGAAATGGAAGCAACCCAAGTGTCCATCAGTAGATGAATGGATAAAGAAGATGTGGTACATATACACAATGGAATATTATTCAGACATAAGAAGAAAACAAATCCTACTATTTGCAACAACATGGATGGAACTAGAGGGTATTATGCTCAGTGAAATAGCCAGGCAGAGAAAAACAAGTACCAAATGATTTTACTCATTTGTGGAGTATAAGAACAAAGAAAAAACAGAAGGAAACAAAACAGCAGCAGACTCACAGAACCCAAGAATGGACTAACAGTTACCAAAGGGAAAGAAACTGGGGAGGGCACATGGGAAGGGAGGGATAAGGGGAATAAAGGGCATTAGGATTAGCATACATAATGTAGGGGGGTGAACGGGGAAGGCAGTATAGCACAGAGAAGACACGTAGTGACTCTATAGCATCTTACTACGCTGATGGACATTGACTGTAATGGGGTATGTGGTGGGGACTTGAAATTGGGGGGAATCTAGCACACACAATGTTGCTTGTGACTGTGTATTAATGATACCAAAATTTTAAAAAATGGAGAAGCTCATGGTTCTGTTTGTTAGACAAATGAAAATCAGTGGAAACAACAATATAATCTTCTACTTGGAATGGTAAACAAGTCTCTCCATTTGTTTTTCTTCATCTGAAGACTACTGAATTTGCCCTAGCCTCCACTCTTGCCCCCTTCAAACTTCTGCACCTCTTTCCCCTGCTTCTCACTTAACTGGGCTGTGAGAACACAAGCTGCTCTCTGGCACAAACATCTTCAGAATTCTGCCACACAGATTCCTGCAAAAATTACTCAAAAGCTTTCGCTGAGAAGATGCAAAGCAAGGTTGATTTCTCATATGGCCCCTGAGCTACAAGAGGTAGTTAGGAATAGTAGCTAAGAATATGAGCTCTGAACTCAAACGAACTGGGTTCAATTTTCATCTCTGTCACAAGGGTGACAGAGGTGGCTCTGTCACCCAGGGCATGCCAGTCAAAGGGCTGCTACAGGAATTAAATGAGATTATTATGAGCTATTCTGTAAAAACCTTCATCTGGTATCACTCATATAGGACACATTCAATAAACATTATTAAGACTTATTTTGGGCATATCAATTCCAGAAGCCTGTTTATATTAGATGGTTACTATAGAAAGGCAATATATTTATCATGTCCTACAACGGAGCAAACATTACCATATTTTAACTCAAAATTTTCACCTCAAAAAGCTACAGAGGGTATACCTTCAACAACAAATCATGAATCACAGGATGGAGGGTGCATCGTCCCTCATCTTTTCCAGCAAGCCAGAAATGTCAGGAGACCTTTCTTATTTACAGAGATGTTGCCAGGAATCAGCCACTAGTTGGTCCTCAGGATTCACTACTAAAAAGTGGCACTTTTTCAACAGTGTTTAAAATAGTAATATGTTAACATGAGAGTCGTTAAGAAAATGACCAACATACATTAGGAGAAGGAGGAGCAGAAGGTAGGAATGATATAGTCTTTTTAACCACTTTTTCTCCCCATCCCATCCCCCACATTAGGCTTGCCCCCTTAATGGTAAAACATAGATACTCTTGAGACCAGGAAAAGAAAAAAAATACATGAATGTTGTATAGGAACTAGTTTCTTCTTGAGGCAGCAGACCATTCTTGCCAGCTTCACAATTCAGAGCATGAAAAGCTATATGAACAGAAAGAAAAGTTAGGAAGGCAGGGGATAAAAAACAGTATCACACCACTAAAGAGAGATAAGTTGTATTTTCACCTACACAACAGACAACAAGGTACACAGACATATGTGTGGGAGATGGCTGGAACAAAATGAGTTTTAGGATCAAAATTTTCCTTTTGAAAACCCACTGGCATAACACCAGCCTATATGTTATGGTTCAGCATTAAGAAAAGGTCAAAATTCCCTGTGGTGTAGGACTTCCCATCACATCAATCAGGCATAGAAGCTTTCTTTGAATGTCCCATTTCTCTTCAACCCCACCATCTTCCATTTAACAGAGGGCACTTGATACACATATAAGGGGGTGTGGTGGTAAATGCTTAAGAATTGGCTGGAGGCCAGTCTCCATGGTGTAAATACTTTCACCATGGCTGGTTTCAAGCTACCAGCATTATTACTGACAGGGAGTTGAGAAGAGATGCATAAAACAGCTCTTATAAATAGGTACAAATTGACTCCAGCATTGCCTAAGCTGTGTTTTAAAAGAATGAAAACCTCACTGACAAATATCCTTTTCAGGTGTATGTGGTTATATAAAAGCAGTTTTTATATGGCTAATTGTGAGAGTTCAAGTATTACTTCTTTTAAGTACTAGAAACAGAAATATAATTTCATATCCACTTTCTATCTGAATAAAATGTTAACTTCTATGATCCATCTGTGCAGTTCCTCTTCTAGTAAATGTGATTTTTTTAAACTTTCTTTTCTCTTTTCAGTTCTACATCTGCTAGTGTTTTCCATTTGCCAGCTCCCAACATGTCCCCAATTACTTCTTTTTTATTTTATAGCCTACCTGCTGATGTTTCATCAGTTACAACTGCTGGGTTCCACTGAGCATTAACAGTCTGCAGTGCCTCTAGGAGGGTACATAATTCTCTAAGTATACCAAACCTCCTTTCTCCAAATAATATTGTTTAATATAAATACAGTATGAGGTTAATGTAGTACAAAAGAAAGATTTTTCCCTTGGAATCATCAAAAAACACTGGGGGAAAAAACATGATTAATGGAAGACTGGTTTATACAAAGGGACAAGAAATCACTTGCATTTAAGAAGTATTATTTCAATTAGCTTTTTTTTTACTGAGCAAAAAGCCAAAAATTAGTACATTTGAATATATGAACAAGTTGGTATTTTAATCTATTCAATAAAAATGTTTTTATTACAAGGGAAAGAAGCTGAAACTACCTCACGTTAGTCATAAAAACACTTGAAAACTTAGGATACAATAGACCTTCAAAATGATTTTAGATAAAAACAAAGTAAAGGGAAGGACCAAGAAAAAAAAGTTTTTGTTGGTTTTTAATTCTACTTTTCTTATAAATACATAGGCATCTCCATAGAGTTCCTGAATAACCTAATGAGTGATCTGCAAATTTCCAAGCAGGTAGGAGGTATCTAGAAGTAAATGTCCCCAAACAATGGAAATCAACACACTTAGCTCTAGTAGTGACTTAAAATGGGTACTGTTTTTCAGAGTTTTACAAAATCAGTATGGCAAATGACTCCCTTTTCTTTGAGATGTGGACCATGAAACAATCAGGTTTAAACTGTTTAAAACTATGTAGTCAAATGTTCCTTGTTTTAGACCACAGTTGTATGTGAAGTGGGAGGATGGTGGATCAATCAGTTTTCTTGAGTGGTGGAGTGGGGAAAAGGGGAAACAATAGAAGCAATATTTAATACTGATGCTTCATCAAGCAATATAGTAAACTCTCAACATACATAATCTTCTCAAGTCTCCACAACACTGTAAAGTAGGTATTACTAAGCCCACTTTAGAGATAAAGAATCTGGACAGAGAGTTGCCATTCTAAGTGTTCATTAAATGACCAAGATCCAGAGCAGAGCCAAGTCTCACCCACAGTGGGTAGAGCCAGGACTGGGGCCCATGAGCTTGAAGGTACCATCCATTTGCTTTCATACATGCAACTCTAATTTCCAATCACAGTCTTGGCAACCACCACTTCACCACCTTAAAGAGTTGCTAAAAAGATGCTACTTCTGCAACGTGAGCTCAAAAGCCAAACCACTGCTCCCCACTCCCAGTTCACTCCAGCTATTCCTCTGCGGCAGTTCCACAATGAGTAAGTGGCAAAGTGAAAATTCAACCCCAATATGTCTGACTCTGGATAAGAAAACATTTTAACATTCCAGGTCAAATGTATTTTGCCTCTCACAAGGAAAACAATAGTGGTGATTATATCAAGCTGTCAAATCTGTGAATGTGCCCAGAAAAAAAATGTCATTATCTCCAGTTCCCTCTATGCCTACCCTATGGTTTTCAGCAATTATAACTATCTTCAAAGTTCCCTTCATATGATCATTTATCCAAGATCAGAAGTTTTCTTGGCCCCGACCTCAGAATAAGCTCTCCATTTTGGGTAGAGACATACTAGGCCCATCACATAGCCCAGTTGTTCTCCCAAAGCATGGTCCCCAGACCAGCAGCATCAGTGTCACCAGAGACCTTGTCAGAAATGCAACTACTTGAGACCTAGCCCAGACTTCCTGAATCACAAATTCTGGAGATGAAGCCAAGATCTGTGTTTTAATAAGCCTACTAGGTGATTCTGTGGCTGCACAAGTAAGAAAACCACAGTGCCTTGAGAAATCAGTGTCAAAGTTTCCCTGCGCCTGCAGGAGTAGCAGCCTGGCGGTTCTGCCTCCATTCCCTGCTCATAGCTAAGCTCACAAAGCAGAACTAGACAAAGATTCACCAGGGGAGCCTTCCTGGCTCCCAACCCCAGACTAAGTCAGGCACCCCTGTTCTATGAGCTCCCATGCCACAAGTGTAATGCTGCATAATTCAACATGTATTTAGGTTGAAGGCAGTCTGGAACTGAATGGTAAGCTCCAAAAGGGTCACTGTATCTTCAAGGAATAACCTGTTTGGCACACAGTAAGTGCTCATAAGTATTTTATGAGTGAGTAAATCATCAAAGTTTATGCTTCAAGAGCTGAATGTGGCATCTCCAACATGTATGACTCCCACACCTAGTTTCACTCCTTCTTCAATCAAAAATTGATCACATCTACTTCAGTCAAACACCACCTTGGCACTAGGCCCCAACCTGGAATGGAGTGACCAAGAAAAACACAGGAGGACATGAGAACCACACGGGTGAGGGCAGACAAAATAAGGACCGTATAGGCCACTGTTATGACTGTCATCTGTTCTCTGAGGGAAATGAGGTCGTGAGCAGAAGAGTGACCTTATCTGACTTAGGTTATAAGAGAATCACTTGGCTTCTGGGTTGAGACTCTACTGAAAGTGGCAAGGGGACAAGCTGCATGACCAGTTAGGAGTGTACTGCAACAATCCACATGAGAGATAGCAGCAAAGCGGTAAGCAGTGGCTGGGTGCTGGGTAGGTGCCTGGACACTGCCATGGCTGTGCATATTTTGCTCTGCCGCTTCACTATTGGGCATGACACAGTTAAACTCCCAGAAGGAATATGCTATTTAAAAGCCCTGTATAAGTGAGATAAGTATCTCAAACTCTTAGACAGCAGAGAAAATATGAGGTTAATTGGCAAGTAAAATGCCAGGAAAATACACCTAGAAAATAATCACAATAGGCAAAGGATTAGTAACCTCAAAGTATGTGTAGAGAATGGGAGTCCCCCTGACAGTTTTGTCTCTCGTAGTTAAATAGTAAGCTGTCTTAAGAATACTTCTTTATATTTCCCACTTTGCTGTACATATAGAAGGTATTCTAAATGCCCGTGGTTGGTTGATTTTTAAAAAAGCTTTGATAATAACAAATATTTTTTAAATGGGTAAAAACAGAATATAAAGACTTTGAGATCACATACTATAAATTCACTTATTCAAGTATTTACTAAATAAACACTTCCTATGGACAAGGTGCTATACCAGAAATTGGGGATTTAGAAAGGTTCATATTATTAATTCTTAAAATCTGAAAAGAAAAATCAGTAAACAAAAACGTTTAATTCAAGGATCTTATGGACAAAACTGACAATATTAGAAAAGAAAAAGGAATGAACTGCACTGAAAAATAAGGACTGCACAAGACCTACTTGTTAAATGTAAGATTCACAGACGACAGTATGAGGCAAAAGAATGGAAATCCAAAATTCTAAGTGTCACAGTCATAGTTCTAATCTTGGTTTTGCCAATTACTTGCTATATGACTGGGCACATTAGTTAGCATCCCCAGTCCTCTGTTTGCTCAATAATAATGAAAGATAAACTAAATATCTCTTAAACTTGTCAGGAGGATTAAATTACATAATTTAGCACAATTCAAGGCACACAGTAAGTATTCAATAAAGGTTAGCATTCTTCCCTGTTTTTTTTTCTTACTCTAACCTGCTATTACTTAGAGGCAAAAGCTACTTCAGAACTGAAACATGCTTGCATTTATTCCATTAGCTACATGAGCCTCATGAGGTTCTTCCATTTACACAGGTCATATGTGGGCCTGTTTTAGCTGGGGGTTCTGTGTGCCAGAGAACTGTTTATCCCAAAACTATAGCAGCCATGACTTGAGAACTCGTTGTTGATTTCAAAACCCGCACTACTGGAATTTTTTGTTTGTTTGTTTGTTTTTTGGTATCGTTAATGTACAATCACCTGAAAAACATTATGGTTACTAGACCCTCTATTATCAAGTCCCCCCCCCAAATACACCATTACAGTCACTGTCCATCAGCGTACTAAGATGCTATAGAATCATTACTTGTCTTCTCTATAAATACTGCTTTCCCATGTCCCCCGCCACAGCATTACATGTGCTAATCGTAATGCCCCTTTTTCCCTCTTATTCCTCCCTTCCCACCCATCTTCCCCAGTCCCTTTCCCTTTGGTAACTATTAGTCCGTTCTTGGGTTCTGTGAGTCTGCTGCTGTTTTATTCCTTCAGTTTTTCCTTTGTTCTTATACTCTACAGATGAGTGAAATCATTTGATACTTGTCTTTCTCCACCTGGCTTATTTCACTGAGCAGAATATCCTCTAGCTCCATCCATGTTGTTGCAAATGATAGGATTTGTTTTCTTCTTATGGCTGAATAATATTCCATTGTGTATATGTGTTACATCTTCTTTATCCATTCATCTATTGATGGACACTTAGGCTGCTTCCATTTCTTGGCTATTGTAAATAGTGCTGCGATAAACATAGGGCTGCATATGTCTTTTTAAACTGTGCTGCTGCATTCTTTGGGTAAATTCCTAGGAGTGGAATTCCTGGGTCAAATGGCATTTCTATTTTGAGTTTTTTGAGGAACCTCCATTCTGCTTTCCACAATGGTTGAACTAATTTACATTCCCACCAGCAGTGTAGGAGGGTTCCCCTTTCTCCACATCCTTGCCAACATTTGTTGTTGTTTGTCTTTTGGATGGTGGCCATCTTCACTGGTGTGAGGTGATATCTCATTGTGGTTTTAATTTGCATTTCTCTGATGATTAGCGATGTGGAACATCTTTTCATGTGCCTGTTGGTCATCTGAATTTCTTCTTTGGAGAAGTGTCTGTTCAGCTCCTCTGCCCATTTCTTAATTGGCTTATTTGCTTTTTGTTTGTTGAGGTGCATGAGCTCTTTATATAATTTGGATGTCAACCCCTTATCAGATATGTCATTTATGAATATATTCTCCCATACTGTAGGATGTCTTTTTGTTCTACTGATGGTGTCCTTTGCTTTACAGAAGCTTTTTAGGTTGATATAGTACCACTTGTTCATTTTTGTTTCTGTTTCCCTTGCCCAGGGAGATATGTTCATGAAGAAGTTGCTCATGTTTATGTCTAAGAGATTTTGCCTATATTTTTTCTAAGAGTTTTATGGTTTCATGACTTACATTCAGGTCTTTGATCCATTTTGAGTTTACTTTTGTGTATGGGGTTAGACAGTAATCCAGTTTCATTCTCTTACATGTAGCTACCCAGTTTTGCTGCTCTACTGGAATTTTAACTGACGTTTTAAGATTGAAAAAAATAATAAATTCTTCAGGTTTTCTAAAAGGAAACACTTATGTGGAAAAAAACAAGTTTTATTCTATTTTTTAATTGTCAATGTTTATTCTGGGAGATTCAAGGTTATCTACTATCTGTTTTTCTTCCTCTTCCATGCTCAACTTAAAAGTCATTTAAAAGGTTTAGTGGCATACATAAGTACAGGCTCTATACATACTTCCTACCTGAAATCTGTTAGGAAAAACGCCAAGCTCTAATAACTGTGACCTACATAAATTCAAAGGGGCAAATGCAAGGAGGTCAAGTGAGGCATTGCTGAATTGTATATGTTTGCCACACAAGCAGATCAGCAATTCCCTCAAAGCCTTACAGCCCTCAATAATTGTGAATAAACAACACCCTTGAATCCAAAAGACTCAGGCATCCTACAATCCAAGTATTGATCTTGGAAAGCATCTGCTTCCATTGTATTTTCTAGAAACATTCTATGTGTTCATCTATAACACAGCAGTCCCAATCTAAGGCACATAGAGGCAAACATTCAAACTACATGATCCTTGAGTAAGAAGCTGTCAATATTGAAGTCATTCTATTTATCAGCAATGAGAAAATTAGAAGGTGACTTGCAGCATCTAAGTACCAACATGTTCTTCCCCAGCCTGGGTTTGGTTCTGGCTCTGTACAAGCTGAAATAATGCAAATGTGCAACTGCTTGGTGACGGACTGCATAGAGGTGAAGGACCACAAATGCATGACAACTTCAGGGCATGTTTTGAGCTCAGGAATGCATAAGTCAGATTCCCCCAATGAACTAGCTTCACTCTGGAGATGCAGCCCAAGAGAAACACTGAACTCACTTTTTTACACCATAGGGATCAATTTAGTTAACCTGTCTGCTGCCTTAAAACCGTTTGCAACCATCTGAATAAAAAACAAATCAAAAAGCAAGACCTTTGAAGTTTAGAGAACATGTACAGATTCAGGAGGGTATAAAGACTTGAACTTTGGAGATCTCAGCTACTATATATGCCTATGCCCCTCCATTTCATCAAGATGCTACAAAAGTAATTAGGGTAATAATTAGGGTAAAAGTTATAAAAAGTAATTAGAGTGTAAGTATGAAAAATGTTATACTTCTTAGAAAGCCAGTGCTTTAGATGTTCAGTAAATGATATTTTGCTTCTGAATTTCCTTAGCAGCCTTGAATTCTTTCCATTTAATCATTCATGAACAAATTTCTATTTTTACATTTTTTTCATGATTGCATGGTAATACATGCTTGCTATAAAATATTCAAGTGAAATGGTATTGCATAAAGGAGTGAGTCTCTGGAAATCACAGAAACATGTTTAGTTGTTAATCATTGCATTTTAGACTCTATGTTAGAGGTGCCATGGATTTGTCAAAGACCATCAGGCAACACTGTCCTCAAAAAAACCACAGCCTAGTAAGAGAGATGGTAACTATAAAAATAAGTAAAAAACAGTATAAGAAGCAATGCAAGATACAAAGATATAAGAAAGATACAAAGAAATGCCACAGGAAGTCAAAGAAAGAAGAAATTACTTCTAGCAAAGTATGTCCAGGAAAAGCTTCTTCCTTTGCAAAAAAGAGCCTCTGCTTCTGCCACTTCCTGTAACTCCATGTATCCTGTTACTCATGAGACCTGATGCTCTGTGCTAGACTTCCTAAGCTGAGATCTAACAGCTTTTGTATAAAATTCTCAACTCTTGCTTTCTTACCATTTCCCCAAGGAGTTAGCAATTCTGAATCCATAGCACACCTTCCAAAACAAGGCAAACATGAAAAAGAAGGCCTAGTTAGGAAGACAATTGAGAGGTATACCAACACAAGAGCACTCTGCACACATTCAATACTTAATGCATGACAGCTAGATAGAGGGGCATGTAAGGTAAAAGTGAGTGTGAAATATACAAAAGCTATGGTTATGGAAAAATCCAAACTGATGATAGATCTAAGCAGGGAGATAGCTGAGTAAAGAAGAAAAGAATGAAGAGACCAAGGGTCACAGAAAGCTTCATCTCTGACAGGCTGAGAGATATAGAATTAAACACTTAATCTTCTGGGTATCATGATTCTCATTATTAAAATAAAAACAATGATGCTAGCACTGTATGAGGCTCAATGAGAAAATACACGTGAAAGCATTTTACAAAACACTACAGAAAGTATTTCACACAACACACAGGGTTAAAGTAGTTGGCGTAAATTCCAGTCAAAGATTTGTAAATTCAGGACATAACCTGGATTTTCCAAATGACCAGTCCCCATTGTCACTTCCACTGACCCTTTGAAGTGGGAAAGACTTAAATAACTCAAAAACTAAAAATAATACCTCCTCAAGGATGAAGACCACGTCATTTCCTCTTTCTTTCCCACAGCATCTACAGAGCACATGGCACATGTTGACTATTTGGTACTCTGAGAAGTTGAACTAATCCTGCTCCTATTCCACATTCCTGTCCTTTAGCGACTACTGATCGTATTTTAGTGGATATCAGCATCAGTAAATTGCCATCTCACAGTCCAATGGGCAGAAATTCATCCCCATAACATCCATCTTTGGTTGCCATTTACACACGTCCCCTCCTGGGCATACTCAAGTGAAGGTCATAGCACCCTGTCTGCATTGAAAGCCTCCTCAACACTGGCATCACCAAACGCTCCCAGCCTTGTTCAGGAAAGCATGGCATGAGTGGGCACTGGATTTGCAAGGTGGCCCAGTCACCCAGCAGTCTTGGCAAGCCCATAGGGTAGCAGTCCACTCTTGGCTCTTGGCCACTGCCATGTGTCTGTAATTTTAAGAACATAGAACAGAACACAAGCCCTACTCTGCCATGCACTTCACAGCAACATCCTGAAGATTTTGAAATAAAAACCAGATATTTTTGTTCAGTGAATATAAGCCAGACCAGAAAGGAATTATTGATAGGTTATTGGGGTAATACTGGTAAAGAGCTTTACGCTCTCCAGTCTTCCTTCCTTGGTATCAGAGCAGTATCAACAGGAAGACAGGCCAGCAGCTGCCCAAGGTACCAAGCTAGAAGCAGTACTGAAATATCCCCAGAAAAGTAACACAGTGAAGAAACAGCATTGGTCAGAACTTTTCCTGTGTTGAATTTTAAGAAATACTTTGATGAGACAACTGAGGTGGGAGTAGGGGTGGTATGCTCTAAAACAAAAAGAGATCAACAAAATGCCTGCATGCAGGTGGAGCCAACAACTGAGGACTTTTGTTTTGCTGAGTTGGGTATGGTAGCCAGGTCACTGCAATTTGTCATCATCTTTCTCTACAAGAAGCAAGACTCAAACCTGTTATTGCAATTCTTGTTAAAGGGGCACTAAATGATTAGTCTGCTTGAGCCACCTTCATGTCTTGGCCAAGCCCTGCTTGGGATCACCATTTCTGATAATTAGAAAAGGTCTGGTTTTTCTCTTTCAGCTCTCTTCTCATCCCCCAATGTCTTTGCCCCCCTTTCTTATTTACACATGGACAATTCAGTTACAAATATTTACTGAACACTTGCTGTATTTCAAGCCCTGCCAAGGGAGAGATGAGCATAGCATGATCTTGATCCCAGAGAAACACATGCTCTAAACAACTAAATTAGTATAAGGCAAACAGATGGGTGCTCTAGGAGAGAAATGTGCAAATACAAATACGGGGATACAGATAAGGGGCCAAGGAAAGTCTCATGGAGGGTGTGACATTTATGTAGGGCCTAATAGGAGAGTAGGAGCTGACCAGAGGCAAGCAAAGAATAGAGGAACACAAAGCTGATAAATGAATGAACCAAGGCATGAACACCTACAGGCACATCTTGTCTTCAACAATCTACAGAGTCTCTAGTAGCCACAGAAAGGCAATGTGCTGTGGAGTGGCAGGAGATGAGGCTAGAAACAAAGGTCAGAGCCAAAATTTGGAATGTCTTTGAATGCCATGCCAGAGGAATGGGATTTTACCCTGGAAGCTCTAGGGAGCAACCAATGAATTTAAGGCAGAAGTAGGAGAATGTATGTGGTCAGTTTTGTGTTCAATTAAAGCATTCTGGCAGCAGTGAAAATAAACAGATGCTAATGATAGGAGTGGGAGTGAAGGTGGAGGGAGGCATTGCAATGGTCTGGGATGAGAACAGAAAATAGAAAAACTGAGGCATTCCACATGGACCATCGATGGGACGTGGTGACTACATCACATAGTGATAAAGACAGAAGAGTTCCTCTCTTAATTCATTCCTACTCATCCTTTAGACCTCAGATCAAATGCCACTCCTACTAGAAGAAGCTATGCAAACCTCAAGAATAAATTAAGTCCCTTTATGAAATGCTCTCAAAGCACATTTGACTTTTCTTTTACAGCACTTGCCTTAGTTTGTAATGATATATTTGTGTGATAAATCAGATTAATACCTGTATCTGCTGTCATACTATCAGCCCCTTGAGGGTGCATTTTGTTGTCCAGGTATCCTTAGCACCTAGCACAAAGTCTGGCTTACAGTACTGAAAGTAATGTTTGCAGGAGGGCAAAGGATCACACAAAGGCATCCAAACCAGGTAGATGGTGAGCCTGTTAACTAAGGCAGGGTATGGAAAAGGAGGAACTGGTGCAACTGGGGAAAAGTAAATGAATTCCAACTTGAGCATGGTAAGTCAGAAATGTCTACAAGAATTCCACACAGAGAATTCTAATAGCTTTGAACTCAGGAGAGTCTATCTGCAGATTATAGATTTAAGAAACATCCACATAGCTGAAGAGATGGGAGTCAGTGGTTTACTCAGGTTGAGGATATAACTCTAAAAAAGAACTGGATCAAAGAGAACACTGGAGAAAACCAAATGTAGAACCCACTAAACAAGCCAGCAAAAAGACAAGAAAGAAAAGTCTGAGAGCCAGGAGAGGACCAGAAGAGGGTTGGATTTCAAGAGACCAAGCTGAGGAAGAGTTCAAGAAATATAGTGTTCAGCAAGGTCCAATATTACCAAGGGGTTGGGGATTACCTTTATTAAGCTGGTAGGCCTAATAAAGAAGTGGGCTCTGCAAGTCAGGCAATGATTTCTACTTCCATGGCAAACGATCTCTGGACATCTAAAGAAAAACTAAAAGAACAACCAATGATGAAACTAATGTGTGGAGAAAAGGAGACTAAAACCCATGCAAGAGAAAGAAAATGTTTCATTCTTTGACTCATTCAGTAAGTAGCTGTTGAGCTCCTACAGTGATCCAAGCACCTATATTGGAGGTGTAGCAGTAAACAAGACATGATGGTCTTTGGGCCTAGAGGATTTAAGAGGGGAGAGAATCAAGATCAAAGAAGAATCTGTCCTTGAAAATCTGTGAGACATCTCTTCCCTCTGAGCCAGACAGGAAGGAGAAATGATCCAGGACTAAAGAATACATGGGCAGGGCCTAGAAATATCAAGGAGTCAGGAGATTTCAGGGCTTTCATGGGTTGGGCTCCCCTGAAAGCAAAGCTTGAGACAAGGGCTTAGGTGCAGGAGTTTATATGGAAGATGATTCCAGCAAGCCAGGATGATGTGATATAAAGTAAGAGAGGGAGGAGTAAAAGCCAAGAGAAGGATACATTATTAACTTTTCCACAGACAGCAAGGAAGACAGGGCTGGCCAGGACCTCCTAAGAAGTGTAAGCATCTGAAGAATAGGAGGCTGGCACATTTATTCCTTGTGTTCAAATGCCCAGTGGTTGATGGCAGCCCCTGAGAGCATTTACTCCCCGACACTACCAGGCTCCATTTTGGCCCAGGCCAAGCGGGCTCCCAGTTTGAGAGATGGTCCTGGGGAAGAAAGCAGAAAAGAAATACAAGTACAGCAGGAGCTACAGGTTGGAAGCTGACTCAGACAAAACCAGTCACCACAGTTGTAATGGAAATCAGAGGCAAGGGGCTTTGACAATGGCTACTTAGGGAATCTGCCAGAAAGGTGGTATTAGCAAAAACTAGATGGAAATGATTAATCATTCAGCGAGAGCAGAGTAAGGAGGGAAGCAATGCTAGGAGAACATGCCTGGGAAATGTTCTAAGATTTATGCTTTCTTGCAATGTTTTTGGCCTCTTTATAAAGAGATGACTTAGGGACTTATTAGTAGGTCAAAGTTGTTATAAAGAAGACTTTGCACTCCTCCAGGACTAGGCCCATGATATTAACTGTTGATTTTCATTATTTATTACATGCCAAGCACTTTGCAGCAGCATCAAATGAATTATCCTTGCAACTATATACAGTAAGAAATATTACTATTCCCATTTTACAAGGGAGGAAACTAAGGCTAAGAGAGTTTTTAAAGTTTTTTAAATGGGGAAACACCTATTTCATTTTAAGTGTGTGTGTCAATAACCCATACTTGTTTACTTGTGCCTAAACACACACATACACATGCACACACACACAAACACACACACACACACACAAAGGGTAAAACCAGGTGTAAAGATTTCCAGAGAATACAATTTACTTAGCTTCCCCATCCATTTCTTCATTACATGGATAATGAAGCACTTCTAGACTCTTTAATGAATGAACTTCTTAAATTTTTTACGTTTATACCAATTGAGTAATGTATTTTCTGCAAATATACAAGACTAGGAATAGAGAAAATAAGGACTTTTGGATATGGAGACAGGGCAAAAACCCAACAACAAAATACCGCCCAGACCACAGAGCTAAATTAAATCAACAAAAGGCATCATAAAAGGGAAAAATAAAGCACGTAAAGACTTTAAACTCACTACAGACCAAAATATAAATCTGATTGCAAAATTATCTGCATCTTTAATTTGGGGGCATGTTTATGCTGGAGGTAAGAGGCAAAATTTAATTTAAAGAGCAATTTTGGCCAATCACCCTATTTTCTTTAACACAAGAGCAGGGATGGGGGAGCAAATGACATAGATGATATCCAGAGAGGCCAGAGGAAGGAAAAGCAGATGTGATCCCATCACCAACACATTTGGGTTTGGCTTGGGCAGACCGATTAGGCAATGCTGCCCTCCCTGGAATGTAGCTGGTTTGTAATTAGTTTAGGCTGTGGAGGCCTGTGTCATTAAAAAAAAAATGACAACTGGACACTTGCCATAATCAAGATAATATTTCACAATCAAATTAACTCAGCTCAAGAGCTTGATTTTGGAGCCTGTTTATGGTTAACCATCAAATGGTTTTCAGAGTACTTAGTGCATAAGATATGAAAATGACACTAGGTGAATAGCACATGAATACAAGAAGCACATGAAGATGTGACCATTTGTTAGCCACACAGCAGTTATGATGAGGTGGGGGGCAAGGGCACAGGGAGTACAAAAGAAAAGGATTAGAAAATCTCCCGACTGATCCTCAAAGATCTGAACATGTTTATCACAAAATAATAACATTAAACCCACATGCTTTAAAATGGGTATGGTTAAAGACTTCAGCAGAAGTATTATCCCAGATCCTGAGTTGTTCAAAAGCAGGCATCTTCAAGACATACATCTTTGCTTCACCAGAACCTAATGGAGCAATGTGGATACTCAGAAAAATGTATGTCTCTATCACGCTGTTATAAAAGTTAAGAAAAGACAACACTGAAATATAGAAAACCTTTTTGATGTATTTGGAAGTGAAAATGATATGTAGATGGATTGCAACCATGAACAAAATTGGGCATATTTGAGGACAACTAGAAGATAAAGTGCAAAAATTAAACCAGTACTGTTGGAAGTCGGAAGTTTGCATGTGGTATTCTTTTTTTTTTCCTCCTTAAAACTGTCTTTAACGTTGTTAGAATGCCATTTTTTCCATTTCAAAATCTCCAAATGTTTTCATGTTGGAGGGAGGGAAGGAACCTGGTAGTGAATGAACTGTTAGCTTATAGGATAAGCCTCAAACTCCATAGTTTAGCACTGCAGACCATTTATGACCCAGTCCAGCCAAGAACTCCAGTTGCATATCCTATCCCTCCTTCTTCCTTCTCTGTCACACTTAATTGTTTGCCTTTCCAAAATGTATCATAGGTTTCACTTCTTTTTCTTCACATTCCATTCTCACTTCCTGAAACACCCTTCCTCCCATCCAGTCTTCAGATAGATAAACCATGTTAATTGTTCAAAAACGATCGAATATCCCCTCTCCGAAAAGCCATCCTTGATTCCCCACACCCTATCCCAGTCTCATTTTTTTTGCCACCCCTCTGTTTCCATAGCAACTTGCACCTACCTCACTCAGGGAGCTTGTCACACCACGCTCCAGTCACCTGTTTATCTTTCTTCTCCAGTAGTCTAGAGGCTACCTAGAGATCATGTAAAAATACCTGGGGCTAAAAAGGCCAGTGGATGACCCATGTTGCTTTTTAACAAATTGTGACAGTGTGGTTACTACTTTGTGCACAAAAGAGGGGATTTATTTATAAAGGCACAGAGATAATTCTCAAAGCTCATTGCTAGAAAGTACTGCCACAAAGATCTAGACCTTGGAGCCAGAAAATCTATAGAATCAAGTCAATTAACTCTCTTAGTCAATCAGTCTTATTCTCCTCTGCCTACCTGCAGCCTTACAGTCATGTAACCTTCATCTCCACAGGCCTGTGGTATTCCTCCCCCTCACAGAAATACATTGTATCGTGGCTAAAGGCATGAGCTCATGCTGCCTGGGTTCATGCCTGGCTCTGCCACCACCCAACTATGACCTTGGGTATATTACTTAATCTCTTTGTGACTCAGTTCCCTCTTCTATAAAATGGGACCAAGAAGAAGACCCACCTTATAAGGCCATAATGAGGATTACTGAACTATGTAAGACATGGTTTTCCACAGCTCCGACATTTACCTATCTACCCACTCTATCTACAAATACGTCTTAGTCCCAATTCCAGCTTCTGGGAAAGACAATCAGCCTGACCCAGTTGAGTCAGCTGTGCCCTCTTGATCCACTCAGGCATAGTTACAGGAGACAAGTTACAACAGTGCAAATGTGACCAGGGCCAGCCCTGAAGGTGAGAGAAGGGGACCGTGGGCTAGGCTGACACCACAGAGGCATGGCTCCTAAGCCCGACTCTCCTCTCGTCCTCCCACGCGGCCATGCCTGTGGGCCTGCCTTGGATGACAGCTTGGCCCTTCACCTCAGGGCCCTGCACAGGGCTCTTATTTAAAACACACAGCCGCCTATTGCCTGCAATGGCACCTAAGGGAGCTGCATACACTGGCACTTTATAAAGCTTAATAGTGATGATGGTGACTCTGACAAGAATGACAGCAGCACAACTGGCCACCCTACAGGCTGCTGTTGCTTCCCCGTGGTTTGCTGCGGGGCCCCGTGGCTTGCTGTTGAAGTCAGCACATCCTTCCACCTCAGCTTATGAGGCTCGGCCCTGGGGCCCACACTCCTCAGCTCTTATCCAGCTGCTAGTTAGGTAGATTTATACACCACTAAATCCATTGTCACACAAGGATTTCCTCCTCACTGCTAGGGTTTATAGAACCTAGACACAGCATCCAATAACCAAAAGAGGAAAAGCCTCCAAAGAAAATTAACCATTTGATTTCAAAGTGCTGCAGGTCTAGAATTTCCAAGTAAGTAAGATCAGGTAGGGGAGTTGTACCTTTAAAAAGAAGGTCACCATAGCCTTGGAACCTAACCCAGCCCATAAATAAAATCCCATTTGCAACTCTCTATCCTGTTGTAATCTCCTCACTTGTCTTTATCCTGTTGTAATCTCCTCACTAGCATAAACAAGATTTGTAGGCTTTTCTTATCCAGCCACTGCAGCAAAAGGAGCTGCAGCCACATCCACACACCTGCAGTGGATGGTTGTGTGTTCTGCTCTCCAGCTTCCTGATCAAGAGGAACAAGCAGATATAGGGCACCAAACCAACAACCTGAAGGAGCACAACTCCTTCCGCTACCACAGGCTGATTCACCCCAAGATTGTGAGCGTGGAGCCAGCAGCGGACGGCAAGGGCATGGTGTTCACGAAGCAAAGACCTGGCCCGTGAAAGCTGGCCACCTCCTACATGCGGACCACCAGCAACAGGAACGCCCAGGTCACCCTCAACAGCATCCAGCAGATGATCCACAAGAACAAGTACAGCCCAGACCTGCGCATGGCTGCCATCCGCAGAGCCAGCGCCATCCTGCACAGCCAGAAGCCCGTGACAGTGAAGAGAAAGTGGGACCACCCTCCAAGAGCTCCTGAGTGCACCCGCAAAGCAATAAAGACATTAGCCACCTTCCCCAAAGGGAAAAAAAAAAGATTTGTAGGCCAGGACATCTAAGTCCATGCATAACACATTATCTCATGCAGTTCTCAAAACTGCCCTGGTGGGTGGGTATTGCTCTCATCATTTCATAGAAGAGGAAAAACGTTAAGACAGTAGCCTCAGATCAAGGGAACTGAAAGCAGTGAAACCCTAATTAAGCCCACTTAATTGGGCTTCTCTACTGTACCACTGACTGCAGTCACTTGTTTTCCCTAATTTCAAACCAAGAATCATCATCTCTGAGCTATCTGTGGGGACACAGCTGAGCACTGGTGTTCTGTGGCAGCACCCCATAAGGTAGGCTCTGTACCCACCCATCCAGAACAGCTCATCAGATGCATACATTTAGCTCCATGTAAGATTTCACCGGAAGGAATGAAGCAGTGTACCTTACTTCCTTCACCACCACCACCTCTTTCATCAGCACATTTATTTAACACTTGTTGGATACCAGACACCTTGCCAAGTATTTTGCAAGCATTATCTCAAGTAACCCTCACCATGATGAGATACTTTATTAACTGCCTGCCATTTTACAAATCAAGAAATTGAGGTCCAAAGCCATTATCCTTGTCCAAGGTCATATAGCAAGTAACCAGGTAGAAATTCAAAGCAAGAACTATCTGACTCCAGACTCCAAATCACCATTACCAGTATTTAGAGAAATCAATTCCTGTACTAGTATTCTCAGTGCTAAGTAAAATACATTAGTAACTACCTGAAATCCTTTCTAGAAGCAGGCAGATAAAACAAATAAACAGCCAGGAGTTCTTTTAAGAATTTGTATAGCAGGGTATGCATATAATAGACACTTCAACAAATTCTGCTGTAGCATGAAGAGCAATCTCATTTTCAAATGGTGAATCCTGGCTCACGTGGACATGGCATTATAATCATCCAAGTAGGGTTTATGGTACACAGCACTTTAAAGAATGCTGGAACTTTACATGGATTTGAATAGCAAGAGCAGCCTAAAATTAGTCACCATCACCAGGCACAGTCACTGGCAAGTCTGGAATTCAAATTCATATGAAAATAGATTCAGAAAATAGCAATGTTCACTCACAGATCAAAGACAACCTAAATATCCAACTCATCATCATCTATGGGGTTAAAGACCTTTAATAGCTATCTGAACAAGAAAGGGCATAAAAAATAATAAAAGATACTGAGAAACGGTAGAGTATAGTGGTCAAGAGCACTTTGGGGACAGCCAGCCATGGGTGGGAGTCCTTACTGTGTCATTTACCAGCTCTGAGGCTTTGGGCAGGTTAGGCATCCATACAATTTAAGTAAGAGTGGCACCTAATTTGATGGAACTCCTATGCTTCCTAAGCAACAGCTATGAAGATGATGTGGGTGGTGATGGCAACAACACTGAAAAAGATGTTGATGATCTGTCTGCTTTTACAACTAGGAAAATGGGTAGAAGGGAAATAGGTAAGTTTAGCACAAAAAGAGCATCCTCCTCTTCCCCTTTCCTGGGTTGTTTGGAAACTCCTTGCACTTCTCATCTAAGTTCAAACCCTGATCGCCTCTCAAGAGCCTCTAATAGCTTCTGTTAACAGAGAAAAGACATGCTTCTTCTCTTCCCAACTGGGTGAGAAATTTGCCACTCCTTGGCTGCTTCAGGGGCTCAAAGCCATCAGAAACGAATAATCTCGATGTAAGGTGATTCTCCTCCCTATATATCACTGAAGCCAAGGACAGCTGACTTGGTTTACAAATGTTCAAAACAGGCCCGAAAATACAAGGCCCACTGATTTTTCAGAGTATTACTGATTCACAATGTAAACACTGGAACCATCCAGTTCAGTATCAATTGTACTTAGGAGAATAAGGGGGAGGCAGAGAGAAGGGAATGAGCATTTTAAAACATCAATAGTATGCCAGGCAGCAAAGTGGAACATTAGACACAGTTCTAGGTCATTGAATTTATAATATAAATTTAGCTGACAAACATGACACAAATGTGAGAAAAAGTATAGAATAAGGAGGCACTTTCTTCCACTATCCTTATCAACTTAGGATATCTATGTTTGCAATAGCAGGTAAAGGTATATATATAACTAGCACTGAACACATCATCCTCTCTGCTGCTACTGGGGATGCAAGAGAGGAAATATAAAGAAAAGTTTTGATCATAAATCAAAGGGAGGGGGCGAGCTCCTTAAGGGCAGGAAGCATCTGTGTCCTAGTAAGCAATGCATCTCCAGCACCTAGCACCGAGGTTGGCAAGTAGAAAGCATTGCAGCCAAAGTGCTGAATAAATGCAAGAATGCAGGAAGGCACCCACGATGGGACTGCAATCAAAGCCCAAAGCCCCTGTTACGTCCCACTGTCTCCCTCCTTAATCATCTAGAAGAATGTCCTACCTTACTGGCCATTACCACCACTGACAATAATGAAAACCCAAGTTCATAACAAAATAATATTTTAAACATACATAGCATACTAGGTCATTAAAAATAGACCAGGGAGTATTTTACATTGAGACACTAGGGAACATCATTACTTTGAAATGTCACTTTCTGCTTTAATTAGTACACTCTAATGATAAGTATATGTCATTCTTATCTAATGAAAGTATTGAATGCATATGAAATCTAGGTCACAGCTCTCTTTGGGAGGTACACAGATGTACAAAGACCAAACAGAATTCATGTGTTGATGTCAACTAGATTACTGATCTTTATTAATATAATTACCAAAGTTCCAAGTTTTAAAATTTAAGAATATATTTCAACACACCAAGCATTCTCAACATAGCTTTCATCTCCTTTCACATTTCTCAAGACAGCTTAAGCTGTTCTGGGGCCACAAGTTTTCCCGTGATTTCTTCCAAGTCAGCTCGCAGAGGTATCACTCAGAACAGGACCACTTGCTGGGAAGCATATTTGTAATAAAGACAACAGGTCTGCTTCCTCACAGGGCAATTTCTAAGGCTGTCTTTACTTCCTTCCACTTACTATGAAACTTTATCCAAGGAGAATGTACTCACTCTACCCAGCTTCAAAGATGCCAATAATGGACTTCTCTTTTTCAAAGAGAAATCTTAGTTGTTGGCTGCTTTCATTCAACAGTCGTAATATAAAAGAACCCAAGTGATACAAATACCTCTGAACTGCTTGTTGTGGGATATGAGATAAAGAAATTCTGTAACCCAGAGAGATCTCTAATACGTTCATTTGAATGTCAATACTAAACATCCTCTCCCAGCAAAAAAGCAAGAATGTGTCTCAGAAGCAGAACTCAGAACCTGTCAATTGGATGTGGCTTCAAGTTCCTTTCTACAGTCCATGGCAAAAAACAAAAACGAAGGAATGATGTTCTCTGCTTCATATTCCCCAGATTCTGTCAGAAGTGGAGGTCATTTAAAGCTTCCTCAGTGTACCCAGAGCAGACTCCTGCTTTCTCAGGACTGTAATTGGCAATGTCAGTTCTCAAAACAGTCAAGCAAGTAACCAAGTTTTTAACCAGCAACCAGCAACAGCTTTCTTGGTTACCAGGGCTTTGTTCATGGCAAACCTGCATCACCATGAAGACTTCAGTTCAAGTCAGCGAACGCAGGGCTCTCATTTACTATTCAGGTTTCATGTAGATGAGCTCATTCACACACCCCAGTGACCATTCTGCCTCCAGAGCCAGGGCTCTCTCAGCACCTTCAAAATTGCAAAGCAATTTCTAAGGGGGAGCCAAAGTTTCACTCACTTTTCACGGAAATGGTTCATGGAGATATTATCTTAAAATGCTTTCTCTTAAAAAGAATTTTTTTGAACTTAGAATTACATGCTGTGCTGAAATAGGATGGTGGTGGGTTCTGATTATATCTTTTTTTCCCATTTCAGTTTCACTTTTAAGTATAGAAAATACCAGCTTGCTCTTTCTTCTGACTCCCTTTTCTCCTTGACACTAAACGTTTAGTCTGCTCAAAAGCAACTTTCATATTAAATGTCCATCTTTTCTCTCTCCCTTCTCCCCAGAAAATATCGAAGAACAATGTGATTATGCATCACTTCATGCTAAAGATGTGCTCCTGAGAACTGCATACAAAATGAATCAAGGCAATGATGTGTTTGGACATGACTCTAGTTACTGAAATGGGAAAACGATACAGGTTCTAACCTGCTGTGATCACCTCTCCTCCTCTTTTAATTGAGTACCAGTGACTCTCCAGCTAATGTCTAAAATTCCTGTATTGGATTTCAATACCTCATAGTGTGACAATATGAACAACCAAAGCAACCATTAAAAATAATCATTATAAAAATAACACTGAAAAAGGAAAAGTAATATTTATGATATAACATTTAAATTTATTTAAAATGAAAATGTGTTCCACAAGTTTTCTGTAAATTAACTTTTTTTACTAGGACTTTCTTAAAACATGCTATATCAAACAGGATGATCCAAATAATTCACAGTAATTGTTAGCATTTAAAATAAGGCTGTTAAGAAAATAATAAATTTTTTTAAATAATAAAATTAGGCATTGACTTTTCAAGACTTAATTTTGGAAGGAAGAAATAGATCTCTGAGGGATTGTAAAAAAATTTTTTTAAGGGCAAACTATTAACTTCCTAAAGATCAATAATATATACCTTATAATGTATTTTAGAATTTATTTATCCAAACCAGGGAACTTTTTACTTCAGTAAATTTCATATTTGTTTCTCAAAGGCACTATTGCCCTTCACTTCCTATACAATGACAAAATTAATGATAGCTTAACCAATCTTTAAGATACAGGATTGAGGGGGAAGGCCCCAACTAGTTTTTCAATTATAATAATACATGAGTTCAACAAATCATTGTATATAAAAGAAATACTTGACAAATAGAAATCATCCACCCAGATAACAGGGAAAATAAGATTAAAAAATATGCTAAGTAATACAATCCTTGTGAAGAATTATTGGGAAAGAGAAAACAGTCATGACTCCAATTTGGTACAAAGTTCTAATATGTATGCATAATGTATGTATGTGTAATATATTAGTATAAAACACAGGGCATATAATATATATATAGCACATGCTTGTTATGTATGTTGTCATTCATATTGATTGTTTTTGAGAAACAGACTCTTACGCAATTAAGAAACCACTGGTTGTTTGGCACTACTAAAGTTATGGTACTGAGAAGAAAGATCTCTGACAAGTCTTGATCTTGTCATTATTTAGCACTCAGATGTGGCAAGGGAACTTTTACCTAAAAGAATTTTCTGCAGAATAATTTTTGGAGTTTTTTGAATGAGAAATTGCATTATTATCTCTCTTTAAGTAAATGCAGTGTTGTCAGTCTAGGCAATTATTGTCATTCTAACATAATAAATGAATTTTCTTTTCTATTGCCTGTGTACTTTATTTTTACAGCTTTACTGAGATATATTTCACATACTATAAAATTAATCCATTTAAATTGTATGATTCATTAGTTTCAAGTTGCTCACAGAGTTGTGCAACCAACACCATAATCAACTTTATAACATTGCATCATCCCCAAAAGAAACTCTGGGCCAAATAGCAGTCACTCCCCATTCCCCCTAACCCCTGTTTCCCCTAGCAACCACTAACCTACTTTCTGTGGATTTCCTTATTTTGGACCTTTCACACAAATGGAACCATACAGTACATAGCCTTTGTGAGTGGCTTCTTTCACTTAGCATGTTTTCAAGGTTAATTTATGTTGTAGCATATATCAGTACTTCATTGTTTTTTAAGGTTGAATAATAGTCCATTGTATGGATATACCAAACTTGTTTATCAATTCATTGTAGATGAACATTTGGGTTGTTTCTACTTTTTGGCTATTATGAACAATGCTGCTATGAATATTCATGTACAAGATTCTGTGTAGATACATGTTTTCAATTTTCTTGGGTATATACCTAGGATTAGAATTGCTGGGTCATATGATAACTACATTTAACAGTTCAGGGAACTGGCAAACTGTTTTCCAAAGTGTCTGATCCCTTCAACTAACATATGAAGGTTCCAATTTCTCCATATCCTCACCAACACTTGTCACTGTCTTTTTTAGTTAAGTCATTCTGGTGCATATAAAGTGGTATTTCATTGTGGCTTTGACTTGATTTCCATAATGATGAATGATGTTGAGGATCTTCATGTTCTTATTAACCATTTGTATATCTTCTTTGGAAAAATGCTTAGTCAGATCCTTTACCAATATTTCAATTGGATTATTTGTCGTTTTTTGATGGGTTGTTTAAGAGTTCTTTATATATTCAAACAATGTCCCTTATCAGATATATGATTTTCTCCCATCAGTCATCTTTTCACTTTCTTGATGATGTCATTTGACACATAAAAGTTTTTAATTCTGATGTAGTCAAATTTTCTATTTTGTATTTTGTCATCTGTGTTTTTGGTGCTATATTTAAGGAACCTAACCCAAGGTTACAAAAATTAACTCCTGTTTTATCCTGAGAGCACTACAGTATTAGTTCTTACATTAGTTCATACATTAGTCTATGATCCATTTTGAGCTAATTGTTGAGACGGAGAGGCCTAAATTCATTATTCTGCATGTGGCTATCCAGTGGTTCCAGCAACATTTTTTGAAAAGACTAATGTTTCCTCCACTGAATTGTCTTGGCACTCTTGTTAAAAAGCAACTTTACCATAAACAAAGGGTTTGTTTCTGGACTCTCAATTCTATTCTGTTGATCAATCCTTATGTTAGTATTATATAGTTTTGATTACTATAGTATTGCAATAAGTTTTGAAATCAGGAAGTGTGGGTCCTACAACTTTGTTCTTCTTTTTCAAGATTGTTTTGGCTATTCTGGGTCCCCTGCAGTTTCACATGAATTTTAGGATCAGCTTGTCAATTTCTACAAAAACAAACAAAAAAAACCAGCTGGGATTTTGAAAGGGATTTTGTTGAATATGTGAATCATTTGGAGCAGTATTAGAATCTTAACAATGTTAAATTTTCTGGTCCATATATAGGATGTCTTTCCATTCATTTATTCTGTAATATCTCTTAACAATATTGCAAAGTTTTCAGTGTACAAGTCCTGTACTTCTTTTGTTAAGTTTATTCCTATGCATTTTTTTGCTGTTATCATAAATGGATTTGTTTTCTTAACCTCATTTGAAAATTGTTTATTGCCAGTGCATGGAAATAAATTGATTTTTGTATATTGATCTTATATCTGGCCACATTGCTGAACTCATTTATTAGTTCTAATAGTATTTTAGTGGATTTGTCAATGCACTTTTAACTTAAACTTTTAAATTATTTTGACCCCCAGCATACTTCTAAACATTAGTGTATGCTACTAATATATAACAATTATCCTCAATATTGAGGAATTAAATCTTGTCTGCAACCAGCTCTCATGCAGCCCTCTCAATTAACCACTCAGACTGATGACCATTCTTCACAGGAAAGTGGAAAGAATGACATAGGCAAGAAAAATTCCTTCTAGTGATTAGTAAAACCATTCAGTACAGTAAAATAAAACACATGCTAAGCTACTAAAATTCTTCTGCCTAACATTACCTTGCTAAAATGAAGTGAAGCAAAATGTAACCAAAAGTGGATTTTGATATTTCATATTTTGTTGAATACTGTTAGGGTGCTGGCAATCACTGTCTCTTACATACAAATTAACAGCCTGCCATCTGTCAAGTGTTGGGATAATCACAGGGTTTAGTGCACAATATGGTTATTAGAATATGACCTGACAAAAAGGAAAAGAACACAACCTAATTTGGATTATAAAATCTATGATCTCACTTGCAAATGACAGTTTGACAAGCTATTATTCTGCATTTTGGCTTCTACAGTAAAAGCGGTTCTGTGCATTCATAATTCCATTAGTTATACAGGCAACAGCCTGTGGAAGATTGCTTTAAACTATAAAATCTGCTTGGTCATGCAATATTTTTTAACTAATTCTTAGACAAATATTTGCACCATTAATAAGTGGAAATGTAATGATCTGAGCCTTCACATTTCCAAGTGAGGCACCAATCATTAGGCAAAATGTCTTTGTGATATTGCTGCCGGCAATTCCACAGGATTCTTCAGGGTGTATGCAAAAATAGAGCTGTAGGAACTTATTAAAACTGTTCACATGGACATACATCAAAGTCAAAAAGTTGACAGTTTTGAAAAGTGAAATATATGAAACACTTTGGCATGGAATTTACTTCATCCCCAACAGTGACATCTGCTAATGAGCATCATTAATATTGCCTACTTTTATTTATCCTAATGCCTCATGGGTGCTATCTTTATGTACATTCCTCTGTAGCACCTTTTGTTTTCATCCAGGGGAAAAAACCCATACTGACAGCTGCCTCTAATAAAGATGATGCCAACAAATTTCTTCTCTTCTGGTTATAGTCAGAACATAGAGTACTAACTTCTTTTTATTGTTGTTTTCTGTCTCTTGAAACAGTGCATAAATTCATGTTGTTCCTGAAGGTTATTTAAGGGTATACCCATTGTATCTAAAACACATGCTTAAGAGAGAAATGCATTAATTAAGTCTCAAGGCAAAGTGTTCTGTTGAGGTGACAAAGCAAAACAGATTTTTTAATATTAGCAATTACATTACCTGGGGAGCTTAAGTGAGATAATGACTACATAATACATTAAGCAACTCACACTGCAAATTATTTTGCTTTGTGTTAGACTACACATCTTTTCCATTATTTTCACACTTGTTTCCTTTCACCGAAGGAAAAAGTAATGTATTTTTCTGTCATGTTGGCTCAATATAAGGTGAGTCAGAAGGCCAAGGCTCTTCTGCAGAGGATCTTGGGATACAATTTTAAATACTGCAATATGAATTTTAAGAACAATGTGTGATGAATTGTAAGCTATATAATACATCAAAATTTCTCAATACTAAAACCTTCATGGCTATTATCTGAAGAAAAAAATCTGATTAAGATTTGTATAAGACCTTTAAATGTATAAAAATATACAAAATACTATTTATATCTCTGGGTGTAGAATGGTTTGTCTATAGTAGCAACCCTAATTACAGTACAGTATCAAATAGGGGAACAGAAAAAATAAGAACACATAGGGAGAACCATGGAAACTGATCATTCATTTATAGGAAAGACAGTTCTTTTTTTCTCTTTAGAAAAAAATAATAAATCCCCAGCACTTTCTAGCTACATTTGGCTTTATTACTTGGCTAGTACATTCATATGCATTTTTTAATGTGAAGGCTATCTGTCATAATGTAACATCATAAATGAACAAAAAACTTTCCTCTGGAAATACTTTTCCCTCAGAAAAAGTATTCCCCAAAATACAAGCATTATATACATTCAAAAGAAACAGAAAAAGAGGGAGGTAAAGAGGGATAGAGGGGGAAAAAAGAAAAAAGAAATATCCATGCTCCATCAAAAGACTGGAAGAAAAGTAATCAAATTATTTAGGTGGTAAGACTATGGATGATTATGTTTCTTTCCGTTTTCATTGATTTTTCTTCATAAGCACACATCATTTTTTAAGGAAAAAGAAACTGTACATGTATTTTTTTCTCCTGTATGCTTTATTTAGAGTTAATTTACATATAGTGCAAATACACTAATCTTATGTGTATATCTCCATGACATCTTCACATATATAAGGGAACCTCCATCCAAAACAAGACATACATTTATTTCCAGAATATTCCCTTGTGGCCCTTTCCAGGCAATAGCTTCCCCATCCTTCCATTTTTCTGACCTCTATTACTGTGATTCATATTGCAGGTTCTTGAATTTTATATAAAGGAAATCATAAAGTGTGCATTCTCTTGTTTGCAGCTTCTCTTGTCAACATACTGCTTTGGAATGCATCCGTATTGTATATATCAGTTGTTTCTTTTCAGCTGAATAGTATTCCATTGTATGACTACACCACACTTTAGCTACTCATTTACCCATTGATGGATATTTGGATTTTCCCAAATTTTTAGCTATTATGAATAAAGCTGCTGCGAAAATTCTTGTGAAAGTCTTTTTGTGGGCATATGCAGTGATTTTGCTCAGATTAAATCTTACAAGAGGAACACAGGACACACAATTTTTAATTTTTAAAATAAGGTCTAGCATTTTCCTTTATGGTCACTGCATTTAAAGCTAAACTCTATATGTAAAAGAAATATAAAAGATCTTAATGGTTTCCACCTAAGGGAGAGGAAATACATAAAATTCAAAGCATAGATTTGTAAAATTTTATGCTTCTAGATACTGAGTTTGAACTAAGATAAAGGAATTATAAACCTCGCAGGACCCCAGAAAACTGCCTATTGCTCCTTCTCCTGGATCTTCATTGCCTCCAATGGAAAAACTTCCAAAGGCAGGGAGTTTCCCATAGGAACACTATTCAATCCTTCAACAACTAAAATTTCTCTTTAGCTCTAAGCATAATGGAGAAAGAAGAATAATCATAAAGTTAAGAGTAAAACTATCAAATAATTATGAGGCAAATGTTTCATGGCTGAAGGGTCATTACCAGTCAGGGAAAAAATTTTCAGAAAACTGAGAAACCACTGAAATGGGACCATTGGATGACAGAGTCATAGACAGCACTTCCTTGGCATCTACCACATGCCAGAGAAAAGAAGGGATTTCTTTGGGGACATTGACTAGCACAGTCTTGTGATCATGTTACTAAGCATCTATCACGTGTAGGGTGGCTACAAATAATTTACCATCTAAACCAAAACACTTGTGAGACAACAAGGGGTGCTAAAAATAAATATAATTCTTAATTTTTAAAATATTCATTTGTTGATTTAAGAATTGGTTTTATTATAATGGCAGGCATAAAAAAGTCCTATTCCAAAATAGTTTGCAAAAATAAAATTATTTTTATTTAAAATATGTGTGTGCATGCATATTGTAGGCATAGAAAAACCCTCCTCTACTCTCTTTGTGTATCTGGCTGGGCCTATGAGTTAAATTGACATAAAACACCTTAACAGGAAAAAATACAAATTTCAATGAAACATAAAATCCAGTAAATTGTCACACATACATGGGAGCCTTCTCAAGAGGAAAGCCCAAAGAAGTGACTACAGCATGAAGCTTTTATACCTTTTAGACAAAGAAACAATAAATTTGTTAAGAATCAACAAGATAAAAGAGATTTAGGTTATGGGTAGTAAATGGCGAAGAACTAGGAAGATATGGGTTAGTTATTAATAAAGTTTGTTTATGCAGCCTTCATGGCCCTAAATCCCCTCTATCTGATAAGAATGTATTCCTGGTACAGGGAGGGTACCATTCACATAGATTTATCTCCTGCTTTGGGAGGACAAAGGACAATCAGCTGGTGTCCTTGCACCAGCTGTTTCTTAAGTATCTTTAATTCAAAATAATCAGTATGCTAGAGTGACATATTATGGGGTAACATATTCTGAACCCCTTCTATCTGCATATCCAGAGAAAAGGCTAAACTGAACAAGATTCAGAGACAACTGATACAAACTGGGACTCTCCTAAGCAAATTAGACTCCAGTTCTAGCAAACTGGGTACTCCAGTCAAGTATCCCCTCCAACCCTCTCCACTGACTAAGGTAACTGTAAATGGAATCTAAGGTGCTGACTCTGTCCTTCTGTTCATTCAATAAATAATTTTTGAAAGCCTTTGATAAGTTTGGCATTGTCCCAAATAGGGAGGATACAATGGTAAATGAGCCCAATCATCCCTGGACTAATGGAACCTTCAATCTGCCAGAGAAAAGAGCCAAGGAAAAATTTATCACGAGTGTGCTAAGTGTAAAAAAGGAAAATGCAGAGTCCTTTGACAGGCTTTTATGTGGTAGTTCTCAATGAGGTTGACATTGTCCCCTAACATGATTTTTTTTTTGAATTGTTTAGGGTTGTCTCACTGATGGGGAAAGTGGGATTTTCTGAAGGGCTCCAGGGATGCTAGATGTTCTCTAATGTGCAAAACAGGCCCACTCAATAAAAAATGACCCCGTATCCCTCATGACTTTCAAATGTCCCACCAGACATTCATGTAGGTAGAAACACACACACACATACACAATTTATGATTGTCTGTTTTACATATTAATCCAAATTTTTGATTTCCACTTAATTTTTCAGGAATGAAACTACCATGTAAAACAAAGGAAGACTCTACTTTGTTTTGTTCAACACTTTACCAATTGTTCAGGATTTCAGAAAATCACATCACTGACAGCAATGGGATTTATGATACTCAGTCTATCAATATAAAGCACAACTAACTATATTAGTCTGCATTCATATCTGCCACATGCAAATACATAAGAGAGAATAGACTTAGCAAATATTAAATTAGCTATGACACATGATATTCAGGGATATCACCAAATCGCATTCATGCAAAGTGTCTTTATATATTTCTTTCCTCTGCCTAATATATGACTTTTTAAAATTCTACAGCACAGTAAGAAATCTATAGTGTAATTGTTACTGATTAAAATTATTTACTTATTTTGGATTTTCCTGTTTCTCAATCTTACATTGAAACTGTCCCTAGAGGTCTCCTGCACAACTTCTTTATGACTTTCCATATTACTGCTTCTTTTACCAATCCATTCCCTATTGCCTGTTGTCTGCTAAAGAGCTTTTTAAGAACTAGAGACTAAACATATGCCTCAACTTGAGGGAGGATTTCAAGATTAGTAGTATTCTTCTTGTGATTCTTCGATACCACTTGGTCTATTATCATAATATAGGGAATTATTTTGCAACTACCCTTAGAAGTAAGTTCAACTTCTTTCTAGAAATGGCACAACTGCTTATGTTTTCTACCTCAAAACCGTGTAATTAATCTTAGCATGTGAGGCCTACTTCAATTAAGATTATTTCCATCTTTTTCTCACCTAATCTGCTATTAGACTTCAATTAAGATTATTTTCCTCTTTTTCTCACCAAATTTAGCTTTCGACTAGTTTTTATTCTAGTGTCCCCTGTGCCTCTTCTCTTTCATTTCTGTACTTTCCCACAGAATTGCTTCCACCTTCTAAATTCAATTTCATTCAGGTCAACTAGATATTAACATTTGACTGATTCATTGTCTTTAAGTGTAATTGTATATTTACACTGAAATACTTAGTTCCCTTTTCTTTTTCCTTTATATTATGAGTTAAAACATTATACCAATACTTTCAAAGTATGTAGGGAGGTACGTAGTATTATCTATGAATTTCGTCTTATACTAATAAAGAAGACAAAATATTTTTTATAAAAAAAAGGTAGTCTAGAGACTTGCAAGTTGGCGGCAATGAGAGGTGAGATGGAGAGCTCCTCCCAAAACCAGAAATTGTAGAAAAATATAGTTAATTAATACAACTAACCTTAAAACAGCAACAAGAAAGAAGGCTGAACCAGACTGCAAACAGACCTCACGAAGAGAGCAGACCTCACGAAACAGGGTAACGTAGGAAAGCCTTAACCTGGCAGAAGCCAAGCCATTCCCCCACCCCAGCTCACTGGTGGGAGGAAGAGAAACGGACCAGGAGAGGGAGTGGAAGACTAGGACTGCTGAACACCTAGCCCTGGAGATCTGCTTTGCAAGCAGAATCCTATAGTGTGTGGTGCTCTGGACATTGGGGAGCTCGGACAGGAGGAGTGCTTGAGAAATTGACATTCTGGCCGTTTGTGGAGGACGGGATCCACACCAGGCCATTCTGTGTCAGAGGAAAGGCAGGCAGTCTGAGAGCCTTCCTAGCAGCCAGAGGGCTGCTGAAGGGGCGGAGTTTGCATGGAGCTTGCTGTGCGGGAGTAGAGAGAGCTGGACAAGGCTGTCTGGGCATGCTCTGCCCAGCTGGTTGGGAACATTGGGGAGATTCAGGTGCTCCATCCCGCTGGCTGCCGACTCAGCTCCGAGGCCCCCCACTGTGACACACAGCATGCCAAGCCTTCCTACTGGTCTGCAGGCACCTGCTCACAAACGAAGAGTCATTGTGCTCAGGCGTCAGCCAGACAGAGGGAGGCCCTGCCTACAACAGCTAGAGGTGCAAAGCACAGAGGTTTACACTTGTGTGCCTGGCCCACCGGCTCTGACACTGGAGACAGGCACCACAGATGGGAATCAGGTAACAGATCTTTCCTCCCCCCAGGCACCAGCCCCACCCCCCTATGACCCCCAACCTCACTCTAGGGGCTCAGCAGCTCCAGAGACTGGAATTTCTGCATACTAGTGGGCACCACACAGGAATATGAAACAAAAAAAGAACATGCTTCAGACCAAAATCTCACAAACCCAAGAGAGAGGGCCAAATGGAACCAAACTCACGAATCATCCTGAAAGAGAGTTCAAAATAAAAATTATAAACATGCTCATGGAGGTACAGAAAAATATTCAAGAACTCAGGAATGAATTTAAGCTGGAGATTCAATCATTAAGAAATTCCACATCTGAAACGAAACACACAATGCTGGGATTTAAAAGCAGATTAGATGTAGTAGAAGAGATGGGAAATGTAATAGAAATTGGAGAAGAGGAATACAAAGAAGCTGAGGCACAAAAAGAAAAAAGGATCTCTAAGAATGAAAGAATATTGAGAGAACTGTGTGACCAATCCAAATGGAACAATGTTCGCATTACAGGGGTACTGGAAGAAGATGAAAGAGAAAAAGGGATAGAAAGTGTCATTGAGGAGGTAATTGCTAAAAAATTCCCCAATCTGGGAAAGGAGATAGTCTCTCAAGCCATGGAGGTGCACAGATCTCCCAACACAAGGGACCCAAGGAAGACAACATCAAGACATATAATAATTAAAATGGCAAAGATCAAAGATAAAGACAGACTTTCAAAAGTGCCTAGAGAGAGAAAAAACATCACATACAAAGGAAAACCCATCAGGCTATCATCAGACTTCTCAACAGAAACCCACAGGCCAGAAGGGAGTGGCAAGATACATTTAATGCAAAGAAGAAGGGCCTTGAACCAAGAAAAGTTTACCAGGCAAGGTTATCATTTACATTTGAAAGAAGGATTAAACAATTTTCAGATAATCAAAAGCTGAGAGAATTTACCTCCCACACACCACATTTACAGTGCATTTTGGAGGGACTCCTATAGATGGAAGTATTCCTAAGGCTAAACAGATATCACCCAAGGGAAGACAAAGAGTACAGAATACGATTCATAACATACAAAGAATGGAGGAGGGAGAAAAAGGAGGAAAAAAAAAAGATCCCTTAGGTTGTGTTTGTAATAGCACACAAAGTGAGTTAAATTAGACTGTTAGATAGTAAGCAAATTGCCACTGAACCTTTGGTAACCACAAATCTAAAGCCTACGATGGCAATAAGTACGTACTTATCGATAATCACCTTAAATGTAAATGGTCTGAATGCACCATTCAAAAGACATAGTTACTGAATGGAAACCAAAACAAGACCCATCTATATGTTGCCTACAAGAGACTCACTTCAAACCCAAAGACATACACAGGCTGAAAGTAAAGGGATGGAAAAAGATATTTCATGCAACTAATAGGGAGAAAAAAGCAGGAGTTGCAGTACTTGTATCAGACAAAATAGACTTCAAAACAAAGAAAGTCACAAGAGACAAAGAAGGACATTACATAATGATAAAGTGGTCAGTCCAATAACAGGAAATAACTATTATAAATATCTATGCACCAAACACAGGATCATCTACATATGTGAAAGAAATACTAACAGAATTAAAGGGGGAAATAGAATGCAATGCATTCATTTTAGGAGACTTCAACACACCACTCACTCCAAAGGACAAATCAACCAGACAGAAAATAAGTAAAGAGACAGAGGCACTGAAAACATATCAGGACAGATGGACCTAAAGGACATCTACAGAATGCTCCATCCAAAAGCAACAGGATACACATTCTTCTCAAGTGCACATGGAACATTTTCAAGAATTGATCATAAATTAGGCCACAGAAAGAACCTCAATAAATTCAAAAAGATTGAAATTGTACCAACCAGCTTCTCAGATCACAAAGGTATGAAACTAGAAATAACTTACATAAAGAAAACGAAAAAGCCCACAAACACATGGAGGCTTCACAACATGCTCCTAAATAATCAGTGGATCAATGACCAAATAAAAACAGAGATCAAGCAATATATGGAGACAAATGACAACAATAATTCAACACCACAACATCTGTGGGATATACCAAAGGCCGTGCTAAGAGGGAAATATATTGCAATACAGGCCTACCTCAGGAAAGAAGAACAATCCCAAATGAATAGTCTAAACTCACAATTAATGAAAGTAGAAAAGGAAGAACAAATGAGGCCCAAAGTCAGTAGAAGGAGGGGCATAATAAAGATTAAAGCAGAAATAAATAAAAATGAGAAGAATAAAACAATAGAAAGAATCAGTGAAAGCAGGAGCTGGTTCTTTCAGAAAATAAACAAAATAGATAAACCCCAAGTCAGATTTATCAAGAAAAAAAGAGAGTCTACACACATAAACAGAACCAGAAATGAGAAAGGAAAAATCACTACAGACACCACAGAAATACAAATAATTATGAGGGAATACTATGAAAAATTATATGGTAACAACTGGATAACCCAGAAGAAATGGACAACTTTCTAGAAAAATACAACCTTCCAAGGCTGACCCAGGGAGAAACAGAAAATCTGAATAGACCAATTACCAAAAAGAAATTCAGTTGGTAATCAAAAAACTACCTAAGAACAAAACTCCTGGACCAGATGGTTTCACTGCTGAATTTTATCAAACATTTAGTGAAGACCTAATACGCATCCTCATTAAAGTTTTCCAAAAAGCAGAAGAGGGGGAATACTCCCAAACTCATTCTATGAGGCCAACATCACTCTAATACCAAAACTAGAAAAAGACACCACAATAAAAGAAAATTACAGACCAATATCCCTGATGAACATAGATGCAAAAATACTCAACAAAATATTAGCAAACCGAATTCAAAAATACATCAAGAAGATCATACACCATTATCAAGTGGGATTCATCTCAGGGATGCAAGGATGATACAACATTCGAAAATCCGTCAATATCATCCACTACATCAACAAACAGAATGACAAAAATCACATGATCATCTCCATAGATGCTGAAAAAGCATTCGACAAAATTCAACATCCATTCATGATAAAAACTCTCAACAAAATGGGTATAGAGGGCAAGTATCTCAACATAATAAAGGCCATAAATGACTAACCCACAGCCAACACTATACTTAACAGCAAGAAGCTGAAAGCTTTTCCTTTAAGATTGGTTACAAGACAAGGATGCCATCTCCCCACTTTTATTCAACATAATTCTAGAGGTCCCAGCCACAGCAATCACACAACACAAAGAAATAAAAGGCATCCAGACTAGCAAGGAAGAACTCAGACTGTCCCTGTTTGCAGATGACATGATACTGTACATAAAAAACCCTAAAGAATCCACTCCAAAACTATTAGATCTAATATCTGAATTCAGCAAAGTTGCAGGATACAAAATTAATACACAGAAATCTGTTGCATTCCTATACACTAACGATGAACTAGCAGAAAGAGAATTCAGGAAAACAATTCCATTCACAATCGCATCCAAATGAATAAAATACCTAGGAATAAACCTAACCAAGGAGGTAAAAGACCTATACCCTGAAAACTACAAGAAACTCTTAAGAGAAATTAAAGAGGACACTAATAAATGGAAATTCATCCCATGCTCTTGGCTTGGAAGAATTAATATTGTCAAAATGGCCATCCTGCCTAAAGTAATCTACAGATTCAATGCAATCTCTATCAAAATACCAACAGCATTCTTCAATGAACTAGAGCAAATAGTTCTAAAATTCATATGGAACCACAAAAGAACCTGAATAGCAAAGAAATCCTGAGAAGGAAGAATAAAGCAGGGGGAATTACATTCCGTGACTTCAAGCTCTACTACAAAACTACAGTAATCAAGAAAATTTGGTGGCACAAAAACAGACCCACAGACCAGTGGAACAGAATAGAAAATCCAAACATTAACCCAAACATACACAGTCAATTAATATTTGATAAAAGTGCCTTGGATATACAATGGGGAGATGACAGCCTCTTCAGCAGCTGGTGTTGGAAAAACTGGACAGCTACATGTAAGAGAATGAAACTGGACTACTGTCTAGCCCCATACACAAAGGTAAACTCAAGGTGGATCAAAGACCTGAATGTAAGTCATGAAACCATAAAACTCTTAGAAAAAAACATAGGCAAAAATCTCTTGGACATAAACATGAGCAACTTCTTCATGAACATATCTCCCCGGGCAAGGGAAACAAAAGCAAAAATGAACAAGTGGGACTATATCAAGCTGAAAAGCTTCTGTACAGCAAAGGACACCATCAGTAGAACAAAAAGACATCCTACAGTATGGGAGAATATATTCATAAAAAACGTATCTGATAAAGGGTTGACATCCAAAATATATAAAGAACTCATGCACCTTAACAAACAGAAAGCAAATAATCCAATTAAGAAATGGGCAGAGGACATGAATAGACACTTCTCCAAAGAAGAAATTCAGATGGCCAACAGGCACATGAAAAGATGCTCCACATCGCTAATCATCAGAGAAATGCAGATTAAAACCACAATGAGATATCACCTCACACCAGTGAGGATGGCCAACATCCAAAACACAAACAACAACAAATGTTGGCGAGGATGTGGAGAAAAGGGAACCCTCCTACACTGCTGGTGGGACTGCAAATTAGTTCAACCATTGTGGAAAGCAGTATGGAGGTTCCTCAAAAAACTCAAAATAGAAATACCATTTGACCCAGGAATTCCACTCCTAGGAATTTACCCTAAGAATGCAGCAGCCCAATTTGAAAAGGACAGATGCACCCCTATGTTTATTGCAGCACTATTTACAATAGCCAAGAAATGGAAGCAACCTAAGTGTCCATCAGTAGATGAATGGATAAAGAAGAGGTGGTACATATACACAATGGAATATTATTCAGCCATAAGAAGAAAACAAATCCTACCATTTGCAACTACATGGATGGAGCTAGAGGGTATTATGCTCAGTGAAATAAACCAAGTCGAAAAAGACAAGTATCAAATCATTTCACTCATATGTGGAGTATAAGAATAAAGAAAAAATACTGAAGGAACAAAACAGCAGCAGACTCACAGAACCCAAGAACGGACTAATAGTTACCAAAGGGAAAGGGACTGGGGAAAATGGGTGGGAAGGGAGGGATAAGAGGGAAAAAGGGGCATTACGATTAGCAGATATAATGTTGGGGGGGCACGGGGAGGGCAGTACAACTCAGAGAAGACAAGTAGTGATTCTATAGCATCTCATTACACTGATGGACAGTGATTGTAATGGGGTTGGTGGGGGGACCTGATGAAGGGGTAGTTTAATAACCGTAATATTGCACATGTAATTGTAGATTAATGATAATAAAATAAATTATATTAAAAAAATATTAAAAAAGAAATAAAATTTGGTACTGGCACAAGAACAGACCCATAGACAAGTGGAACAGAATAGAGAGCCCAGATATAAACCCAAGCATATATGGTCAATTAATATACGATAAAGGAGCCATGGATATAGAAGGGGAAATGACAGCCTCTTCAACAGCTGGTTTTGGCAAAACTGGACAGCTACATGTAAGAGAATGAAACTGGACTACTGTCTAACCCCATACACAAAAGTAAACTTAAAATGGATCAAAGACCTGAATGTAAGTCATGAAATGATAAAACTCTCAGAAAAAAACATAGGCAAAAATCTCTTGGACATAAACATGAGCAACTTCTTCATGAACATATCTCCCCAGGCAAGGGAAACAAAAGCAAAAATGAACAAGTGGGTCTATATCAAACTAAAAAGCTCCTGTAAAGCAAAGGACACCCTCAGTAGAACAAAAAGACATCCTACAGTATGGGAGAATATATTCATAAATGACATATCCGATAAGGGGTTGACATCCAAATTATATAAAGAGCTCATGCACCTCAACAAACATAAAGCAAATAAGCCAATTAAAAAATGGCCAGAGGAGCTAAACAGACACTTCTCCAAAGAAGAAATTCAGATGGCCAACAGGCACATGAAAAGATGCTCCACATTGCTAATCATCAGAGAAATGCAAATTAAAACCACAATGAGATATCACCTCACACCAGTTAGGTTGGTCGCCATCCAAAAGACAAGCAACAACAAAATATTGGCGAGGATGTGGAAAAAGGGGAACCCTCCTACACTGCTGGTGGGAATGCAAATTAGTTCACCCATTGTGGAAAGCAGTATGGAGGTTCCTCAAAAAACTCAAAATAGAAATACCATTTGACCCAGGAATTCCACTCCTAGGAATTTATACTAAAAATGCAAGCAGCCCAGTTTGAAAAAGACATATGCACCCCTATGTTTATCGCAGCACTATTTACAATAGCCAAGAAATGAAAGCAACCTAAGTGTCCATCAGTAGATGAATGGATAAAGAAGACGTGGTACATATACACAATGGAATATTATTCAGCCATAAGAAGAAAACAAATCCTACCATTTGCAACAACATGGATGGAACTAGAGGGTATTATGCTCAGTGAAATAAGCCAGGCAGAGAAAGACAAGTATCAAATGATTTCACTCATCTGTGGAGTATAAGAACAAAGAAAAAACTGAAGGAACAAAACAGCAGCAGACTTACAGAACCCAAGAATGGACTAACAGTTACCAAAGGGAAAGGGACTGGGGAGGATGGGTGGGAAGGGAGTGGTAAGGGGGAAGAAGGGACAATACGATTAGCAGATGTAATGTTCGGGGGGCACGGGGAGGGCTGTACAACCCAGAGAGGACAAGTAGTGACTCTATGGCACCTCACTACGCTGATGGACAGTGACTGCAATGGGGTTGGGGCGGGGGGAACCTGATGAAGGGGGTAGTGTAATCACCATAATATTACTCATTTAATTATAGATTAATGATATCAAAATAAACTTAAAAAAAAAAGAAAAAATGTTTTTTTTATTTTAGTAATATTAGTATAGGTAGGAGAAGAATATGATAAATATATGGCTCCTGAATGACTGAATTTTGGGGTGCTCCGACCTATACCATGGAGGTCAGGGGAGGGGAGAGGGTTTGAGATAAAGGAAACAAGGGCCTGGTCATGCATCATCCTACAGGGCAATGTAATGTTTCATTCTCTCTTAGAAGCAGTGGAAGACCATTAAAGGACTTTAAACAGAAGAATGGCAAGATCACATTTATGCTTTTATAAGATCAGTATGGCATCAGTGTGGGAAATGGATTGGAAATAGTCATGACAGCTGTGGGTAGCCTCGTTAGACAGCTGTTCCAATTGTCTAAATAAGAGACTGGTGGTGCAAACCCAGATGAAAGTAGCAGAGCTATAAAGAAGAATTTGAGAGACAACATATATCCTGGAATCTAAAATGCCATAAATTGGAAGACCATTGGCTTAAGGATAGCTTTTCAGGCAACATTAAGAAATATGACACTAAATCAGCATATCAATTGTAAGACACATCATTATTTCAAAAACAGTAAAATATGAAAAACCTATGCTTCTTCAAATGGAGGAAATAAAACTTTTGGTGAGTAGAAAATAGGGTGCAAAGAATAATCAAATGACTGATAATGAACCATTAGTTGGAAAAAGTCAAAATTGCCAGGCTCCCCTGTCCTCAAAATCCCAAACATCTAGTGACTTGGCTTTTTTGCTTTTCATCTTTAAACAACATGACAGATAATTCTGGTGATGAAGATGGAGTCTAAAATTGAGAGAGTTACTGGAGAAAATAAATGCAAAAATCACCTATCATGTAAAGATATACTTGAGTAAGGAATGTTGGCTGTCCTGCTGGCCTTCTAATATCAGAGGCCTAAAACTTCTAAGTTGAAATATCCTTCCAGAAAATGATGTTCACAGTACTCTGAACATCAAGACCTGGCTGTTGCTATTATTATGATAATGATGACTTACAGCCAATGCTCATGGCTTAGGCCTCGAAGTTTGTTTACAATTTACAGTAAGAGGAGCACAGCATTAAATTATTGTTAGCAACCCTTGAAGTTAAAAAAAAAAGAACTATGCAAATGCATACCTATAATCTTTTAAATTTATTGCTTAGGGGACAAGGGGGGAAAATGGATTTCAGAACTATATACATCTCCTCTGATCAAAGTTTAACTTCTCAAGATGAATATATTCTTTGACTCTGCTCCCATCTTGGGAAATTTCTTTGCTTTATTCCTTTTATGACTGCTTATCATCTTAACAAAACCCAAATCAGATGGCACTTTAAAAATTAAATAACAGTGTATTTTCAAAGTAGGGGAAATCACCAGGCTTACACATAACAGACTGGTCTAGCCAAGCACACCTGGTTATTCATGAAAACCATTTCTCACTGGGCCCAAGGAAATCTCCCAGAAGGATAGGACCACCTACACTAAATGAACAAAACATACCACTGGAGTAACAACTGACATTAAGAAATTTATTACAGTTGCCAGGAGCAGTACCAGGGAGAATCCCTGGAAGGCAGATAACATGATAAATTAGAAGAAAGAACCTTCAGAATCAGAACATAGGGGGCAAACACCTCATACATACAACAATTTAAAAAATACATAATGAGGAAATCATATCTAAAGTAAACCTTTGAAAAAGCTGAGAAATTTTATTATTTTTTCCTCTGTCTGCAGTAGCCTTCTGGCATTTATGCTGCAATGTATTTGCTTCCCCTTAATATTCTCAACACTAAGAAGATCAGAGGAAATGATTTATTCCACCCCCTCCCCTGCCACTTCTGAATGGCAACGGGTGTCCTTGGGGACATAGGATTTCTGAATTGCTTTCAGCCATCTGATATTGCAGCTCTGCAACCTTCCCTGGAATGAGCCAGAAAAATCAAAATAATTACATTAATGCTGGGAATCAAAGTTTATTGACTCTCCCTTGAGGTGGAAAACCAAAAAGCTGGTTACAAAAGTTGCCAGCTTATTTAATGATACCACTACCTCCTCCCTGGTCGTGTGAAAACAGCTTTTGAAAGCATTTTCAAATAAAGCCACCTCTGGTATGCTCCAATTCAAAAGCTTACCCTTTCAGATAAAAGCTAGCACCTATCATGTCACCTTCCACATCAAGATCTCCTCAAAGGAAGACCCCTTTTCCCCTGTCAAGCCACTGCCAAAGGCAGTTCTCCAGAGCAATATCCCTGTCATCATAATGGCAGTCCTCCAGGGCAATATCCTTGTCATCATTTCTACTCCCCTCAGGAAGGTTCTGCCTCATTGAATATTCTTCTAAGCCAATGAGAGACTCTTGTGTCCCTCCACGGTAGCAATCTGCATCTATTATAGCATCCACAGCTGCTAATGAAACTTGGAGCAGCTGGTTTCTTTCACTCTACACAATTCTTTGCAACACCAAGTCAGGTAGGGACTCATAAGCACACTCATTTCATAGATAAGGCCACAGACACAAAGATGAAGTGTCCTATTGGTCTTCGTACCACTCACTGGATGTAACTAAGGCTCTCAATATTAGGTTTGAAATAAAGATTTCTTTAATTGACTGAATTAAACTGAAAGAGGTACTAAACGAATTTTTTAAATTGAACTAAACCAAGTTGAACTGAACTAAGCAAAATCTAGTGCCATTTAAGCCTGACAAACACTTAACTTTCTTTCTTCTTCTTATTTCTATGGTTTGGTTTTTGGTTTGGGTTTCAGTTATTTTACTTTTTATTATGAAAATTCTCAAATAGAATGAGAGAAAAGTATAATGAACTTCCAAGTACCTGACCACCCAGGGCCATCAAGGATGGAGATTTTCCCATGATTAATCCTTTTTTTATTGTTGTTGAAATACTTTAAAGCAAGGTAAATAAACCCTAAACTGTTTGTACAAACAGTATGGTTTATGCCAAACACCTGCTTTCCTTTTGGGAGTTTGAAGTGTTAGTACATATTAGGCAGAGGGTGCCTATATAACCAGTCACCAATAAAAACCTTGGGTCCTGAAGCTCTAACAGCTTCTCCACTAAGACAACATTTCACATGGATTTTCACAATTACCGCAGTCCCTGAGTGACTCCACTGAGAGTCCACTCTAGGAACCTTGTGCCTGGTTTCCTTTGGACTTCACCCTATATGCTTTGTCCCTTTGCTGATTGTGTTGCTCTTTTACTCACTGCTGCAAAACAATCACAGCATGAGCACAACTACATGCTGAGTCTTGTGAGTACTCTGATAAATCACTGAACCTGGGGGTGGTCTTGGGACCCCCTGACCCATCTGCCTACCCTTCAATTTAAACCACTTCTTCACAGAACCTTGGAGAGATAGCAAACAGGGGAGATTCCTGTTGTCTACTCTCTGGCACCCTGACCTTCTCCTTCAAAGCATTTATAAAAACTGTCCCTAAATAATGTTGAAATTATTTATTTATAGTCTATCTTCCCACCTGATCTAAGCTCCCAGAAAGCAAGAACCATATCTGGCTCATTGTGAATGCCTAGCAATGAGTATTGAAGGCATGACTTTTCAAAAGATTCGAGAGAATAATAAACCTTCCCTCCAAGTACAGTTTAAGAGAGAAAGTTTCTGTTTAATAGGTGCAATTGCTATGATTTGCCATGCATTTCACTCATTCATTCACCAAATACCACACACTGGTAATCCTATGGTAACTCAGTTCAGGTTAATATCTACTTTCTTATCATTTTATAATTAGCAAGATTATCCCAATGTTTCATCTTCTAGGAGAGGAGTCACACATCTACACATCTGCACAGTGGCTCCCCTTTTGGCATTGCTAATACACCTATTTGCAACATATTGAAAAAAGGACCCTTTAGTCCACCTTAGAATCCTCTGGAGTTTATCATTCAAATGAACTGTTGGGATGATTCTTACATGTCCACTAAAGTTTGAGAGCCACTGCTCTGGGTTACTCTCAAAAGCAAAAGGACAACTGTAAGTAAGAAAACCAAAATCTTGACTTGATTTTTTTAAAAGATGAATGCACCACAAGCTAAAATGTGAAAGAAATTATGCTAAGCACATTCCACTATTGAAACACCATATGACAACAGAGAGAATAAACACATTTCCTTTAAAGAAGTGAGCTGCCCGTATGCTGTAAGTGATACATCTATATATACACAGTCTGTCTTGTGCATTTAATTTGTGTGCATAAATGGCTCAATAGACTTTTTTCATGGTGGATGAAAATGAAATGTGATGGGACACACCTGGATAGAAATTGAGAAGATTTTTAAAAATTTAAAGTTTGAGTATTCACATACCTTATCTCATCCAGCAAACTCACTTGTAGGTACATATTAATACCCAAGAGAAACACTTTAATTCTTTAACACTAGCTTAGAAACTTTAGTTTTTCTTCGTCCATCAGCAAAAGACCAACAGGAACATACTGGTAGTCAAAGTTAAGTGTTTCAACTTACCCCAGAGGAACCTTGGGAGCATCTCCTTAAGTGGGAGTTATCAGGGCCTTTTTCTAGGGGTTGGGGGATCAAACCAAACTACAATTAGCCTAGAAGCAGTGATCACTCAGAGAAATGTAGTGATAGAAGAGCACTATGTTCAGTCATTTACAGGGTCACAGGACAGCTTTGTTTATGTCTTATTCTGAGTATTGTTTATGTTACGGTTGCCAGCAGAGCCATGTTGTACCTTCCCTCATATATACCAGGAACTATGTGTAAGAACTTTAATAGTGGCACCTTTCAGAACAGAACAAGAGAGAAAAGGGAAAAGAAAAGGAAATGAAACAAACCAAATGGCCATTGATACTGTGTATGTATGCATGTGTGTATATGTATATATGTAAATTAAAAACTAAGAAAAAAGAATAAGGAATTATGAACATGAGGTTAGTAGTTACCTCTTAGGAGGCAGAGATGGGATTAAAAGGGCACACATTTAGATGTGAATTATTGGTAATATTTCATTCTTAGGTTTATGGCTATTTTTTATATTATGAAGTAAGTAAATTAGAATGGGGTTAATATATGAACAAGGATGACAGTATGCCATGAAACAATGACTATAATTAATCTATCTATGTGACCTAAAGTCCAAATTGTTTTTTAAAAAAATAATAATAGTAACAATAACCATCCTTACCTATGTTTTCTTCTTGGGTATACATTCTCCACGCAGTGATTTTAGCCATGACACACTAAGTGCCAGTTGTGTTTATACAGCAGCTACAATAAACATGACTTTTTATTAAATGCTAATGCCACCACAAAGCAGAGTCAACTATTGACTTTGTGCAACCTCTCATCAGGGAAGCATCAGTATATCAAGCAAAATACAGGATTTATTATCTATGCATATCTTTTAGAGGACTTCCTAAAGCACAACTATTTCCATAAACGGTAACCAAATAAAACCATAGTCATCTTCTCAGGATACTGTAAATTAAAGAGAACATCTAATCAAATGTATAGTGCTACACTCACATGGGTGTTTCATCTGTTGCTCTTTATTGAAAAAAATCCTTGCTACCTTCTCCGAGTTCAATATGGTATCATCTCTGACATAAAGGCCAAAACACTTTACATAGTCCTTATATGCTCACTCCTTTAACCTTTTCCATGTCACTAACTGCTTTAGAAATGTCTTTACATTAAATATCATTTGATTTTGTGGAATATTTTTCAAGTTAGCAATACCAGGTCCAGGATCACTACTGCAAAAGGGCCTACAAGAACCAAAGGAATGAGTGCTTTTTGGCGAATGAGAACACATAATCAAACGGTCCTTATTTTTGAAGCGCTCTATAAACTATGTCAGGAAGACAAATCACACTGCTGGATGCCATAAAACAACATATAATTAAATTCTAGCAGTCTGTTAGATGACCCAGTGACAAGTCCTTAGCAGTTGCAATGAATGGATGGCTTAAACAAAGTACACTGGAAAAGTCTCACAATACGGACAGTGATCCAGCAGCACTGCTAATTTCTTAGACCCGAGTGTGATTTGCAACACTATTATCCATGAAGAGGTAAGAAAACAGAGTCTCTTTTACTAAATACCTGATTTCTCTCTGGCTTTGGCCCAGCCCCAAATTGAGACTGGTGGTTGGAGAATAATACTTCAAAAATAACTGTGTCTTCTCTGATACCATATGAGCTAACGCTATTTGACATAAATAGGGCTAACATTTACGATTTGGTCTTCATGAAGTTTTTGGTCCACTGAGAAGGACATTAAGAAGTTAGCCTGCCTCAGTGATGAAACACATTAGGCTTGTGTTTAACGAGATCTATATGTACAGGGCAAATTATCTCCCTTCAGAGACAAAGTCCCACCCTAGGATGTATAACTTGGCTAGTGGTGCACAAGCTGCATTTCAATCCCACCCAGACCTCCCGATGGGCACCTTTGTTCAGTGCACAGAAGATTCAACTGTAAGGGTAGTCTGGACAAATATGACATGTTTCTTCCTTATTCACTTTTTTCCACCTCCCCTTCCCCTTAAAATAATCCCATCCAGTGAAGGGTTCCTGAGATACAGAGAGCATCCATAGATATCCATGAGTGGATAGGAGGGGATTCAACAACCCCCTGAAACTGGGTGCAAAATGAGATGTCTGTGTATGCATGGCTGCTTCTGTAAGGAGAGGTTCCTAAGAACTTTGATGCAAGTTATAATGACTGTGTCTTGAGTTTTTTACATCAAAGAATGATGGAAAGAATACGATAAAGAATATACAACATACGCCATAACTACTGCACATTTTCTTTCTAAATCACATTCCACAGTTTATTCCAATCACCAGGCTTTTCATTCCTACAAAGCAATGATCACACATTAAATGTGCCAATGAATCACCTGGAAAACTTGAGAAAACTGCACATTCCTTCTCCCACCCTACCACAGCCCTGAGATTCAGATTTCATTAGTCTAGGAGAGACTCCAGGAATTGGCCTCTTTTACAAGTGTTTCATTTAATTTTGAGGCTGGTGATTGGAGAATCAAACTTTGAGAAACATGCCATGATCCACTAGCAGGCAGGATTCACATGCACAGATTCAACTACTCAAGGGAAAAAATGAACTGCATCTGTTTCTTTGTAAAGATAAGACTTTGGAAATCCTGACTTTGATTACTCTGTGAGCCATAAGGAAATTTGAAAGCACATTTTTTTCAGTAATCACTGTTACTTGACAGTTCCTATAGTATGTTAAGATGGCTGTTACTGATGGCACTTATTACCTCTTCTAAGCAGTAGAACACAGGAATATACAATGGAAGAGATGAGTATATTCTAAAACAATATAGGAAAGAAAAATAGCAGCAGTCATATCTGCTCAATATTTCTGTAGACTGACTACCATGGGGAACAGTGAAAACACCTTTGTAAAAGTTACATTGTGCTTTAAATTGGGTTAACTCAGTGTGTGTAGCTATGAAACAAGTGACTATAGAGATGTAAAGGATAGGACAATTTTCTACATTTCTTTTTTGCCTTTTATGTTCCTTATGGTCTTTAATGCTTTTCTTTTTAGAAAGGATGAAGTTATAAAGTTGCCTCACATAAAAGCTTTGCTTGAAAGACTGGTAATCGTGCATTTTGTTACTGAATTGTCCAGTCTATTCAATCTAAAAAAGGCTTTTCTCCTTTGTTCAACCAGGATTAACTCATTTGCAGAATATAACAGAAATATCTGGCTATAAAGTTTAGAAATGGTTCATAAATATTATGGAAGGCTTTTTGAGTTGTTTACTATTAGAGGCCTGATATAGCAAACAATAAGACTGCTTTTCTGGGTTGGAGATTTTTTTTACTTACTTCTTTTAACAAATCACCCACAGTTCAAAAAGAAGATACACATTTCACAGCACTTTCACCCATGATTACAGCAGAAGGAAACAAATAGCTATTTTTAAGAGACAGTTTTAATATCTTTTACTGCACCGGAAAAGAAAAAAAAAGTATCAGCAGTGCTATCTCCTGTAGGTAACTTACTTATCTTGCCATTTCTTTATTTAAAGTCTTTGTGCTAAACCAGCCAATGAAATGCATTATTCCACTGGTAGGAGTTCTCCAGCAGAAACAAAACTAGAGACAGCATGCATTACTGAGAAGACAGACACATTAACACTAATTCAAAAAAAAAAAGACTTTAGCTAGAAGTTGATAACACAACTCAATCAAAACCAGTAACTTCTTTTTCATCAAACATTTGTGAAATTGCAGTTTTGAACTATAACCTGCTACAAGTTGAATTAAAAGGCCATTCGAAATCTATCTCTTGGTACAGCATGGCATTGATGTAGAAAACAGGGAGAGTGCACTGAACACAGCTTACAACAGAAAAAGGAGAGTGATTCTTCAATTCTCCTAAAAATAATGACATTTTTAACACATGGCTCCTGAGTGTGGTTGCCAATTAAAAAGTTGTAGTCCCTGTCAATGCTGGTTTAAAATTTCGACAAAGCAAATCATCAATTTAAACTCAACATCAACAGCCATCCCATTAATTGACTAAATGATTATCCTTCTGGTACGAGTTTGCCAGCCACAAGTGAAGAAATTCTTCTTTGTTGCAAACCTTCTGGAGACTGTGCCAAGACTCAATTTGGCAAAACTACTTTGTCTTTCAGGTTCACTGGAAAGGTGTCTCCTTTTATTCTCAGATAGGCTCTTAAGGTCAAGTTCCACTCTCTCTTTCTGATTGCCTTCTCTCAAAGATTTTTGTTTCTTGCTTTCTGTGATGAGTCATAAGGCATCTATTAGGCTTATGTTTAAAGGAATTTAGCAAGAGTGACAGGCTGGACATTTTACTCATCGTGGTGGGTCTTATTCAAGGTGGAGTATAAATGGTTTAGTAGTAAATTCTACCCCAAACTTCATTGGATTGTCTAACATCTGAGCCATGAACCTCCTGAAATCAAATTCAACTAGCTCTTAACCATAAAACATATCTTCCACATCTGTAGGAAAGAAAATTCTGCTTCAATGGACAACTACTCATTGCCTAGATTATAAAGACCTCCTCCCAGTTACCAGATTACCAGATTCTCATTCTCTGAGAGCTGTTTTACAACTCTCTAAATTATAGATAATAGAAATGAGAGATAATTCTTATCCATAGACATGCAAATTCTGTCCTATTGCAGGTTCAACTGACCCCACACCCACCCAACCCCTAGAAACCACTTTTGCCACCATGTGTAACCTTCCTTTCAGTATTCCTCATCTATAAATGTGTTGTTTGGATTTTCTTTAGCTGGTTGTAACATCTGAGTGGTTCTCTCATTATGAGTTGAATATAATCTTTATTACATATTTATTTTATATCAGTGTGAAAGTCATAAGAATCATGATTTCACCTTTGTTTTGAGAATTGACAATTAGTACATGTCTAAATCTTGGACTAGGATCCAAGATTTAGAGTATGACTATGTCATGGTCCTTGCTCTCACAGCTTCTGCACATGCCATTCCTCTGCCTTGAATGCTCTTCCCTTCTCTCCACTCCTACTTCTGGACCTACTTAATTCCTAATCTTCCTTCAAATTTTGGCTCAATCATTATTTCCATAAGCAAGCCTTTTCTGACCATCCCTCCTCTCCACAGACAGGCTCAAATATCCCCATAACATGCTCTATCGCGTCAACATTCCTCTCCTTTGCAGCACTTAACACCATTAACATTTATCTATTCGGTTTTCCTCATGAATGTCTGGTTACACACTAGAATAAATATTCCCTGATGGCATGGACCATACCTGTTTTGCACATCACTGTACCCCCAGCTCCAGTTAGGTACCTGGAACACAGAGAGCTCAAACATATGCAGCATTAACATTTGCTGCTTAACATCTGTGAAGTAATACATCCATGGATCAGTGAACAGACGGGGCTATGAAGATGCCTGTTACAAATCAGAGTAAGAGATCTGGACCAAAGCTGATCAAGGAGAAAGACAAGGAGAGATTATACTTTGATGTAGGTGCCAATGATTTGGAAAACCATGGAGATCACCTATTAGAGGGTCCAATGATACTCCTTTGGACGTCAGTAGGGACCTAGATCAAAACAGAACCTTTCCAAAATTCATCTCCTCTCCTCAATGAGTTCTAAAGTCCAAGACAATGTGGGTTTTCCTGGTATTTTGAACCAGAACAAAGGCAAAGAATAAAAAGGAAATAGTTTGAGCCCTTTATGGAACATGGACAGCATGGCATAGGAAAATGGTTCTCAAAGTATTGTCTCTACACTAGCAATGTCACTCGATAAATTCTAATATGAAAATACAGTGTATGGAAAAACAAGCTGACAGAATGGGTGTGTTAGGAACGGATTATCTGCTTCAACATGAGGATTCAATCCAGGGTTTTTCTTGAGCAGACTCTCCTAATAGAAATATGTTTTATATTATTACCCCTATCAAATATAATTTACATTACATTTAATATACATAGAAAGGTTGGATCCTATTCACAAAAAAAATAATCTGTAATTAAATCAGCTAACTAAAAAAAAAAAGGCGCCAAGAGGAAGAACAGAGGGGAGAAATGAAACAGTTATTTGATGTTTCCTAAGGTCAAAGTGTGAAGCTACATGTTTTGACATAATTTATTTAGTTCATAAAACAACTCTGAGTTTAGGGACCATCGTATTTTACAGAAGAAACCTAACTTCAGTGAGGTGAGCTTATTTGCCCAAGATCTCTGCAGGTAAGTGACAGAACAGAAAATCTGATACAATATAATATAACCATAAAAATCTGATCTGCGTTCAGTAACTATCCCACCCATTCTGCAAAGCAGGGGATAGGCAAACTATGGCTCAAGAGCAAAATTCAGGCAGCTGCCTCTTAGCACAGTCATTAACAAGAATGGCATTTACATTTTTAGATGACTGAAAAAATTCAAAAGAAGAATAACATTTCATGACACGTGAATGTTATATGAAAATTCAAACTTCAGTGCCCAAAAATAAAATTTCATTGCGACACAGGCGCATTACCTATTGTCTATGGCTGCTTTCACTCCACAAGGAGGAGTTAAGCAATTGTGAAAGAATCCATGAGGTCCCAAAGCCTGAAATATTTACTATCTGGTCCTTTACTGAAAAAGTTTGCAAACCCATGTGCTGGAGAAAAGAATTCACAGAAATAAGAATAACAAACACTCTTAGAAATGTTACTTCAAATATAAAACCAAAAACACATGCAAAGAATGGCTGAAAACGTCTCTGAAAGAATTTAACCTCATGGCCATTGCCTGAGGCCTACTTGCCCAGTTTCACCTGGAGGTTCATTTTTCTGACCCTATCTCCTAGTCAGGAAGTCATGAGTCAATCTCATAACAATGATTTATCACATTCCAACTTGAGCATCAGCTGTATTCCAATTTGCATTCTCAGCAGGTTAACACAACAGTCTCCTTTAACCATTCATTGGCTAGATTTCGTTCTTAAATAATACAAGTTTAGTTCCAGGAATGATTTCAAACTGTTTTTGTTGATTTCCAACTATATTGTCTTCTCTAAATACTTTCTGGTTCAAGTGAGTATGCTGAATTATGAAAATGAATTCTTGTAAACAGCCCAGTCTGGGTGGATACTGGATCCATACCATGAAGTTCAATTTTTCCAGTACAAGGAAAACTTACTTTCTTTCAGTCTTCAGACTACAAGGTTGAAGGCTAGAGGCTGTGTACTTTAAAATGTCTCTCAATTTTTTCCAGTTTTGTGGCAATACACAATATGTTGGTCTCTATGCTTTCGTCAATTACTTATGTGTGAATATTTGCAAATATTGTATCATTTTGCATTTTTCAAAGGTGAATTGCAATTCAGTACTTTGAGCATACACCTGAAGTCAAAGATGGCCTTCACCTTGTAGGAAGAAAAGTTGCATTTCAATAGAAAACTAAGCATCATCTATAGCACACCCTTCTGGCTGTATTGATTCTAATCCTGCTCACAGATTTTGGGCTATTTTGCACTACTCTGTGAATTATAGGTAACTGATAGATATGTAAAGTTGATCCTGATACGTAGTAATTTTAATTGACTTCCTCTCCAGTGTGGAAAAACAAGTTTTGTCTTGATTTACAACTCATCTCAACATTAGTTCACTCTACATTAATCTGTGCTATTTTTACTTTTTCCTCAAGCCAGTTGTAACACCTGTCTAGTCCCCTCATATCATACAAGTAAAATAAAATCTTCAGCACATGTTCATATTTATAACTATATGAGACTCATGATTTCACCTTTTTCCGAAAATTATCTTTTAACAACCAAAAAAGTTAGTAAGAATTTAGACTTATGTCAAATGTCTATTTTTAAAACCTTTTAATTTTGAATGATACTCACCTTTAATATGAATTAAGTTATGAGTGACATTATGTTAGTTTGAACTATACAGAAAAAATGGGATGTGATGAGAAATAAACTTTTTTTTGTTCCCTTCTAATGCTTTTGAATTGACACAAAACAAAAAAAAATGAGCAGATGGGCAAGAAACAGGTGTTAAAGAAAAAAAATCATTCTGACACTTGTTAAAACCATAAGACAGATTTTATCCAGGACTATTGCAATATGAGTATTGCAAAACAAAAGAGAAATCAGGCTTAACTTGACATACAGCAAAGACAGCTGGAGATTTATAGCCACAGAGCAGAAGGAAGAGGTCAATGGATAGAAAAACACTAACAGGAGACATCAAGGATAGGGGAATTTTTGCTGAACTTGCTTAACAGGACTCATGCTAACAGCAGGGCATGGACTTAGGCATTAAGGGTGAAAGATGAGGAACATCATCAAATATCTAGGGTGACCGGATATCACTTAGCAGGACTCTTGCTATAAAACAGGACAGGGCTAGCTAGGAAGGACAAAGACAGCATGAGGGTTAAGTTCAAGACCTAGTAGAAAAGAAGGTTTGGAGAAAACTAGCTAAAGTTTGTTCAAGGAGAGAATCTTTGCTACAGGCAATAGCAAAGTTTAAGAGGACAAACAAATTAAGCAAGTTTTGTCCCCAGGGAATTTACAATCTACTTAAATAGATAAATAAGTCAACCAGCTAGGCCAAACTACCTTGCTTTTAATTCACAACTAAACTTTATGCCCAGGAGGATCTATGTAAATAACCTCTTAAAAGAAAAATATAACATGATAAACTAAATGTTTCCATCTCTATAATCTTAGTTTGTAAACTAAAATAATTATTTGACAGTATGCCAACTAAAATGTACCACATACCTAAGAGGATTTTGAGTTATTTCAAAATAACTAAGCATATACTACTTGCCTAAGCATATACTATTTACCCTACTTTTATATAAGCAAAAGATACTACTACTGGCCTCCAAAGTCACCCCCTGCCTCTAGCCTGTAGAACAGGGTGGTTATGGATTTTTTGTGAAATCTAAATGACACTCTATCTACGACATTTAAACAGTACTACCCACTACATTAAAAAACAATATCAACAAATTTCTACAAGTCTTGTTTCTCCAAGTGTTTTCTGTTTCCCTCAACCTGGAGCAGCATTCCAGGCATTGCCTGAGAGATTGCTACGAATGTAAAATCTCAGGCTGCTGAATCAGAATCTACACTCTAAAGATCTCCAGATAATTTTCATGCACATTAAAGTTCTACAATTGAGGAATAACTTAAGTGCTCTGGAATTGTCACTGTTAGCACATCCATTCCCTCAGTTATTACTTTTTTTATACAATTAAGTATACTGGTATCTTCTGAAACACAGAGAGAGAGAGTAAGAGGAAGATTTTATTATTGCCCAAGTAGCCAACATTTTTAGCCTGAGGTGGGCCAAAGGTTCATGTTGATTATATTTGGTCATGTCAATAAAACTGAAGTCATGGGTAAAAGGAAGTAGGTGCAAAAACAGGAAGATTGTGGACCCACAGAAGTTTATAACTGCAAAATAGAAAACAATTTCAATGATACATGTAGTGTATGTATTCAATACACTAATGGTTAAATAAATTATGACAAGAGAACATAATGAAGGCATTAAAAAGAACAAGGCAGGAATGAGGCCTTTCAAGATGGTGGTGTGAGAGGTGAGACACAGAACTCTTCCCAAAACCACAGATAGTACGAAAATATAGTTAATACAACTAACGCTAAAACAGCAACAAGAAAGAAGGCTGCACCAGACTGCATACAGACCTCATGAACAGGGCAGACCTCATGAAACAGGGTAACATATGAAAGCCGTAATCTGGTGGGACCCAAGCCCTTCCCCCACCCCAGCTCACCGGCGGGAGGAAGAGAAATGGAGTGGGAAGAGGATGGAACCTGGGACTACTGAACACCTAGCCCTGGAGATCTGCTTTGTGAGCAGAAACCTACACTATGTGGTGCTCTGGAGGATGGGGAGCTGGGACAGGCAGAGTGCTTGAGAGACAGATTCCGGCAGGTTGTGGAGGACAGGATCCACACCAGGCCGCTCTGGGACAAGGGAAAAGCAGGCGGTCTGACAGGCTTTGTAGCAGCAAGAGGCCTGCTGCAGGGGCAGGGTTTGCACGGAGCTTGCTGCATGGGAGAAGGGATAGGGGAACAAGGTTGTCTTGGCGCACTCTGCCCAGCAGATTGGGAACTTTGAGGAACTTCAGGTGCTCCATCCCCCTGGCTGGCTACACAACTCTGGGGCCCGCCATGGTGACACGCAGCCTGCTGAGCCTTCCTCCTGGCCTGAAAGCACTGGCTCGCAAACTGGCAGTCACTGCACTGGCGTCAGGCCAGTCAAAGGGAGGCCCCACCTACAACAGCTAGAGATGCCAAGCACAGAGGCTTACACCTGTGTGCTCGGCCCAATGGCTCCCATATGGGAGACAGACACGACAGACAGGAATCAGAAAACAGATCTTTCCTCCGCCAGGCACCAGCACCGCTCCCCTACAGCCCCCAACTTCACTCTACGGACTGAGCAGCTCCAGAGACTGGACTTTCTGGGCAACAGAGGGCACCACACAGAAATATGAAACATCAAAAGAACATGGTTCACACCAAAATCTAACAAACACCAGAAAAAGGGCCAAATGAAACTGAACTCACCAATCTTCCTGAAAGAGAGTTCAAAATAAAAATCATAAACATGCTTATGGAGGTACAGAAAAATATTCAAGAACTCAGGAATGAATTTAAGATGGATATTCATTCATTAAGAAATTCCATATCTGAAATGAAACATACAATGGAGGGATTTAAAAGAAGATTAGTTGTAGTAGAAGAGATGATAAATGGAATAGAAATTAGAGAAGAGGAATACAAAGAAGGTGAGGCACAGAGAGAAAAAAAAATCTCTAAGAATGAAAGAATATCAAGAGAACTGTGTGACCAATCCAAATGGAACAATATTCGCATTATACGGGTACCAGAAGAAGAAGAGAGAGAAAAGGGGATAGAAAGTGTCACTGAGGAGGTAATTGCTGAAAAATTCCCCAATCTGGGGAAGGAGATAGTCTCTCAAGCCATGGAGGTGCACAGATCTCCAAACACAAGGGACCCAAGGAAGACAACATCAAGACATATAATAACTAAAAAGGCAAAGATCAAGGATAAAGATAGACTTTTAAAAACAGCTAGAGAGACAGAGAAGAGATGACATACAAACGAAAACCCATCAAGCTATCATCAGATTTCTCAACAGAAACCTTACAGGCCAGAAGAGAGTGGCATGATATATTTAATGCAATGAAGCAGGAGGGTGTTGAACCAAGAATATTCTACCCAGCAAGGTTATCATTTACATTTGAAGGAGGGATTAAACAATTTTCAGATAAGCAAAAGCTGAGAGAATTTACCTCCCACACACCACATTTACAGTGCATTTTGGAGGGACTCCTATAGATGGAAGTATTCCTAAGGCTAAACAGATGTCACCCAAGGGATAGACAAAGAGTACAGAATATGATTCATAACAAACAAAGAATGGGGGAGGAAGAAAAAGGAGGAAAAAAAAAGAACCTTTAGATTGTGTTTGTAATAGTATACGAAGTGAGTTAAATTAGACTGTTAGATAGTAAGGGAATTACCCTTGAACCTTGGTAACCACGAATCTAAAGCCTACAATGGCAATAAGTACGTACCTATCGATAATCACCCTAAATGTAAATGGTCTGAATGCACCAATCAAAAGACAAAGAGTTACTGAATGGATAAAAAAACAAGACGATCTATGTGCTGCATACAAGAGACGCACTTCAAACCCAAAGACATACACAGACTGAAAGTAAAGGGATGGAAAAAGATATTTCATGTAAGTAATAGGGAGAAAAAAGCAGGAGCTGCAGTACTTGTATCAGACAAAATAGATTTCAAAATAAAGAAAGTCACAAAAGACAAAGGACATTATATAATGATAAAGGGGTCAGTCCAACAAGAGGATATAGCTATTATAAATATCTATGCACCCAACACAGGGATCACCTACATATGTGAAACAAATACTAACAGAATTAAAGGGGGAGGGGGAAATAGAATGCAATGCATTCTTTTTGGGAGACTTCAACACACCACGCACTCCAAAGGGAAGATCAACCAGACAGAAAATAAATAAAGAGACAGAGACACTGAACAACATATTAGCACAGATGGACCTAACGGACATCTACAGAATACTCCATCCAAAAGCAACAGGATACACATTCTTCTCAAGTGCACATGGAACATTTTCAAGAATAGATCATATACTAGGCCACAAAAAGAACCTCAGTAAATTCAAAAAGATTGAAATTGTACCAACCAGCTTCTCAGATCACAAAGGTATGAAACTAGAAATAAATTACACAAAGAAAATGAAAAAACCCACAAACACATGGAGGCTTCACAACATGCTCCTAAATAATCAATGGATCAATGACCAAATAAAAACAGAGATCAAGCAATACATGGAGACAAATGACAACAATAATTGAACACCACAAAATCTGTGGGACTCAGCGAAGGCCGTGATAAGAGGGAAATTTATTGCAAAAGAGGCCTACCTCACGAAAGAAGAACAATCCCAAATGAACAGTCTAAACTCACAATTAATGAACGTAGAAAAGGAAGAACAAATGAGGCCCAAATTCAGTAGAAGGAATGACATCATAAATATTAAAGCAGAAATAAATAAAATTGAGAAGAATAAAACAATAGAAAGAATCAATGAAAGCAAGAGCTGGGTCTTCTAGAAAATAAACAAAATAGATAAACCCCTAGCCAACTTATCAAGAAAAAAAGAGAGTCTACACACATAAACAGGATCAGAAGTGAGAAAAGAAAAATCACTACAGACACCACAGAAATACAAATAATTATGAGAGAATACTATGAAAAATTATATGCTAACAAACTGGATAACCTAGAAGAAATGGAAAGCTTTCTAGAAAAATGCAACCTACCAAAGCTGACTGAGGGAGAAACAGAAAATCTGTATAGACCAATTACCAGCAAAGAAATTCAGTTGGTAATCAAAGAACTACCTAAAAACAAAATGCTTGTACCAGATGATTTCACTGCTGAAGTTTATCAAACATTTAGTGAAGACCTAATACCCATCTTCATTAAAGTTTTCCAAAAAGTAGAAGAGGAGGGAATACTCCCAAACTCATTCTACGAGGCCAATGTCACTCCAATACCAAATCCAGGCAAAGACACCACAAAAAAAGAAAATTACAGACCAATATCCCTGATGAACGTAGATGCAAAACTATTCAACAAAATATTAGCAAACAGAATTCAAAAATACATCAAAAAGATCACCCATCATGATGAACTGGGATTCATCCCAGGGATACAAGGATGGTACAACATTCCAAAATCCATCAACATCATCCACTACATCAATAAACAGAAGGACGAAAACCACATGATCATCTCCAAAGATGCTGAAAAAGCATTCAACAAAATTCAACATTGATTCATAATAAAAACTCTCAACAAAATGGATATAGAGGGCAAGTACCTCAACATCATAAAGGCCATATATGGCAAACCCACAGCCAACATTATACTTAACAGCAAGAAGCTGAAAGCTTTTCCTTTAAGATTGGGAACAAGACAGGGATGCCCACTCTCCCCACTTTTATTCAACATAATTCTAGAGATCCTAGCCACAGCAATCAGACAACACAAAGAAATAAAAGGCATCCAGATTCGTAAGGAAGAAGTCAAAGTCTCCCTGTTTGCAGATGACATGATATTGTACGTAAAAAACCCTAAACAACCCACTCCAAAACTACTAGATCTAATATCTGAATTCAGTAAAGTTGCGGGATACAAAATTAATAGACAGAAATCTGTTGCATTCCCATACACTAATGATGAACTAGCAGAAAGAGAAATCAGGGAAAAAAATTCCATTCACGATTACATCAACAAGAATAAAATACCTAGGAATAAACCTAACCAAGGAAGTGAAAGACTTATACTCTCTACTTGTAGAAAACTACAAGAAACTCATGAGAGAAATTAAGGAAGATACCAATAAATGGAAACACATTCCCTGCTAATGGATAGGAAGAATTAATATTGCCAAAATGGCCATCCTGCCTAAAGTAATCTACAGATTCAGTGCAATCCCTATCAAAATACCAACAGCATTCTTCAATGAACTAGAGCATATAGTTCTAAAATTCATATGGAACCACAAAAGACCCCGAATAGCCAAAGAAATTCTGAAAAGGAAGAATAAAGTGGGGGGAATTGTGCTCCCTGACTTCCTGCTCTACTACAAAGCCACAGTAATAAAGACAATTTGGTATGGGCACAAGAACTGACCCATAGACCAATGGAACAGACTAGCGAGCCCAGATATAAACCCAAGCATATATGGTCAATTAATGTACAATAAAGGAGCCATGGATATACAATAAGGAAATGACAGCCTCTTCAACAGCTGGTTTTGGCAAAACTGGACAGCTACATGTAAGAGAATGAAACTCCATTATTGTCTAACCCCATACACAAAAGTAAACTTAAAATGAATCAAAGACCTGAATGTAAGTCATGAAACCATAAAATTCTTAGAAAAAAACATAGGCAAAAATCTCTTGGACATAAACATGAGCAACTTCTTCATGAATATATCTCCCCAGGCAAGGGGAACAAAAGCAAAAATGAACAAGTGGGATTACATCAAACTAAAAACCTTCTGTACAGCAAAGAACACCATCAGTAGAACAAAAAGACATCCTATAGTATGGGAGAATATATTCATAAATGACATATCTGATAAAGGGTTGACATCCAAATTATATAAAGAACTCACGCACCTCAACAAACAAAAATCAAATAAGCCAATTAAAAAATGGCCAGAGGAGCTGAAAAGAGACTTCTCCAAAGAAGAAATTCAGATGGCCAACAGGCACATGAAAAGATGCTCCACATTGCTAATCATCAGAGAAATGCAAATTAAAACCACAATGAGATATCACCTCACACCAGTGAGGATGGCCAACATCCAAAACACAAACAAGAGCAAATGCTGGCGAAGATGTGAAGAAAGGGGAACCCTCCTATACTGCTGGTAGGAATGTAAATTAGTTCAGCCATTGTGGAAAGCAGTATTGAGGTTCCTCAAAATAGAAATACCATTTGACCCAGGTATTCCACTCCTAGGAATTTACTCTAAGAATGCAGCAGCCCAGTTTGAAAGACATATGCACCCCTATGTTTATCACAGCACTATCTACAATAGCCAAGAAATGGAAGCAACCTATGTGTCCATCAGTAGATGAATGGATAAAGAAGATGTGATATATATACACAATGGAATATTATTCAGCCATAAGAAGAAATCAAATCCTACCACTTACAACAACATGGATGGAGTTAGAGGGTATTATGCTTAGTCAAATAAGCCAGGCAGAGAAAGACAAGTATCAAATTATTTCACTCACCTGTGGAGTATAAGAACAAAGAAAAAACTGAAGGAACAAAACAGCAGCAGACTCACAGACCCCAAGAATGGACTAACAGTTACCAAAGGGAAAGGGACTAGGGAATATGGGTGGGAAATTAGGGATAAGGGGGAAAAGGGGGTATTACGATTAGCACACATAATGTCGGGAGGGGGTATACGGGGAAGGCAGAATAACACAGAGAAGACAAGTACTGATTCTAGAGCATCTTACTATGCTGATAAACAGTGAGCATAATTGTGTATGTGGTGGGGACTTGATAATAGGGGGAGTCTAGTAACCATAATTTTGCTCATGTAATTGTACATTGATAATACCAAAGTAAAGAAATAAAAATAAAAATAAATAAATAAATAAATGAAAGAACATGGCTGTTCTTCATGTATCAATATTCAGTGATATAAGATATGCAATATACCAAGATAAACTTATTTTTGAAAATGCAAGGAAATTGTATGTCAACTACACTATAAATAAATAAATAAAAATTAATTTTAATGGATGGAAAAATAATGCAGGGACAGCACAGTGTATATATAGTGAGTCATTCATATAAGGGAAAATACCTAAGTGTGCATATGTATAGAACATTCTGGAAAGACGTAATAAAGGCACAATGTCTCCTAGAGGCAAGCTGAGGCATAAGGGAAAGAAGTGGAGGGAGACTGCCTTTCCATTGTGCATTGTGCACCTTTTAACACTTTTTGAATTATGTGACTAAATTATTCAATTAAAAAAAATTACATCTGAGCATTGAAAATTTCCTTAAAGGTGATATAGTACATTTCTCAAGGCAACAGAGGAATCCCTTCTTCATTTTCTCTGATGGACGGTCGTCTGACTCTGTTCAAACACTTTCTGTGACAGTTTCAAGGCTGACAAGTGTCTAAAATTCTTTCTGACATTGAGTTAAAGTTCATGTTCCAAGAATGCTGCACCACACCTCATCTCCCAACTAGAACCCCCCTCCACCCCACATAGATGCTAGTTCTTTCTCTGAAATACAGAGTGAGCCTCTTTCACTCCCCGCCTTCAAAACATCTGCAGAAAGCTGTTGTGTTTCTTCTTAGTTAGAGGTCAGAGCAAAAGCTGGCAGGGCAGGCAGGTAATGTAAATGAGTCAAGCGGGCCTAGCCAAGACAGAACAGGCAGAACACACCTGCAGCTGGAGATGAGAGCATGATATGGAGAGGTGAGCACTGTGGCCAGGAGAATGAGCAACTATTCTCCAGAAAAATACTGCTGTGGAGGAAACAGTTCCAAATGTTGCCTTATCTTCCCAGGGATTTGGAAACTGATAAGCTTATTTTAAATACCTCACTTTTTAAAAATGTTGGCAACTAAATTAAGTTTTTAAAACAATGTGCAGACCCAATAAAATACCTATGCAACTGAATGTGGCCTACAGGCCACCAGTTTATGCTATGTCCTGTTGTCTTTCCTCCAGGTGCCAGGAGAATTTCTCTTTTTGTCATATTATGGTTGGATTTGCTGGAAATAAAAACAAACAAAAATATCTCTTTTCAAAAAACTTAATTAGTTATATTTTGATTTTGTTTGACAATTTACTAATCTATCTATCACTCCAAAAGGGGCTAGATAATTTATTTGCCAGTAATTATACTTGCTTAAGGACTAAAAACAACAACCACAGTGTGTGTGTGTGTGTGTGTGTGTGTGTGTGTGTGTGTGTGTGTGTGTGTGTGTGTGATTTCTAAAGATCTTATTATTGTTAGAATGTCTTTGGTGGCAGGAACTGCAAGGTGTCTCTGATGGATGGTATTTCAGAGTCGAATATAAGTGTACATAGCCCATTATACCACTGGGGTTTATTTGCAAAACATAGTTCTCATTTTTCAACAAGCTTTCAGAGGAAGAAAAGTTCACAGAAAAAAATTACAAATTTCCTACCACTCTACCCTGTGAGAACCTAAAGAGACTATTAGGCTATAAAAAAGGAAATTGAGGGATAAATTTAACACTTAAAAGTGATTCTTTTAGCAGGAGGTTTGGGCACCCAGCCAGGTTAAGGAGCAGTAGCTTTATACAACACATCTTAACAGAAGCTTAATCTCCAATCTTCACTACCCCTCTCTTAAAACCCAATTCCTACTGAGTCATCACAGCCAGCATGTCCCTTCTAACCTGTCATCTATTTGTCACCCTGTGCCCTCTGCTGTGCTCTGGGCTCTGTGAAACGGCTTTGTTTAAACAAACAACAATGGAAAAAGAACACTCTGTCTGAATCATAACCTGCACACCTGAGAAGTTATGTGAGGACCCCATGATAGTCACATAAGGTTGATGGAAATAGTTGGTGGTGGCTGGGGAGGTGGTTCTCATTACTAAAGGCTAGGTGCAGAAGAGAAGCTAGAGGAAAGTGAAGTTGCTGGAGAAGGTACCAACATACACCTTTCCCCAGTGATACATGGACTCGGTTTTTGCAACTGTTTGTACATTTTTCCTCTGTTTTAAGTAACATAAAAACAGTTTAAGAAACTCAAGATGTAGTGGTACACACAAAATATGCTTACATTGATTGTGGTCTAACCTGAGGTAAATACAACAACTGAAAACTGTTACGGAGTCTCAAAACCACAAACCACCATGATAAAATAATTATACTGCAATTCTAAAGGAGATATTTAATTACAGATATAATTTATGTAAGTAAATATAATCACTTTAAAGGTCTAAATAAATAGCCATGCCATTAAATAGAAAGGATCAGAAAGGATTTCAAAATGTGTACAATCCATCTACATTGGCGAATATGACCTACACACACAAAAAAATTGTCTAGGGGAAAATGAAAACCTCAGTATTCCATCTTTACAGCCCAACTCTGGTTAACTTTCAAATGAAAATGCTTAATTTGCAGATATTTTCTGTAGAAAGTGAATTTTTCACATGCTATCACCATGCCAAACTTTGCTTTCAGTTGTTGAATACACTGGTATATCTTTAAAGCTTTTCCACTCATTAATTTCAGGAGATTATTTACACACACTTCTCAGGATATTCTGATATTTTAAACACCTTGAAAATGTATCTATATAAAATTAAACGGGCAATTAAGATGTCACTATGCAATTCTATGTGCCTACTTGCAAGGGGATGTTTGAGAGGGCCCCATTATCCAAACTGACATATTAATCAGTCTTTCTAGAGCATTAGAGGTAGGACTCAGTCAGCAGAGTTCCAGTCCTCAAGGAAAGCACTAGAAGATCTTGTGGAAACCACAGAAGCACATCTTCCTATATTCGTATTTTCTCATATGTTGAATGAAGAGGAGACCTGGATTCTAATAAGCCCACTGTGAGACTCACAAGAAAGAATGAGAAATGATAACGAACATGGCAAGGTAAGACTACCTACTGTTATTGTGGGAGGAAGAGGAAAGAAAAAGCAGCAATGCATAAAAGCCTCATAGTCCATTATACAAAGCACATTTTTTTAATGCAAAGGAAAATAATTAAAAATAGTTCAAGCAATTTAAATGTATACTTTCTCTTGAAGAAATGTCAAGTGAGTAAAATACATTCCTAAGCCCCCTCAAATACCTGTCTGTACATCTCTGCTAATATTATCCTCCTCCATGCAGAGAGCATCTTGATCCCTCCATCAAAGTCACCTAATAATAAGTATATGACAAGTACTATCAACTCAGCTTGATCTTACAACGTAGGTAACTAAGTTCCCAAACCAGTGGGCTTTTGACAGTCCTTGGAACTGCAAAGAAAAAGCAGTAGCCATGGTGTCTCTTTGTCTTTGTATAAGCCAGTTACAGTTGACAAATACCAGCATCTCAAAGTATTTAACAGAGTACCTGGTGATGAATGTTTAGATATGTGACAAATGCACAGAATGTAAAGGTTGATCTGGGTTTTCAGTTTCTGGAACTCTCGGGGCATCCATGGCTGAGGATTAAACTTCTATCTATACAGCCATCTCCAGAGTTTGAGCCATTCTGGCCCATGACAATAAAGACAAAGAGATATGCCTGGACCAGTCAAGTAACAAATCAGCAGCTCATGCTCCACTGATAGAAGGCCAGTACTGCAGTCATCTTATTCCAAAGATAGCATAAAGATTTACACAGATGTCAAGGCTAGATGTCGCTCTGCCACCAGGGAGCTTACTGTGTGAGTCATACAAAAAAAATCAACACCTCAGGAAAACGCAGTTTTCTGAAAAACATCAATACCTCTTCCTTTTATTAATACACTTTCTAGTGGATCTTTCACTGCAATAACTTATTCTCAGAGGCTATGCATTATGAAATTATTTACTTTTTGAGAACTACCTTTAAATCCTTATACTTTATAAAACTTTTTTCTCCAGCTCACATAAGAATCTATAATACTAAAGCTGGAGGTTGAGTTGCTTTCATAGCTTATTCCAACTGGTTGTCTTCTTCAGCTTTGTAGATGTCATCTAACCAGTTATATTCTCACTGACTCAGCAGGATGTTCAAATACGCAGAAAAGGATTGGTAAGATGCTGATGAAACTTCATTTTCAGGGCTCTCATTGCATGGACACCTGGAGTGTGGGAGTCACTAGGAGTCAGTGGTCTAGGTGGGAGGAGACACTAAGCATTTAGATTAAGCTTTTCTGGCAGAAAGATCATGAAAGAAAGGGAACCAAATCATTTAACTGAATCATTGAAATAAATACTTACCTTTGTATCTGATTCTGTATCAACAATTTTTTATTCTTTATCTTAAAGAGGACACCCCCACCCAACAGTACAAGCTTCTGACCCCAAAAAATGTAAATCTGCTCTGATATAGAGTCAGGCATGTAAAAGTACTTCTCTAGTTTGTATTCTCCATTGCCCAAGTATTCGATCTTTAAGGAAACTCCTTTAAAAAAATAAGTGACAGTGGGGAAGGGAGAGATTGTGAAGAATGATTTTTAAATGTACACCTTTAAGATCGCTGGTTTCATTATATATTTTCCAATACCAAAATACATAATAAAATAAAACCTGCAGAACTGTTGGCTCTTTGACATTCTCCCCAACAACCTAAAACTTTCAGATGTATGGGACATCTGGGTTCTGAGAAGAAGAACTCTGTGTTGTTATTGCTCCCCACAATATCAGGCCTAAGTGGATATTTTTGTGTGTTTAGACTAGTGAACATTAAAAACAAACATTTCCCACATGACTGATAAGTTTGCCTTTAAGAAAACAACCCTGGTCAAAAATTATTAGGGAGCAGATCAGCAGTCTCACTGGGCTCTGAATCAATGCAATTAGGTAGTCCCATACTACATTTTGTCAAAAAACTGACAACCTAATAACCAGATTGTCATCAGACAGACATTGAAAAATGATAGTACATTTGTTCCAGCATTAAAATAACATTGCTTCCTGGGGTGTTTTGTTCTGTAAAAGCTTTTATAAAAAATCTATGAGGGATGCATCTTGTTAGTCTGGATTGTTTTTAAATGGGTCTGTTCCACTTGAGGGCTGGAGTAGGGATTTTTTTAAATTAAAGTTTAAGAAAGAATTGTTCTGAGGATCATCTACTTGATTTGAATCATTAAAACCCTATGTTTAAAAGGAAAAGTATATAAAGGAATGCTTATATCAATACTAACTGGCAAGTTATTGAACATTTAGGTTGTGCCAAGCACTGTGCTCAGTTCTGTTATTGGATCCTCCCAGCCGCATCAGTAAGAAGTGCGATTGCTATTCTCATCTTCAGAGGATTAAGGGCGGCTTTTTGAGGCTGAGGAATCCACTTCCATACCCAAAAGGCACCAACCCCATATTCTTAGCCTCTGCAATATGTTGCTGAGAAGACAGCGTTTAATTTGCTTTTGATGGTGGGGGGAGGGGGTAGGATGCTGGGGGTGAGAGATGTCCTTTTCAAAAAAATTATTATATACTCAGCCTCCCAGAAAAGGATGACCCAGCACACAGCCTGACCTGTGAGCCAAATCCCATACATAGTATGACATTGGAAGAGAAAATACAGATTCTTCACACAGATACGCAATTAAATACAAAAAGAAATATTAAGATATAGCCTTAGGTTTAAAAATACTCTAGCTTCTATTTAATTAGTCAATTATAAGAAGTTATTCACTAACCTGTACAAGAATAAACCTCAGGGAGTACATTTCTAAATGACCTTTGGAAGTCTAATATCTGAAAATCTTAGTTTTATCTATTAGGATACAAACGAGTTATCCTGTATAAATCACTGCCAGATTTGCACATGCAAATTGTGTGCCTGAATTAGTCTGTAATAATTAAATGCCACCAATTTTTTTCTAAGACCCACGAAATATCTCAGACTACTTAAATGCCCAGTCAACCAAGCCAGCATTACAAATGTAAGGCACTTTAAAGCTTGCAAAGTATTGTCCCATCCTATGATTTCATTTGACACCTATGAGCCTACATTATTTCTTAAAATTAAAAAAAAAAAAGATTTACAAACATAATGTTGAGCAAAAGATGTCACACACAAAGGAAGTTATTCTGTGTAATTCCATTTATACAATCTTTAAAACAATGGCAAAACCAGTTTGTGATGTCAAAGTCAAGATAGTGGTGGCCTGGGAGCAGGGTAGTGACTAGGATGTAGCAGAAGAGGGTCAAGTTCTGTATTTTATTCTGTATACTGGTTCTTTGGGTGTGAGCACTTTGTGAAAAATCCATCAAGATGTACACTTTGGATTTGCAAGTGTACAAATCCTATGAGTGTGTTACAACTTCTACAAAAAGTTGACATAAAACAAACACCTCTTCCTTCAGCAGTTTGCTAGCTAAACCAAGAAGAAAATATACAGTAGGCAAGAAGGTGTGCAATCTGAAAACACAGAGCAATTTGACTTTGCAAACTATAGAGCTTCTGACAGTCTTATTAGAACCTCTTGGCACTCCTTCCTTCCCCTCAATTCATACAGCAATTCACTATATTAATTCCTGTAATGAAAGTGCAAGGGGGTTTGTAGTCAGTCATAATTGTGCCCTACAAATTCCAGAAAACGTTCACCAGGATTTTGGCCTCTGATGGCTCAGTGAGAGATTTAAAGCAATATAGCAAACTTCCACAGTAATGTCTCATGAATAGTTGCATTTAAGATGTAAACACTTGATAAATTTTTAGAAAACAGCAGTACTGATTAGGTTCATTTCACCTTACTGGAAGTCTGAAAATAATATGTTAAATAAATTTTTCATTTTTTACTCTCAACAATCAATACACTACATCTAGTATACTGTAGTTTAAATCTAGTATTATTTTCTGTTTCCATAAATATTAAATATGAAGAAAATGGGAGTCCTACTTCATTTTTGCTTATCCAGTTTCCAGTATTTAGGGAGCGTAGTTTTGAATTGTGTTTTGTTATCTACCAAGACTAAATACCAAGGTTGTGTTTCTATAGATGTCTGGATAAAACTGATGCTATTTCAAGAAATAATAGTTGATTTGGACAAAAAGTGCCAAGTAATGTTCAACTGCCCTGTTTTTACTTAAACCCAGACCACATGAACAATGGAACAGGGACCTAATCAGTGTTAACAGCTTTATACCCAGCATCAAGCAGAGTTATAGAAAGAGCACCGGAATTGATTACTGAATGATTCCCTTCACCAATCTTGATGCCAAGTGGGGGACAATCAATGATAGTTACCATTTAAGGGCTGAGTGTCTTTTAAGTTAATAATGTAAAATTTATATAAGATATATGCATCTCAAGTAAGTTTACCTTGACCATTTTTTCAAAAGTTTGGATTATTCTCCCTTGCTCATACCAAATTTTTTAAAAAGGGAATATTATTAAGTTAAAGTGGCATTCTTGGCTTTGCAAAATATGTATTCGTAAAACAGCAGTCTAAATTATCTGAAAGTAATTACTTATTCTTTCTCAACAGAAAGAAAAATTGGCCCCAAAACTAGATAAAAACCCAAACAAGTAATGACCAAGAATAACAATGGTAACACTATTTACCTTTTTTTCTGCCTCTTGCTCATCAACAATTAGGAGGCTACAACAAACAATAAACAGATACTATATAAACACCAGTGTTTGTCTTTACAAAAAAGATTTTAAAATTATGTTTTGTAGTAGTAATGTCACTACTGTTGTTAGGAAAAGACCTTAAAACAGATCTTTTGTGACAGGTGTTCCATCTGGTAACTTTTAGGAAGCACCCAACCAAATGTATTGTGGAACTGGAAAGAAATTATCTGAATCACAGGGCAGAAAGGAGCCCAGATGTCACCTGGCCTGTCATGTGTACATTATCAGCAAGTTTCGTTTAATTTCATCACTGGCTGCTCTTATTTCTCTGGCTTCCATCTCTTGGTTCTTTCTGAAGACAGACCTACTCAAAGACCAAAAAACCCCACCAAATAGTCTAATGCCAGCAAGCCCCTGAATCCTGCCTAATCAAGCCCACTGCAAATTTCAGTAACTTGTTCTCCCTGTTAGCCTAATTGCTATTTCAGAGAAAAATCTCTCCAACAATTTTTCCTGTTCCTTGGAAAAACGGTTCAGAAGTAGATTTTGGTCCTATTTTTGGTACATGAAATATTCTGTTTATTGTACTACATTTCTGTTCTGTAACTGTATGGTTAGATGGCTGTTACTATTCATTTTGGCTGCTTTAGATATCATGTCTACTTTACATCCTCTAACCAATATTAGTCCATGCTTACAAGAGCATTTAATGAAGAAGAACCCTGTGGCTGCATGCCTCATTGTTACACCCAATTGGATACTATGAAGGTGGAGTCACTTTCTCTTGAGTGTAACCATTAACTGGAAGAGAAATGCCTAGTGTGATGCAAGGCATCTGTGACATGAACCATCTGTCCCACTGGTGAGTCACAATCCTGTAGGGTTAAATGGTGGCCACCTATCAAAAGATTTAAAGCAGTGCTCTCCCTGCCCTGATCAATTAAAATCTCTTTCTATGAGACCAAACACAAGATACCAGAGTTAAAGATCAAGTTTGTAATGCAAATACACCCACATAAATTGTTCCAAAACTTCAGTCATTCTATGACTTTTATATCTGTGAATCAATGTCCTATAATCAATAAATCTTTCTTTAAATCAACTCAGTTTTGCCAACCTAAATTAATTTTTGAAAGACAGTTTTATATCACCACTGTAAATATGCAATAACTGTTGCATGTACATTGTAGAAAACCACTATCATTTGCTATATATAAAAGTAAACTTAAAAAATTAATGTGACTAACCAAAAAAGGGTTCATTCATGTACTATATAAAATCATATTCTGTACCACATGATGTACTGTAATAAATTCTGGGTTTAAATTCATACACAAGAGTAAATGAGGAATATGAGAATTCTCAATACCATTCCATCCTGTCCTCTGATTTTAAAAGAAGTGGGGCCTCTATTAATTAGTAAGTAGGGCACTGAGAACTTCAAGGAGCATGTGTGAAGATGGGGTGTTCGGGACAGTGTATGGTGGGTGTCACAGCTATGAGAAGTTAGGGCATAAAAGAGCAGGTTGTGACCTACTGCACAATTATTTATACCTCGGGCTGTCCCTGTGTATGTGTCAGAGGAAGTCCGTTGTACTGTTTGATATGAAGGTCCTTCTTGACTTCACCATCTCTTTTAGACATACAAATCTGAACTCACGAATTACCTATCATAAAGAAGTCGCATGCTGCTAATAGGTCTCTTCATTGCAGCTGACAGTGTAGAGCAAATGCCAGTCCCTGTGCTAAGATCAAATTCCTAGAATAATAACAGGGGTTCCCAATAGAACACACATTACCTAGTAGTCACCCCAATAACTCCTGGAGCAAGCTCCTGAATCATGCTGCCCTTTGTCACCTTCACCAGAAAGTGCCAATATGTTCTAGCCTGGCTATCCTTCTTTCCAATAGGATTCCCAGTTCTCTGATCATCTTCCCAGTGCTCTTAACTCTTAGCTTTCAGCAAAACAGGTACCCAGTTCATAGAAAATGCAAATAAGTGAATCTGAAGGAATCAACCATGAATGAGTGAATGAATGACAACAGATCAGCTTTCAGAAAGGAGCACCTACATGCTTAAGGCATGACCCTAAACTACCCCAACCCCATTCAAAGTTATCAAGGAACAAAACAAAAATCCCATCTGTATCACTGCCTTTTCAGGGAAATGACAAGTTATCCTTCCCTCTTCCTGGAAGGACACAGATTTGCTGTACTTTCTCTTAAAGTACCTCCTTCTTACAAAACTGTGCAATCCTAGTTAAATAACTTAATTTCTCTGAACTTCTATTCCCTCGTCTGTGAAATTCTGAAGAATAGTAACTGTCCCATGAGTTGTGATAAAGTTTAAATGAGAGTGATAAGGAAAATATTCAACAGCCGACAAGGTTAGCAAACCGCTTTTTTCCTCTAGTTGGCAAAGCACTCCCAGCTCCCTCCTCCCCTCCTCCAGGCTCCTCTTTTGCCCTGCGCATGCTGAAATGCCACATATCAAAATAATATAAATTGCTCCCCTTGCTTGTGCTCAGGGCTCAGACCTTGGGAGATTACTACCCTCTGAGCCCGCCGGTGTAAAATAAACCTCAAAACTCCAAGACCTCCGAGTGCCGCTTGGTTCTTCCGTCAGTGATCCAGTCCAGGTTCTTCCAGTATTTTCCGTAACAAGAGAATTCAAGAAAAGTGACTACCACACTACTTGGAGTACAGCATAAACTAAAGATGCTGGTTACATTTTTAAATCAGATCACAATACCAGATAAATATCAATGGCATAATGTTTCCATGTTATTACAATGTAACACCCACATGCTTTCATTCACTGTTCATATCTCCCCTGTTGGCCAGTATCAGAGTTTTTGATGCTTATAGAGAGAATGGAGCAGGTTAGCAGGTCCCAGTGGCATCAATGGATATAGCATCATGTGCAAAAAGTTCCTCATAAATGCATCTTAGCAAATGTATTCTGGGTTGGAGAGATCACAATTCATTCCCATTTTGAAGCCCCCTACATTTTTGCTTTCTTTCTCTGAATCTCCTATACTTGTAATACCCATAGAGCTTCCCTCATTTCTAAATCAGGAGGGCCAGCCACCTGCAGCCACAGAAGGGGAGGTCTAGGATCTGAGGCCTGTAACATTTTTCAGACAGAAAATCCTCTCCCAGTGCCTCTACCCGAGAGATGGTAAACTACTCTGACATCTCAGCTATTGCCCCTCCAAGCGGCTTCACACGCCTCTCAGATAACACCCCATTTGGACAGGCATCTAATCATGTTTACAGTTATTCATTATGACTGGCTATACAGAGATAGTGCCTTTGGTGTCAAACCAAATGACCCCATAGATCCCTAGTCCAAGAGAGCCAGAAGATACAGACATATTAAATTAGACACAGGCAGGAAACCTGCATTCACTTCCTTGAAATGGAGAGAGACTGAAGCAGACCTTCTTAGAGTACTCCAGAAACCCAGTGTGGGGGAAGCCAACAGCAAGCAGAGTAGAATCAAAAATCTAAGTGCTTCGGAGTCAGAAAGCTTGCTGGAACAGTTTCTATAGGGGTCTGGAAAGCAAATATGCCAGCAAGGAAAAAGATGAACTCTTTTGTAAGCTAAGTGCCCTGAACCAGAAGAACCAGTATGCATTCTAAGAGCCAGGACACATTTCTGAGCCTCTAAGCTAGTGCACATCTAGTGTGATTCTGTGCACCTCTCCATGGATGAAGCTCTCCAAGAACACAAAGTGAGAAATGCCCTTCATACTCTGAGATCATCTAAATGGAGAGTCATGGAGGGAGGGGGAAATAATGATGAGAAAAGATGGCTTCCAGTCCTCAGAATCCACTATAATGAAACATTCTGTGTTTAAACAAGGGGGACTTATATTTCCTCAAAAGGCATTTAGACACAGTCACATAATTGGAAGTGAATCTAAGAACTCTAGAAAGAGCAGCACACTTCCCCACTGACACAGCTGTATTGAAAAATCAACCCATGGCTCTAACCAAAATGAGAAAACACAACTGGTGATTTCTAGCATAGCATCCAATCTTCATTTTTGTGATCCTTCAAATCTCAGTTCAAGTATAAACAGATTTTTTTTCCCTGAAGTAGGAAAAGGATTAAGTAGGCAGGACACTTTCTGAGTTCTGTGTAGCATATGTTCATAAGCTTTCCTTTTGTAGCATTTATGGATTCATTCTGGAGTAGGGTTCAGCCAGAGCAAAGCAATTTAGCATGCTTGCATCTGCATTATCAAGAGAAGCAAGTGCAGTCTCCACAGGCACCACCCTGACCTGGGCTGCAAAGAAGCTTCCTGGAACCCTGAGCGGGATGATGATTATTTTCCTTACAGGGATGCTTAAACTGAGCCGTCCTCCTTGCAAAACAGTAAATGAGCTTCATGCAAATTATCCTCAGGAAAGTGGTGGCCCAAGGGACAAGAGTTATCATTATCATGCAAACTTAATTTCTAACCAACTTCAACAAACCCTTGCAGTATCTGCACTGCTACACACCCTCAGGGTCAGCATTCCAATCCACCCCAGCCTGAGGACCACATTCAGCAGCAGATGTACTGCTAAATGAATACATCCACTTCTGTGTGTTACAGCCACAGTGCAGAAGACAGTGCTGCCCTTAATGATAATGTAGTAGTAAGAATTTTTAATGTTCACAATACAATGTCAAGTGGAAAAAGCAGTATGTACCATTTTTTTTTAAATCTACACAGTCTAGTAACCACAATGTTGCTCATGTAAGTGTATATTAATGATACCACAAAAAAAAATCTACACAGGAAACTAACTAGAAAAGAATACCCCCAAATGCTGAAAGTCATCTCTGGGCAGTAGATTATAAGCAATTTCTATCTTCTTCTCTTTTGTTGATCTTTTCCCAAATATTCTAAAATGTAAATGCATTATTGTTTTTTTAACAGAAATAGAGTAATTATTAAGTAATTTAAAGATATAGACTGACATTTACAAAAAAGCTTTCATCTGCAGAACAAGCATTTTCACTAAAATAATATAATTGACTTGTACTCCTGAAAATCACCACATACCTCCCATTGAACTGTTATTATTACCATCACTAACTACTTCTAAAGCACCTGCTGTATGCAGACCCCTACAGTAGCCATCTACACTCAACTAAATAACTCAGGAAGTAACTAAATTATTTACATCATTGAGGCCCTACCAGAATTATTAAAGTTGGAGAAACTGAAAAGTAGTGTTTAACAAGAGTGTTAATCCATCTACCTGCCCTATATTGCACATGTTCAGAGGTTCTCTCCCAATCCTGCCAAGTAAGATTAAGTAGAAGTAGATAGGCAGCCAGCCTGGTGGACCCTGTGCCCAGGCCACAGCTCACTCTAGCAGCAGGGGGCACCAGATCTACATCAAGCCATTCAGAAACTTTCCCCCAGGAAAGAGGAATTGGAGTGTGGTAATTCCTGTTAGACTCTATACATTCTTTGAATGGGGCCATGGGGTTACGGGGCAGTCAGGATGGGCCAGGCTACCAATGCAGAGCAGCTGTTATGCAGGAAGGAGCAGCGGTGAGAGGCTATGCAGCTCCTCAAACAGTCACATGCTCTAGGACGGGACACTGAGACACTGTGGAGCAGGCAGGTTTCTCCATTTACCTGTCCCTCCTGATAGCTCTGGAAGATCAACCACTTCTTGTTCCAATAGCTCAGAAGGCTCTTGGTCCAACCCGCCCTCAGATCTATGGTCTTCTAGGAAGTGTTCCATCTTTTATTGTTTTTGCTGCTGTTGTGTTGTTTTGTTTCTTGAAAACAAATGATTCCTAACTAAGATGTAGTTACAAGAGTCAAAACTATGAGCCCTCTTTCCTCACTCTGTGAGGCTGATTCCCACCTCTAGCCTTTCCTTTAGACCTCAGTTAAAATGTCATTAACTCAAAGAAGCCCTCCCAGACCACCCCATAAGAGAAGGTTGCCTCCTGAATAGAACTTAAGGTAACTTTTCATTATATATGCATTGTTTGTTTAACAGTTGATCTGTCTCCCTCCCTAGAGTGTAAAATCATCACCAAGGCATGTTTATTGCACCTGATACAGGATGTTCCTGGCACATTACAAGAGGTACATGGTGTTAAACAGATCAGTCACATGAGCACAGATTCATTTATTTGATACAAATAATCATTAAGCACTTAAAATTTGCAAGACTTGATCTTTTCTTTATAAGGAACTAATGATTCAAAGAAGGACATTAGGTACCTGTGCAAAGACAAAAAACATCTACGCAAAAGACACAGCTGAGGGCCTAACCAGCAGCCATCCTTCTTCCACTTTACAGGTAAAACTCCAATTTTACTGTGGTGTCCTCCATGCACAAAGCCATGTGCCCAAGAACAGCAGGATATTGTAGCTCAGGGAAAAATCCTGATTAATTTAAACCAAAGACTGGGTTAAGGCTGCTCAAATATCCACCCCTTTAGCCCCTAGAGCAGCCCAGAAGGAACAGAGCCAGAGCAGCCGGAACACCCTTCTATATCCTCAAGACATGTGCACACACATGCATGTGCACAAACATACACGGCAGCCACCTCCACCTGTACACAGCCCCCTCTATTTACTTAATGTGCTGACCAAATGCTATTTTCTCTATGTGTACCATGACAAGAACAGACTTTTATTGGAAAGTACCAATCTAAGCCAATCAAGGTAATCCCATCCCATATGCCAGTGTCCAATTTAGGAAGAAGTATGTGGCTGCCATCAGACAAATTTAATCCAAGAAGCCTACTGGAGGGGGTTATAGGAAAGATCTCTTGCTTTTAAGAAGGGATATGCAAGAATAGAGAGCTTCTTATGCCAATTCATGCTACTATATGTGCAGGTGACTCCCCAAAATGAAGCAGAATCTTAGGCATGAAGGCAGCAAGGCTGAGGACCAAGGCAACATACTGAAAATGGCAGAGGAAAAGAAGCAAGAAATGGAGACTTTAATGATACTGTTGAGCCACAGAATTAAAAAAACCTAGAGCTGCTCACCTCATGATGTCTTGTTCCTTGAGATAATTCATTTTCCTTAGTCTGATAATTCAAATATTAAGTTAGTAGAGAAATTCACAAAATAATTGACAATGCTTAACAATCTGCCAACAGCTTAGTGCTCAAAATCCTCTCCCTGGTGCACAGTGACAACCATCACAGGCACCCTGGTGGGTCCTCAGTTGCTTGGCACCAGGGAAAATTGGACGGAGGGTGGATTCCAGACATTCAGAGCCAGGTTCTTTAATGCCTTCCCATCAATCATAACATCCATGGGCTCAGCAGGAAGACAAGGAGAGGAAGAGAAGCTTTTCTTTTTTAATTCCCTGATTATTTAAACCATTTTGAGTTGACTTTTTGATTATTTGCAGCCAAAGGCATCGTCACTAATAAATCTATCTTCACATAATTAGCAGCAAATTTATGTGACCTCCTTTGAGCAAAAGACTCAGGAGAAAATGGGGCAGAGATTCAAAATTCTGCCCACATTCCTCCAAATCTTCAGTTAATGGGTCTTAAGTGAATTATTCCCAAAAAGGAAGATATTTGAGAGGCCAGGAAAAAAATTAACCATGCAATCATCTGACACTCTCTCCATCATGAGAGTCATAAAGTACCCCTCAAATGCTGATGCATCACCTTGTCTCAATGGTGAATTTGGGGCAATATAATTTAAAGATATCAAATTATAGTTTTTGTTATCCCTCCCTGTGTTTTTTCCCTTTCTTAACTCAAGAACTTCAACAGAGTTTGCATTCCCTTTGTCTAAGGGGCATGTTCAAAAGTAGAAAGTACTAGGTACTAGAATCTCGAAATCTCCAAAATCCAGCCCCCACAAAGGATTTTCTTTCAAAAGCTTAAATTAATGGAAGGGCTTGTGCTAGACACCAGCAGAAAGTACAGGGATAAAGACAAGCTTGGCTTGTTTTGTCTAAAACTGTTCTGTTTCCTTTGATCTAGTTTAAGCTAGAACTGGGCTTTCCTCACATTGAGGAGAAGATGGAAATTTTCCAGTTCCTTAACGCACTAGAGGCTAGGACCTTGCTCCCTGGCAGAACTCTAGGGAGGCAACAGGACTTTTGATAGGGATGGTGATGGGATGCTAGGAAAAGGAATATTGGAGTATAAAAGCTACAGCAAAAGATACCAACCTCCTTGGCATAAACAGAGCCAGGCCACCCAATACTGTGTGGACAAGGTGACCAGCATGGAGTAATGATCAGAGGGTCCTTCCCTGAATGCTCTGTTCTATAGCAGACTTGTAGCTGATCTGCATCAATGACATTGAGATAGCAGAAAACCCAAATGCCACTGAGATAGAACTTTCCAACATTTAGAGAAAAAGAAATGCAATAAAGTATGCATGCGTGCATGATTAAAATTAATGCATGCCACATTCAAAACAATTTTTCAAATTAAACCTTTAAATCAGAGTGCAAACTCAGTTTGTATTTTTAATTGGCTAGACATGTCATGAGTTCCCCAAGGACACCACACTACCAAGCCATGTTTCCACTAGTTATTCAATATATTCCTCCAAGCCCTGCCACCTTAAGGAAACATAACTCTTAAGATAGACAGTTCTCTAGCTGGTGAACCTTACTGAATATTTTCAAAACATTCAAATAAAAGGCAATACGGAATACTGTTAATTCTCTCTAACTAATGCCATACCCACTCATGAGAAATGACTATATTCCCTCAATGTACTGGAAATTAATGAAGATTGAACATAAAGAAGTGCATGGCACTTCAAACAGCTGAAATTCCCAAATAATACAAAAGCATTTTCAAATCACACATGGCATAAGAAGTGAAAATGTTCCTGGAAGAGATCTTCCTTAATAATACTTAGCTACTTCAGAGGGTGCTGGGAAAGCTCTATTAACACCAACGGAACACTTTTAGATCCTCAAATAAAAGGACTATAGAAATGCAAAGTATTATTATTATAGTTCTGAAATAATTTCACACCTAGGGATGAGAAAACCCCAGGCCACATCTTACTGCTTCTCTCCTGCCTGATAAACAAGAAATGCCACAAGCAAGGGGGAGACCAGGGGGAGTAGAAATCAAATAGAACAAAGACATCAAAGTTTCCCTTTACTTAAGCTTTGTATTCCCCTAGATGTCATTTTAGGGATTCAGAAAAAAATGAGTCCTGCTAAGGTCTGGGTTAAGTACAGGGATGATGTTCTCATTGCTCTTACACCAGATAAAGGAACAACCACCTGAACTGAAAAAAAAAGCCTTGTCCACTTCGGTGGAGCACAGTTCCTCCCAAAGCCAAACTTAAAAATTGGCAGATAAATCATGATCTGAATCATCCACCACTGTGATCTCACCTAGCAGGTCAAAAAGCAGCTGCTTTAACAGGCACCAGGATTTCTATTCAGCCACAGAGAACACTACACTAGACTCATCTTTTGCCGCTAATGGAGGTAAAGAGGATGTGAGGATGACGGTAGTGAGGATGATGGTGATGACTGTGATGGTGATGATGGTAATTATGGTAATAATAGGACATAGAACATAAGTTCTCAAACCCTGCTGATCAATGGAATCACCTGTGGAGCTTTTTAACTACAAATTCTTGGTCCCCATATCAGGTTTGCTGATTATGAATATCTGAAGATAGACCTGAAATCCTTTTGGTTTTGTTTTAATGTAGACATTAGGATAACAACTAAAGTGACAGTGTTTGCAAATAATGTCATGATTAAGAATGCAGGCTTTTGGACAGTAACTGTAATGGGGTGGGGGGGGACCTGATGAAGTGGGGAGTTTAGTAACCATATGTTGCACATGTAATTGTAGATTAATGATACCAAAAAAAAAAAAGAAGAAGAATGCAGGCTTTGTAGACAGACCTGCTGGAGTCTAATCCCAATTCTAACACTTATTAGTTGTGTGACTCTGGGCAAAATAGTTAACCTTAGGCCTCAATTTCCACATCTATAAAATAGAAATGCTATTACTACCTACCTCATAAGGTAGATGCCTAGGAAAATCAGCACATTTTTCAAAGCAATGTTTCTTGCCTCAGGGTTTCAGCCCTGGGCAAGTTCACTATGGATTCAGTGAGACCAAGAAATGGCAATGGATCACTCTTGAGGCAAAAGGGTTTATACCCACCTTTATTCTCTAGGCAGGTCAAGGATTAGAATCACATCTGCATCCAGCAGCCTGCAGGTCCATAATCCACTTCTGTCTCTGCCTCCACCCAGAGCACTTGGCAGAGCTCTTCATACAGTGACTCAGTCAATAATAGCTTACTGTCTATGGGTGTGGAAGCATTAGCCTAGCAGCAGCCAATTACATCTTCAAGTAGTTTAGGGTCAGATGAGGCTCCTGCCCACAGGAATGTGCCTATACTCCACCCCTCCAGGATTCTCACTTCACACACCCTCAATCTTCCACAATGGTCCCTGTGTGAGAAGACTGGAACCTTGTAACAAAAAAAATTATTGTAATAATAGTCACCCTCAAGCCCAAAGAGATCGACTGACACCAAGCATTCATCCTAGCTATATTCAAATAAATCCCAGTTCACAATTCACACTTTCCACAGGAGGCCAGTAGTAGTACTCATAGGGAGTTTCATGCACCCCAATGAGTAGCAACTTTTTGCTAATGTGTATGCCCAATCCGCAAAGACGTGAGAGGAGATTAGCCTTAAGGGTGCTAAGATACATGTTTTAATGACACCAACAAAGGAAAATCTTGTCCATCAGGTAGGTGCATGAAAGAGGGTGGTCCTATGATAAGACCATGGCAGGAAAGGGGTCCTGTCCAGGTCTAGTATACCATACCTTTACCCCTCTCCCTGTGGTGGTTACTCAGGGGTCTGTATATAGTGCTACTGGATGATCACGCACTGGTCATAATGATAAAACAAAACTCCCCAGCAAGATGCTCCTGCCTTCCACCAGTTCAGGATATACTACCATGATCTTTGGGGGCCACTCTACCATTACCCCAGGAATACACAGGAGGCCAGCATACAGGCCTTGTCCCCAAGGTACCAGGAAGGCCAGCCTGGTCCATGTGTCAAAATGTCCAAGGCCACATCCACTGAACAGAGTCTCCAGGGTTTATTGTAGTTGGTGCTGGGAGCAAGGTATTGTTCTGGTGGCCAAACCTCTGTTTCAATGATTCCTCCTCGGTTTATCCTAGCAGTTGTTTAGGGGAGGCAGCAATAAGTGTTAGCATGTCTGTCTACAGGGCTCAATGTCCCATTCCAGGGCTTCTCATTCAAACACCATAGCACTGTCCATAAGCAGACCGACCATCCCCACAGACTATTGGTGTCTGATGACTTCAGGCCAGATTTTAATAAACCATTGTACCTCTCTATCATGCCTACTCCAGTAGGGTTATATGGTACATGAGACTTCATTTGATTCCTAACTGTTGCATCCATTCTTGTAGTGCATGTCCAGTAAAGTGGGTGCCTTGATTACTCTCAATTACCTACAATCAGCCATAGACTATAAAGAGATGCTCCAGGCCTCTTTTGGTCATCTGTTGGTGTGTACAGTGTACAGGAAAAGCAACCAGAAATCCAGTAGCTGTGTCCACATAAGTCATGGTATACTGGTACCCTTCTGACACAGGCAAAGGCCAAATATACCTACCATCTGACAAGGGGTATCAGCCCCCTAGCTATTGTCCCACGTTGCTGTAGGACTCGATCTAAGTCCCTTTCTGAGCATACAGTGTACTCCTGCTGTGCTCTTCTGACTTCTTCAAAGGTCAAAGGTAGACCCCACCAGCAGGCTAGAGCCCACATTGTCTTCTGCCCCACAGGCAACAAACACTGATGTAACCACTGGGCCACATCAGAGGTAGGCTTTCCTCCTAGCCAACGTACCTGGGCCAGTGTGTCTGCTTCATCATTCCCTAGGGTTGCCAGAGGCAAATGGCCTGTCACATGATGTACAGTAATGTCTTAGTCTGACCACAGGCCCATAAGTCTTGCCACAATTCTTGCCCCAGAGTCAAGCCTCAATAGATGGCCCAGCTGTCAGTGCAAACAACTACTGGGGAGGGCTGCTGGCTGATCACAAGCCACACTGCCTACAACTCTGCCCACTGACTGCTCTTCCTCTCTTTGTCTTCCATCCATATTGTCTGTCATAGGATGGAAAGCTATGGCCCTCCATTTTCGGGGCTTCCCATGGCTGGAGATATCTGTATACCATGCATCTTCGGTTGTAAGGGCTCTTCCCTCCCAGTTAAGGGCTCTCTGCTACTAATGGCTCTAAAGCAAATTTTCCCTTTCTTTCACTGGTATATGTCACCCGCCCCAATAAGCACTGGAGTTCTTCACTCAAGGGGATAGTAGAGAGGGTGATACATTGCTGCAGGTACATGCTCTACTTGGCCAGTGTAGGTGTCTATGCCACACCATTCCATGGCGTTGGGTCCAGTCTTGTATCCACCCCATGATGGTATAGGTAGTAATTACCTTTATTCAGGTTGTTCCAGGGATGGGTACTATAGCCAGCAAGGCATGGTACATGGCATCTAATTGTTTCTCTATTAGGGTGTACCATACTTCTGCTCCTTTCCAGAGTTGTGACCAGAATCCAATAAGTTGGTGAGTTCATTCAAGCCACTGCCAGAGACCCCAGCCGTAACCATCTTTGGTTACATGAACATCCAGCTCACAGGACCTTGATGGGTCTATTACACTCAAGGTCTGAATGGCCTTGACTGCCTGTTTTGCTGTAGTAAAGGCAGATGTACATGCGTCATCCCACTCCCACCTGATGCCCTTTTGTACCAATGGTATAAGGGCTTCAGAATTTGTGCCAAATGTGGGATAAACACTCTCCAGTAGCCTAGAAGATCCAAATCTCCTGTAACAATGCCAAAGTTGTAAGGATAGGGAAGGCCTGAGCTTTATCTTTGACTGCTTCTGGGATAACTTTAGTCTTATCCGACCAGACAACCCCCAAGAATTTGACTGACAAACCAGGTTCCTGAACCTTAGTGCTGTTCACAGCCTATCCTTTCTCCTGTAGAAGTTGGAGCAGTTTAGGTGCTGCACCTCCTAGATCTGTAAGAGAATCAAACATGAGCATGATATCATCAATATAATGATACAGCCGCACCGTGGGTGGTTTCTCCATGCTGCCAAGTCCTGGGCTACAAGTCCATGACAGATGGATGGTGGGGCTGTGGAAGTACCCCTGTGGAAGGACAGTGAAAGTCCATTGCCGTCCTTTCCACGTGAAGGCAAACTGTTCCTGCTTTGCTGTTCTGTGCCAATGAAAAAGAAGGCATTAGCAAAATCTACAACATAATAATATATTCCTAGTTCATGACTGAGGGTATCCATCAGGTATGCAATAGACGGGATGGCAGCACGAAGAGGGGGTATGACTTTATTCAATTCTCTGTAATCCACGGTCATATGCCAGGAGCTTTGTGGCTTTTTTACTGGCCAAACCAGAGAATTAAAAGGACTATGAGTGGGCTCTATGATGCCCACCTTCTCCAGCTCCTGTAGAGTTTCTCCAATTTCTTTATGTCCTCCAGGCAATTTGCATTGTTTGGTATTAGTCACCTGCCAAGGCACAGGCAAACCTACAGGTGGGTGCTTAACATGTCTCCTCAGAATTGCCTTCACTACACATATCCTCAGTCTGAACTCACCAGAAGTGGTCTGCAACCATACACCCTGCAGGATATCTATCCCCAAAATATATTTGGGGATGTGAGAAATATACACAGTATACTTCTTTGGGGTAGATGCCCTATTCCCAATGGGATTCAGGCTTGTTTCACTAGTAATTGGTCTGTTCAGATTTTGTGTTTCTTTCTGGGTCAGTCTTGGAGAGTTGTGTTTTTCTAGAAAGTTGTCCGTTTCTTCTAGATTATCCAGTTTGTTAGCATATAATTTTTCATAGTATTCTCTAATAATTCTTTGTATTTCTGTGGTATCTGTAGTGATTTTTCCTGTCTCATTTCTGATTCTGTTTATGTGTGTAGACTCTCTTTTTTTCTTCTTAAGTGTGGCTAGGGGTTTATCTTTTTTGTTTATTTTCTCGAAGAACCAGCTCCTGCTTTCATTGATTCTTTCTATTGTTTTATTCTTCTCCATTTTATTTATTTATGCTCTGATCTTTATTATGTCACTCCTTCTACTGACTTTAGGCCTCATTTGTTCTTCTTTTTCTAGTTTTATTAATTGTGAATTTAGACTGTTCATTGGGATTGTTCTTCTTTCCTGAGGTAGGCCTGTATTGCAGTATACTTCTCTCTTAGCATGGCCTTAGCAGCATCCCATTTTATTTTCTCTAGTGACAGCTATTTAGGCTTAGGATGCTACTGTTTTCATTTGTCTCCATATATTGCTTGATCTCTGTTTTAATTTGGTCACTGATCCATTGATTATTTAGGAGCATGTTGTTAAGCCTCCATGTGTTTGTGGGCTTTTTCGTTTTCTTTGCATAACTTATTTCTAGTTTCATACCTTTGTGGTCTGAGGAGCTGGTTGGTACAATTCAATCCTTCTGAATTTACTGAAGCTCTTTTTGTGGCCTAGCATGTGATCTATTCTCGAAAATGTTCCATGTCCAGTTGAGAAGAATGTGTATCCTGATGCTTTTTGGTGGAGTGTTCTGTACATGTCTGTTAGGTCCCTCTGTTCTAATGTGTTGTTCAGTGCCTCTGTCTCCTTACTTATTTTCTGTCTGGTTGATCTGTCCTTTGGTGTGAGTGGTGTGTTGAAGTCTCCTAAAATGAATGCATTGCATTCAATTTCCCCCTTTAATTCTGTTAGTATTTCCTTCCCATATGTAGGTGCTCCTGTGTTGGGTGTATAGATATTTATAATGGTTATATCCTGTTGTTGGATTGACCCCTTTATCATTATGTAATGTCCTTCTTTGTCTCTTGTTACTTTGTTTTGAAGTCTACTTTGTCTGATACAGGTACTGCAACTCCTGCTTTTTTCTCCCTATTATTTGCATAAATTATCTTTTTACATCCCTTCACTTTTAGTCTGTGTACGTCTTTGGGTTTGAAGTGATCTCTTGTAGGCAGCATATAGATGGGTCTGGTTTTCTTTATCCATTCTGTAACTCTATGTCTTTTGATTGGTGCATTCAGACCATTTACCTTTAGGGTGCTCATCAATACATATGTACTTATTGCCATTGTAGGCTTCAGATTCGTGGTTACCAAAGGTTCAAGGGTAGCTTCTTTACTATCTGACAGTCTAACTTAACTCACTTAGTACACTATTTCAAACACAATCTAAGGGTTCTTCCCCCTCCTCTTTTTTATTCCTCCCCTTATTTTACTCTTTATGTATTAGGTGTTATATTCTGTACTCTTTGTGTATCCCTTGACTGACTTTGTGGGTAATTGATATAATTTTGCATTTACTTAGAAATTAATTGGTCTACTTCCTTTATTGTGATTTTATTTTCTCTAGTGACAGCTATTTAGGCTTAGGAGCACTTCTGTCTACAGCAGTCCCTCCAAAATACACTGTAGGGATGGTTTGTGGGAAGTAAATTCCCTCAACTTTTGCTTATCTGGAAATTGTTTAATCCCTGCCTCAAATTTAAATGATAATCCCTCCAGGTAGAGTATTCTGGGTTCAAGGCCCTTCTGTTTCATTGCACTGAATACATCATGCCACTCCCTTCTGGCCTATAAAGTTTTTGCTGAGAAGTCTGATGATAGCCTGATAGGTTTTCCTTTGTATGTGAACTTTTTTCTCTCTCTGGCTGCTTTTAATACTCTGTCCTTGTCCCTGATCTTTGCCATTTTAATTATTATATGTCTTAGTGTTTTCTTCCTTGGGTCCCTTGTGTTGGGAGATCTGTTCACTTCCACAAAAAGTATTAGAGTCAATTCTGGGGAGGAGACAGGAAGAGTATGAGAAAAGTAGGAGAAGTGGGTAGATGTTGCAGTTTTTCAATGTTTGCTTTTAACTGCTTGTAGGGAGTTCCTATTGCCATGATCCTCACCTGACCCTAATCCACTTGATGATGTAATTGGCCTACTGCACAGGGTCATGCTTACACACCCATTGGCAATGAGCCATCATTGTCAGTGTTACTATATAAAGAGCTCCACCCAGTGCTCTGCCTGGAGACAGAGACAGAGACAGATTGATAACTTGCCAGAGGCAGACATCATTCCAGCAATCAACCTGCCACCATGAGAATAAAGCTTAGAATAAGCCCTTTATCCCTAATGTCTGGTTCTGGTTGTTGTTATTCATCTCACGGAATCCAGAGTGAACTTCCCTGGGGGCATTCCCCCTCAGGAGAGACACTGCTATTTTAGTCAAACAATGTAAATATGTTGCTTTGATAAAAATAAAAATGAGTTTTAAAAAAAAATTCATGTGTATAATATTGGATATCTTTATATACTAGGATTAACAAACTTTTCCAATTTACCAAACCTTACTTTAGAAAACCAATTGATATAACTCCTGCAACTGTACCACCAAAATTTTCACTTCTTAAAAGTGTACAATAAACATTTATTATGTCCCTGACACATTCTAGTCCTAAGAAGACATTTGTTGAATTGAATTGAGGATGGCTGAAAGAAATACAAAGAAGATCCTTTGTGCAATCAAGGTCACAGCACAAAAGAAAAAACATCTTCACCTAGGATGGGTAAGTTGAATTTGATGAAGGGTATGGGCAAGGTTAAGGGAAACTAATAAACGACAGTCCAGTACCTTGGAATTACCAAACTTAAAACTGTTACCACCCCAGACTTAAAGGGACAAAGAGAAAGAGCAGTTACCAGATAATGGAAAGAGTCATAGCTTCAGAAAAGAGGCCAACAGGGACTGTGACCTTCCTTACGGGATACAGCCACTGCCAACCCATGGTGCTACAAGGAAGGTAAGAAATAACACTCTGACCTCACACTCTCAGATATTCATCCAGTGTCTTCCATCAGCTAACCCAACAGGAAGCCAGAAAGCAAGGGAGCCCAGTAAATGTTCACAATAGGGGTTAGCCTCCTGGAGCACAGAGCCTTTCAGAGGAGTGAAGAGCTATAGGCACAAATTGAGAATATCTGTAACAAGCATGATGCTACTTTGTTTTCATTTTTGTTTTTATATTTACTTTCCTTTCCTATTCAGCCTTATAAAACAAGCCAATTTTTCAATCTGTTGAATAAATATATATGACATAATAATACATGGATGTTATACAGCTCTTAACAATTTGCTAAGCACTTTCACATTCATTATTTTTATGTCATCCTCAAAACAGCCATATGCAATGGAAGGGCAAGGGTTATACAGATTTAACAGGAAAGAACCTTTAAAAAGTCAAGGTATTTTGCCCAGAGTTATAAAGCTAGCAAGTGGCAGAGCTCAAACTAGAAGGCGTGTTTCCTAACACCTCAGCTAAGGCTCTTTGCACCATATGATGCTGTCACGCTATTTATTCATAGTAGGAGCGCAAAACTGATGTCCCTGTGAAAAAATCATTAGCTCTGTTCTAGGCACAGCACAGAACACAGAAGCAGCCAACAAACAAGACACAAGGGGAAATGGAGCAAACTTGCTCATTCCATTCTCAGGAAACCGCAAGCAATGCCAGAGACCAAAATAATTGAGTTTTTAATCACATGTTACACATCTTTGGAAAGATGGTATTTAGTAGGGCAAGAAAAGAGTTCAAAAGAGTAATAAAATTTCAGGGAAAAGAAGAAACATATTTAAAGACTTTTTTTTTGGAATGCTGGGGTAAGTGGAAGGGAATCACAGCCCCTTCAAAATTCCCATGCCACAAAGAGACCAGAGCCCCAGAAATCAGAGGGATGACCTTTCTGCTTCTCTTCTCATTTCCAACTCCACCTCTGTATACACATACTTGTTTTGCAAGCTTAGAAAGGCAGCCAAAAATAACTTTTTACCAAACACAGGAGTAATAGGTAGTCCAGCAAAAGAGCCCATTTTCAATATACTGAGAACTCTGTACCTTTTATAATCTACAAGAAAGTGTTCAGATACTTAATAGAAGAAAGTAATGAATGGTATTTTCATTGTAAACCTCAAAACATACCTCATTTCTTCCAAATTTAAGTCCCTAGTTTGTAAACTACTCTATTGGTTAGACTTAAGAAGGCCAATTTAAGAAGGAGTATTAGAAGGAAATTGGAGGCTCAGATAATCCATGGCAGACTGGGAGATAAGGCTTGCAGACCATCAGTGGTCAAGACAGACATGGAGGATAGGAAATGGGAACTGCTACAGCAGTCTCATAGCAGGTATTAACAGCCAAATGCCCACTGGGAGAAAGGGGAATCCTTAGCTCAAAATTAAATTTCACAGAAGGAGCACCCACCTAACCAAGCTTGTAGTTGCACCCATCCCTAGGCTAAGTGTAGGCCCCTAAGGCCCCTGGTTACAGTTCCACAAGGGTAATTACCTCAAAAGGAAATAGAGGAGCTGTTAGGAAGACAAAACAAATACAAAACAGTAAAAAAAAAAGGAGGGTGTAGGGGGTTTACTCCCCACTTAACAAGTCTTTCTTCAAAAATTCCTTAAGAATCTAACTAGATAGCAGTAGATCACTAATTTCTTAAGACTATATTAATTAGTAACTGCCCACACACAGCCAAAGAAAGCGTTTACCCAGATTCTTATAAAATTCCCACCTGACAACATTTTACTTCCAGACACCTCACTTCTCATATTACCTGAAAGTTATCTTTTCATTTGATTCCTCAAAACAAAGCAGAATTTGCCCTTCTTCAGTAACATTTTCATTTTGGAAGCATTATCCTGAAGCTTCCATAAAGAACAGACTTCTCAAAATACCTAATGAATAAATTCATAAGGATGCTAATATTGATGTTGATGATGATGATGATGACAGCAATACACACAACAGCCATAGCCACTGACATCTACTGAGTACTTATCATGGCTCAGGAATTGTTCTAAGACGGTGACACATAACAAATTCATTTAATCCTCACAACAACCTTATGAGGAAAACAATATTATTATTATCATCCCTATTTCACAACTAGGAAACTGAGGCACAGAAGAAGTAAATAACTTGTCCAAGGACTAACAGCTAACAAGCCAAATCAGGATTAAATCCATGTCTGACTCCAGAATACCATCTGAACAAAGGGTTTTCATTGAGAATAGAGGAAATGAACTGTACCAGTATGAAAACATTCTCCAAGAGGAATGTGAACACCATAACTATACCCAAAAATCACAAGGTTCTAAAGATTGCTACATGATCACTAACTATAATAATTGAGGAGAATTTACTTTTAAAAGCTATCAAGTACTACTTTATTCCAAGTCATGGCTCAATGGTCCAGAGATACATCCTGCTTCTTAGGATAGGCTTTTCTTCACTAGTGGCCAACCATTACAGAAAAATTCCAAGCCAACCAGCTTTCATGCACCAGAGTTTAGTCATCCCAAAGTAAATCTTCAAATTGGTGTTTTTATAGCTCATGATTTGATTATTCAAAACAAGTTTTCTCCAATTTCCCTGTAAAATTCTTTTTCACTCTCAAAATAAACATTAAAAATTCAGTCCCAGAAGTAGATCTGTCACAAAGTTAGGAATAACTTAAAATATAAGGTAAATCAAAATGGCTTTTCAACTTTAACTAAAGTGGTTATGGTTATGATTGCTATAATAAAAAAGACAGAAAAAAAACTAAAATTGTCAAAAACATAATTGATGATGAAAACAATTGTAAAATTATGGTATATTTCACCCTGGCCACCAAAGACTCTTGATGAAACTGCAGCCCTATAATTCCCCAGAATGAATTCTTTAAATTAAAATACTTCATGCAGAACAGAAATTAAACAATGAATCAAAGAACAATGCTGTACAGCACTATGCTTATAAATATACCTAGCAAAGAGGAAACAATTACATATTTTCATGTAAAAGCCAACTGGATTGTAATGTTTTACAGGAGGCTAAGTAAGTACTTTTCCCATTGCTTCCAACTTGGAATTTCATTTCCTGTAACTCCCGTAAGGTCCACAGTGACTGGGTGGAATGATATTAGCATACCACACTGGCTGGCTCTGTCCTTTCTACAAAACTAGGTCCTCCATGCAACTGCACAACTGACTTTCACGATAAATTTCATCCAACCCAATTCAAATGCCACTCTGCATTTTATTTTAAATGCTTTATTTCGCCAGCTGGGTTTATTTAACTATTGACTAGATGTGGTATGAGTGCATTCTTTTTCCATTTGGCATTAATCTTAGTAAACTTAGGTCCTTTGGAATGTCTTAACTGCTGAGAAGAAAGCAAAAGTCAGCAAGCATACAATTGCATTTGGCTACCCTCAGCACATCATTTTATTTCCTCCTTCTCTCTGCTACCTATTGCTCAGCACTTTTGCCTAAGAGGGAGGACAAGCAGGTGGTTAAGGAAGTTGTCCTGTCAGCTCTATCTTTAACCCAAGTGTTTAAATCTCTGAATAAAAGAAAAATCAATGTTGTAAAGGCAATGTTTGTCAAGGCCATGTAATAAATACACTTACCTTTACAGACTGCTCTCAATGGATTTCCCTTCTTTGCCGAGCTTCAAAGCTACAAAGAGATAAAAATGAAAGCACTGAGTTATCTGCAAGTAAAACACAAACATTTCTCTCCATGTTTTAAGTGGAATTTCCATATGCCGTGGTATGTGGTGCTAGCCAAATAAACCATTGATAAAACTGTGCCTCACACGTCCCGCATGAGAGGCCAATAAAAGACAGACATAAACTAAAACTGGCACACACATCTACCCATAATTAAATCACACAGACCTGGCCAGCTCTACAGTCAAATCTTTTGGGGTGTGAACTCAACAGAATAGGAACAGCTTATAAAGTGCAAAGATGAAAATCAAATTAAACACTATGCAGTACACTCAATCTGACCAAACATTTCATTCTCTTACTTCTTTTGTCATCAATCATCTTGCACACTCTATTTCCATTTCCCTGAAAAAGTTTTACATGGGAAGCCTACTCTATTTATATGAGTTGCATGGTCCTCCCAATGCAGATTTCACCACTTGCCCCCATGAGTACACATGTGCAAGCTTACAGGTACAATCCCCCTTCCTCTAGGTAGAGCATGGTCTTCTCTCAGTAGAGAGAAACTCACAAAACAGAGGAAGCCATACTTGACATTTTAAATGAAATCTCAACATGTTAAATTAAACTTCATGTGACCAAAACATACTACACACTGACCACAAACAAGTTAGCATGATAGAGATGGTATAAATTGTAGCTGTTAAGCTGTTACTGTAGTCCTCTCTTAGCCTCAATTTCACTTTCCCATTTCAGTTACCCCCAGTCAACCATGGTCCAGAAGCAGGTGATCTTCCTTCTGATAAGTCATCAGTAGGTCAGTAGCAGCCTAATGCTATGTCCCAATGTCTACATCACTCACTGCACTTTATCGCATAGGCATTTTATCACCTCACATCATCACTAGAAAAGGAGTATAGTACAATAGATATGTTGAGAGGGAGAGAGACCACACTCACTTTTTATTACAGTATATTGTTTTAATTATTCTATTTTGTTATTTTTGTTAATCTTTTATTGTGTCTAACTTAAAAGCTTTATCATAGGTATGTATGTATAGGAAAAAACATAGTATATATAGGCTTTGGTACTATCTGCAGCTTCCGGCGTCCACTGGGGGTCTTGGAACATGTCCTCCACAGATAAGGGGGTGCCTACCATAGTAGTCCTTAAGAATGCAAGGGGTCAATTCTATAGCAGTCCAACATTATCATATGGTAACTCAACAGCCAAAAATAATTGGAATAGACATCATTTGCTCATTCTTGGCTAGGTCCTAACATCTCCTAAAGATGCAATAGTTGAAAATGGCCAACCACTCCATGATTTTCACATAGTTCTTTTTTTTCCTTCAATGTCCTAAGTAACCACTTTAGCTCTTACTGGGCTATTTCCCTCAATACCCCTACATCCCCCTATCCCACCAAAGAACCCATTCCCACTGATGCATGGCCACCAAAGAACAAGGCCAGACTTCTGTCTGTAATGTAAATCTTAGAATATTATTGCAGGAGGTCAGACCCCTCCATGGGACAACATCAGAAATATCTCCTTCCCCCTCTGTTATGTTAATTACAATAGAGTTGAGGGAGGACTAGTTAAAAACAGTATAATACTGCATTTTGTAAAATCTGTGAGATTTATGGTCTGATAACAGAGACTGAGCTGTATTCCTTTCCACTTTTAACACATAGAAATGTTAAACAAAATATAGTAAAAGTATACACATACACACATATGTATGTATGTATCTCCAAAAAGCCAAGCTCAAAAGAAAGGGAGAAAACCAATATGAAAAGATAATGAATGCAAACTTTCTAGAATGAAAGACATGAGTCCTCTTAAGAAAGCCCACCAGCACCTCAGCAAAATAAATAAAAGCAAATCTACACATAGATACAGAAATCACAGAACATCAGAGTTAGACAAAGAGTCTTAAAGTCAACCAGAGAGAAAAAAACAGGCTCCTTGCAAAACAACTTGTCATCAGCAAAAATAAAAGCAAGACAGCAATGAAATAACATGTTCAAAGTACCAAAAGGAAAGAAAAGTTCAGTGAAAATTCTACAGCCATGCTAAACCTATGATCATTCAAGAATGACAGAGAAATAAGGACATTTTTCAGAAAAGACCATTCTCTGCTCACAGTAGTTTACTTTTGCTGAAAGAAATACTAAAAGATATACTTGAATAAGAAGGAATTAACCACAGATGGAGGAAAGGAGGATCGAAAAGTAATGGCAAACAAAGAAATTAGCAAGCATGATTGGAAATCTAGTAATTTAACAATAAACAATGGGTAATGAATATTTATTATTAAACCCTGGTTGTAAAAAGCGAACAACAATAGTAACGGCCAATCTTAAGGTTTTGCAAATAAGATGAAATAAGTGGTTGGCTACAAACATGAACAAAAGGGAGAGGGAATGAATTGTTTAAGAGGAAGAGAGAAACACTGATTAAGTTGTTAAAGACATGCATTAAAACTACTGATTAACTTGTTAAGGATAACCAGCATTTCTTTCTCTATGTATATAACCAAAGATACCCTTGCATATATGTTCACAGAGATGCATGCAAGTTTAGAGCATCACTACTAGAATGGTAACAACTGAAAACAACCCAAACATCTATCAGCAGTGCAATGAATAAATTCACTTGTATAGACTCTTACAACAGGATGTAATACAGCTTTGAAAAAATCAGTGACACAATTACATACATCAACATGTATGCCTCTCAAAAATATGATGTACAACAAAAGAAGCAAGTCACAGAAGAGAATATAGATCATTCCATACAAATAACATGTTCATAAAGGCAAAAAATACTATCTTATTTTGGAATAGTAACATGTTAATGGCAAAAACTGTAAAGAAAAGCAAGGGAAGATCTACACAGAATTCAGCCTATGTTTATCCTGAGGGCAAGAGAAGAGATACAACGGGGAGAAGAATTGAGGAGATTCTGGAATATGGTAATGCTCTATTTCTTGGCCTGAGGAGAGGTATCTGGATGCTCAGTTTACTATGTTCTTTAAACTGTAGATACACAATTACAAAAATTATTCTGTACATATGCTCTATTTCACAATGTTAAAACATAAGTGTAATCATTAAAAGACTAGAAATGTCCCAACCAATGGAGGGAAAAATATGGAAACTATAAAACTCAATCAATTCTCTGTGAAAGACTGGGATAGATGGGAGAAAGAAGCAAAAGAAAGCACAGTGAATAGAAAACACAGAAGAAAATATTTAAAGTAAGTTCAAATATGTCAGGAATCAGGACAAATGAATTATGTACATCAGTTAAAACTTTTTCAAAATGGATTTTTTTTTAAACCTTGCTATGTGATGTTTATAAGAAACACATCTGAAACAGAATTTCAAAGGAAAAGTATAGAAAACCATATACCAAGCAAATAGGAACCAAAAGACAGATGGTGTTAATAAGTTAATGCTAGGCAAAATAGAAGTTAGCAATGATAGAATAAGTATTTGCATCGACTATCGTATATAATGTACTACCAAAGAATTAATGACTTAGAAATAATAATTTTTTATCTCTTGTGGTTTCTGTGAAACAGGAATTCTGACAGGGCACCATGAGCCGACTTTCTATATGCTACAATGTCCGAGGCCTCAGCTGGAAGACTTGAAAGCTGGAGGCTGGAATTATTTGAAGGCTCATTTTCTCAAATGTCTGCCAGTTATTGCTGAGGATTAGCTGAGACTGTAGCTGGGACTGTCAGTTGAAATGCCTATTGTGACCTCTCCATGTTACTTGAGTCTCATGAAAACACAGTGGCTGTATTTCCAAGACAGGAGTACCCAGCACGAGAGCCAGGTAGAAGCTGTATTCTTTAGGCTTGGAAGTCACATGAACACCAGATACACAGCACTCCACTGGTCAGGAATTCAGTCACAAACCCCCAACCAGGTTAAAGGGAAGAGAACAAAAATTCCATCTCTCAGCAGGAGGAGTATCAGTCAGTGTCTTGCAACACCAGAAAGAGCACATGACCTGGATAAATGTGTTGGGGCAACCACTGTTGGAAAATGCACTCTGCCACAGCGTCCTTTACAAGTGCACATGGAACATAAGCAAAAACTGACACAGCAGCAAGGTGGTCTCAACAAGTATCAAAAAATGCATATCAAAATCCTCTAATCAAAGTAAATTTAAAATACAATTAAATGAGATTTTTTTAATGTATTTGAAAATTTCAATCTTTATGGCAGTTTTCTTTTCTGAGTTGGAGTTCAACAGACCATTGAATGAATCCAGTCCTTCTGCATGAGAGTCCACAGGAGTCAAAGATCAAGTTTGGTTGTAGATATATTGAATTTGAGGTGCCTTAGAGATATCTATAAGAAATATCCAAGTAGGGAGTGGGATGTATATGCCTGTAGCTCAGAGAGGAGGTTTGGAATTGGGGAATTATCCATTCAGTAGGAAATAACATTTGTGTCTGTCTAGGAAGACAGAACACGGTAGAAAGAAAAGAAGGCCTATGACCAACGTTGGAGGAAGTTCAACATTTAATAGTTGTGTTAAGGAGGATGAAATAGGAGAGAGAACAGTTGCCAAAGAGATAAAACAAAAACCTCAAGTGTCACAGAAAGGCCAAGTGATGTAAGTGCTAAAAATACCCAATATAAAGGTCATTGAGGAACTCAACGAGAACTGTTTTGTGGACTGACTGAGATAGAATTCAGTTTGATGTTGGTGAAGAAATATGGAAGTCTTTAAGTCAAAGACAAAGAGGAAGGACAATTCTAGATACATTTGGGTATGAAGGGGAGGAGGAGAGCAGCAACTGGAGGAGGACAAAGGGCCAAAAGAGGGTTTCTTTGTGTAGTTTAAAATAGAAAACGCCTGAATACGTGTCAAGATGCTGTAAAGATCCAGTTGAGACTAAGGGGCTAAAAGCAGAAGAGTGAGAAAGGGTAGCCAGTACTGAAGGTTCCTAGAGAGTCACCAGGGACAAGTGGTGGGACTGGCCCACTTTAATCATATAATGCCTTGTGACAGGCACACATGCTATTGTCTTAAATTATTTATTTCTCCTCTGTGTATGTTTTACAACCTTCAATAGTGTTTAAACTCTTTAAAACCTATGACCTTTATTGACCAAACCAACCTCACCATGCCCAGGCACCGTGAGCCCCCGATTCTCTACCAGCACCAGTCACTCAGTAAATACTTGTTGAATAAGCAAGTACAAGTACATCCTACAATCTTTGGGAACATCTCTGGTACCTGAACATCTCCCATATAAGTGTGTTAGATATTTGAAGTAGGAGAGTATCAGGATCAGAAAACTCCTGTTATAGTGCCCACAGTACTTACCTCTGGACAAAGTCAAACTCATTCTTTTCCATGTTTGCCTTGACCAAAAAATCCAAGGACCGAAACTTCTACAGGCCATGAAGACATTTTCACCTGCAGCTACAATGCATTATATCACTTCCCACTCCCCTCTTGCCTAACCCATCCCCACTTTGATCTAGAGCAGACCCTCTGTAACCTTCATACAATCTCCTGTGAGACAGACTAGATTTAAATGAATCAAAATAAGCTTGGGCTTCAGCTACTCCTAAAACACATAGACATGGAAGCAGAGCAGTACAGGGCAGTAACATAAGCACACTGATTTATTTTGGTGGTTTTTCAGAAGACAGCTGCTCAGAAAATCTTTACCAACCCCAAACTCCTTATACTCCGTCATCCAGCCTCCCAGCTCCCTTAAAAACCAGACCAAATTTAAACAAACATCCCTCTCAAATACATAAACCTTTGACTATGATACATCTTCTCCCAGTTAAAACCTATCTCTAAGAACCATCCAACCACACCTTACTTAGGGCAACACTGCCTAGATCTGAGGGTTTGCCTGTATCACTCAGTCACCTTCATCTGACTTGACTGCCCCGTTAAGGGATTGGTTATTGACCTTTAAGCCTTTACCAATTATCTACATATCTAGGAAAGGATTTGATACACTCAGAAATGAAGACAAAACATAAGAATGAAGACACTGAATAAATTCAGCCCTCATTTTCGTTCTTATGCTATGTTCAGTGAGCTGTTACTGCAGACAAATTATTGCAACATTCTTTCAAATGACAGTGATTTTCAACTAAGAGAAGATTCTTAAACCTTTTCTATGTATTTGTGAAAACCAGGGAGTTGGAAATACAGCCCTGGTTAAACTACCTGATGATAAATGAATATTTTAAACACATGGACTTATGTAAGAATCTGAATACAGATTTAAACCCTCACAAGGAACAACAGCAAAGACCCCAGAGACGTTGACAGTTTTCACATATATCCCTAGTAGTTTTATTTCACTTTATATATGTGTTTTTCTTATGGAGTATTTTCAGAATCTTTGAAATTCTGACATACTTAGAATTCAGAGGGATTAACTAATTTTTAGTTTTGTTATTCACCTGGAAAACTGATCAATATTGTCAAAATGTAAGCGAAACTCTTTCAGCAAGACCATAAATTTGATGAAGATATAGACCACATCTGTCTTGTTCCTTATAGAGTCCACATCCTCTACAACAGTGTCTGGCACATAACAGACACTCAATAAAATTTGCTTAATAAAGGAATATTCTGAGTTTGCATTACTATTGAAACTGAAAGTTGACTGAGAGTTCTTAAGATGGGTTAGTTTTATTTTTGTTCTTATTTTTTCCATTTTCTTAATCTGTACTCTGAGCTTTCATTAAATGAAAAGATTTCTCTATGGAAGCCTACTTCAGTGGCCTGAGATACACACACACATACACACACAAAACACAGTGCATCATCACCACACCTGTTGGGTGCTGTCATATTTGCCAGGCATTGGAGAAGTAAATTTGCCAAGTAGCATGAGCTCCAGATAGTCATTAAGTGATGTCTGAGGAGAATACCAATCAGCCAATAATTAGCATCTTAAAATTCAGAATTAGAGACAAATCAAATTCCATGACATCTCAGGGAGCACGACCCTGGCCTGGTTGGTGCCCTGGCTATAGGGAGTCAGCGACTCTGTCTGACCAGCCAGACAGTACTGGGAAGTACCACGGCTAGTCTAATCCGAGGGGTAGACGCTCTAACAATGTGACATTTGCACAGGGATGCCCTAAAGTGACCCCAGCATGTTTTCTCAGAATGGGATGACATTTCAAGTCAAACAGCTCTGCTGACAATAGCACAACCCACCCCTGCAAACTAATATAACCTGAATTTGAGAAAAAGAGGGTCATCTCAGAGAGAACTGAGGTTGTGTAGACACAATGTTAAAATAATCGTCAAGGGAGGTCAAACCAGACACTCAGTGTTTACCTCATTTGTTATTATTCCATCATCACAAAGACCTCAGATACTTTTTAGCCTAAGAAATAGTTCTCATTTGACCAAAATCCTATTCCTGGAGCATCCAAACTGGATGCTTTTCAATGAATGCTGAAACCAGTTACAAAATTGTGCTACCAAGAGGTGTGGAGAGTGACTGTCAGTGCAGTGTGTCCTCACCCAACCCCCTCACACGTGTCCAGCCAAGGCTCTGGTGGCCCCTGCAGTTACGGCTGCCTCCAGCCTAAGGTCACCTTTATGATACAGCTGATTCATTCTAAAGGAAGAAATAGGTTGGAGAACACCAATTCCCTATTTGGTTTCTGACTTTGACCTTGGATGGCCCAGTTATGCCACTGTGGAGAGGGAGTCTGGTTGCACCCTCCTCTGAACTCTCCATCTGGAAAATTCTCTGGCCTCCTTCCCTCTCATTTTTAATCTGACAGACATTGCTGGACAGGGAAACTCAGACACACCAAAGTTCATCTTCCCTTCCCTGCTTCTCAGCTGGCATAATTACAGGGGCAGAACAGGGCTGGCGTGGACCAGGATGACAGGAATTAAATGAGAGTGCCTGACCACTGGACCACATTAGTCCTGTCTTCCAAAGTCTTAATTAGTCCTCCTCTACCTGGCACACCCACTTGCCTTTGGAACCCAGGGAGGTGGCCAGGTAAGATGCCATGTGCACAGCAAGTATTCAACAAAATATTGGTTGAGAATGGCTGTCACAAATGCCTACTGGCTCACAACTGTGCAACAGTCAGTTTTAAGGTCTGGGCCCCAGTGGCAAGATTTCTTCTCCCCTTTTCAATGCAAATAGATCTAGCAGTGTTATTCTGAGTAATACTCAGCCACCAGCTCCATCTGGAAGCAGAATGATGTTAACAAACAATGGCAGACTTACTGACAGGCCATTGAGCAAAGGATAAAAGTAAAAGGAAGGAAGGGTTGATGGCAAATAGATGAGAGGAAAAGAAACACTGCAATAAAAATGAGGAGGATTACAGAACTAGTTACCTCAGTTCTATGACTCTGATATGAGCTGTGAGCATAACAATAGACCCAGTTGTTTGGGAAATCACTGAAAGGGAATTTTGATGCTGGGACAGACTTGGGGCTAGCAGTGGAACAGACTGGACAGCAACATTTGAGAGGTTTTAAAAGACAGTGAGTCGTAATTCTGTTTTGCACCCCTTAAATTACAATGACACACCAAAATTTGCTATTTTTCTAAGAGGACATTGACAGATACAATGGAAACTCTGACTACATTTTGTCCCCTCTGCATTCATTATCTCTGGCCCTTATCCACAGGCCTATTGCAGAGTAAATTGGATTTTGGATCACTGGTACGGAGGCACTGCAATTAATTAACAATAAAAACATAATATTTATATCCAGGCCTAACAACATGTGACATTTAAACTATTCTGCCAGTCGGGCAAATTCCATTCAACAAATTTTCATTTTAATGAACATGACAGGCCAGTTTACATGATAGGCCAAGAAGCAGAACCGAGTTGATCTCTTGGCTTGTGCTTTCAAGGCCTGGCCATGCTGCAGGAGAAACAAGCTGGGGGAACTATCAGAAAAATGGGAAAACCTAATCGCTAGTTCCACTCAGACAGCATAAGGACACACGTCCCCCAACAAAGATCCTTGTATGAAACTGTTCTGGTTTCCTGTACAAGCTCAAAGTCAACTACCTACTGTTCCTTATGATCATGCACTGAATAATTTTTCTATCTTTGTGCTGCTGACATATTCTTCGGGGTACTAAAATCCCTTAGTCCTTCCTAATTAAAAAGTAATAAACATTTTACAAGGCATCCAATAATGTATAAAGTACATGAGAGTTGAAACTGATGCAGCTTTTCCAGTTGGCACAAGACTGGCCTTCCATGTTTTGCCAGATGGTGTATCTCTTTAGTCCCCAATCTCTGACTCAAGTAAGGGACATTGTCAATATGATGCTACAGCACATACTACCCTTAAATGCTATCTTATTTTGCACTATACTAACACCAAGGGCCTAACATTTTTTTCTTACTGAAATTTTCACAGCTAAAAAAGTTTTCATTTCTCATTACTCATTATTCAAGCCAACAGAAGATGGTACAAATGAGGAGAAAAACGTCATCACCATAAGAACCATGTAGATTTGCTGGAAACCAGTATCAGAGACCAGATCTCCCAGACTGACTTCCTGTCACTCCTCTATGGGTTACTAGCCAAAGATGAAATAATGGGGATTTCTCTAAACCTATCTCCACTACCCCAAAAATGTGGAGGTAAAAGATAGAGTTAAGATTAAAAATGCAAAGAGAGCAAGACATTTAAAAGGAAGCTTCATAGATGTAAGAAGCAGTGAAAAACTAAAAACAAATTGTCAGTAGGAGCCTTTCTTATTGGAAAGGCCAAAAATTTCTAGTTCACATATCTACAGCACTCTTAATCCTTGCTTTTACATCAATTCAAAAGAATGAAATAAAATTCCACTTTAAAAGTAAGACTCTTTGGAATATGGATTTGGTTAATGGGTTCTAATCTCAGCAATTGAAATAGCCACTTCAGGGTAATTTGTCTTCAACTGTGGCTTTGAATAGATCCCAAATGGTAACTATGTTCCATGTTACCTCTAGATATGGCCATGGAACTATAACTAATATTAAGTCCTAAAAGGACAATAGCATTTCCACATTATAACCTGTTTTTGAATCAGTAAAATTTCAGTCAAGTCAACAATGTGTCTAGAGTGTGGACACACACACACAAGTTACAGTAACAATCACATGTGCCAGGGCCCTATTAAGGAACACCAAGATAAGTACTATTATGAACTCTATTACACACTGAAGGGCAATTAAAGATAACCAACCTCCTTAAGAAGTGAAGTCCAAGGTCACAGGCAGGTAAGTGGCAGGGCTGAAGTGTAAATCCAAGCCTATCTCCCTCCAGAGCCTGTGCTCTACACAACACAGTGGCATATGATGACATTCACAAGGGAGACAGCATGAAAGAATTGATTCCTTTTGGCAATAGTCAAAATATCTTTTAAATATCAGGTATAAAACATTTTCAGCCCACCAGATGCTTATTTAATTTTGAAAAATCAATTTTTATGGAGCTGCTATAAGAAGTAGTTTCATGTTTGCTAATGCCTGGTTATATCCTTGAAAAAACAGAAGACTTACAGAGAAAAGATTCATTTCTTAAAGCTGGAAAGAAAAACAAGACCCTAACTGGATTGAATTGAAAATGTTTGACAGAACACAGATGAATAGAATCTGTAACTTTAACATGCCTTTGTGGGAGGCATGTGCTAAAATGGTCATATCAAATTCAAGACACAAAAGACTTAACATGCTTATTGTTGTAAACAAAGGCATTTGGTTAAATGAAAGTTCCATCAAAGCTTAATAACCAAATTCAAGTGAACATAAAGTAAAGGGTTATATACTTTCTGTGGTTTCAGTAATAGCTAATCTAATAATGGTAAATGGAGGGTTATTGTTGATTCCTTTGCCTCTGTTTCATAAATTAGATAAAGCAACCTGGCAGTTACAGTACTTCAGAGTTTTATTCGACTAAGTGATTTTTAAGCTATCTCAAAATATAACAAAGTCATGACTTGTGTGACTGTTGAATTGTACCTTGCTTTCTGTTGCCACATTAGTACTTTTGGCCAGTATTAAGTAAAAAACTTCCTGTGAACTAAAGCTATTCTATACAGTTCAGTTTATATCTACAGAACCAACCATTTAGGAAGGCAAAGTGTCATTGATACAGTATTATCTGATATTCCATTTCACCAGGGCCAAACTTGTAAAATATAAACCATAAGAGAAATCCAATGTTATTTACTTCTTCAGATCCAAAACTCAGGAACAGTAGAATTTCTCTGCTTAATGATTTCTCATAGCACATTTCCAATGTTCTGCTACAGTTTACTGATTTGGAATACTATCCCTAGCTAAAGAACACACAGAGCCCGTGCCCTGCCACCTGTGGGATGCATCTCCAAAAGCAAAGGAATCTCATCAGGCAGCTGAGGAGCGGTAACATGAACCAGGGCATTTTCCTTACTGAAAGAATGTTCTAATCAAATCTCAAGTCTTTTGATAACCCCAAACACTTCCCTAGCCTTTGCACTTTGAGTTGATGCTTGACATCTGCAGTTCTGAGAGCTGATGAGTTGCCCTTCACAGAAGCAGTCTATTTTCCTGCATTTTCCCCTTGTACCCTGATATGGTTACTTTCAATTACCCTGATAGCCCAGGAAGAAAAATATCCTTCTCTCCATATTTCATTCACATAATAAGAATCTGCAAGCTGTTCTGTATGACAGATGAGGACTGTGAGCTGAAGCAACTTGTTCCGCCTGTCAGCCTCCAAGAACCCACAGCAATGAGATACAATCGTGATGACATTACTAGAGAGGAAGTGGGTCAAATACATGGTCACTTTAAAACAGAATGTCAACTGTTCTTTCTGCTTCAGTAATTTGATGCAATGGTACCCACCAAAATAAAACCAGAAAGAAAAGGAGAGAGGTACTTACTGCTATTAGCATATACACACATACACACACACACACACACATACACAAATGCAAATACGGTTAAAATGACTATTCCTATAAGTCCTTAAATGACTCTTTCAGCCTCTGACCAATAGTCAACAAAAGTTTAGTATCTACTAAGTCAGACACCAAACCAGGTAGAGTACTGAAATGAGACACAGCCCCTGCCTTTATAGTCTAGGGTAATGGACACACATTAACCAAGCAATTGAAATTGATGTAGTGAAGACTGCAAATGAAGTACAAGGTATGAAGGGGGCTTATAAGATACGAACTAACCATATCTTATGGATCTTATGGAATAAGTTTCCCTTTGGAAGAGACATTGAAGCTAAGACCTCAAGTAGAATTAGTAGTCAGGTTAAGAGGGGAAGAGAAAGAGTTCTGAGCAGAAGGCCTTTCTCTTCAAATGTTTCCTTTCAAAGAAAGCAAGGCCTCAAGATACAGAGAAAGTATAATGGAGTAAATGAAGCAATGGAGACACCACTGAGAGTGTTTACCTTTTCCTTGTTTTAACCCCTCACTTTAAAAAAAGTTAATTAAAAAAAACATTTTAAAAAGTATTGCTTTGCTTCAGTCCTATCATGCCACATAAGAGCAAAAGGCATTATAACCACATCTTGCTGATCTAAATATTA